>JAVTVJ010001572.1:0-15314 GCA_034509425.1 Eopsaltria australis
GGCATCCTTAAAACAGGTACCCTGTGGACTGTTCATAACCCACCATAGTGGCTGTGGGAAGGCTACTGGTGTGGGAGGGATCCACCATTAAGCTAGACTTTGCTCCGGGTGGCGGTTAATGGTGAGGCAGAAGACCCATAAAAACTGTATTTTTCTTACAGAAAATCCATAGTGTAAGCAAAAGAAACTTCTCTCCCTAAATGAGCTGGAACAAGAGCTATTGCTGAGGTGGTAAACTGACTGGAGGTCGAAGTGTTGTCTTTTGTATGTTGTCAGGGAGAATAAAATAGAGAGGTGGGGGAAGGAGGGGTGGTCTGAGGAGTTTGTTCTAGTTTTTCTTGGTTTTTTTTTTCTTTTCCCTTTGTCTTAGGTATATTAATAAAACTTCTTTGTACTTTATAAAGTTTGAGCCTGCTTTGCCTACTCCTAATCCTCATCTCACAACAAGCAATCAAATAAATTTAAGTAAGTGTGCTAGCATTTAACCGCAAACCTGAATAGGCGAACTGAAACCACTACACTCACTGTCTCCTCCTCATGGCTGTCTCAGCATGTTTAGTCAGTTCAATTTAATTTTGAATAGCTTGATTTATTATCCTGTGCTAAAACATAGCATCTTTCTGTTCCCTTGTTCATACTTGCCTGGCTGGATAGTCGTCCCAAAGTGATTCTGCACCTAAAAATCTTGGAAAATGGAAGTGTTTTTAAAGGCTGTTTATAGATACTGTATTATTAGCCTTTCAGTAGACCACTGTGGTCAATTGTGAAATCCTTTGGGAATCAAGAAAATTCAGGTTTGTTTGTGTTGTTGTTTTGAGGGGTTTTTTTTGTTTGTGGGTTTTTGTTGTTGTTGGTTTTGTTTGTTTGTTTTTGTAAATAGAAATATGTCTGTTTTTAAACAGGTGATATTGCTGTTCTTCCCTTGCAGTCACTGCTGCTCGGCAGAGGTCAATAAATGAATGTATGAAACTAGCATAACCTCTTTATGTTCCTATGTTGAAAATAAGTAGCTGGTTCTACATTTCCTGCTGATGACAGCATATATTCTCTTCTGACATTTTAATAATTAGAAAAGGGGGAAAAGTGACAGATACCAAAGGCAGAATATTGTTCATTAGAGCAGTGTGGGAAGCATCAGTACACGTGTTCAAGTCACTAGATATCTGTGTACGTGGGGAAGAATAAAGTTTAGGGACACTGAGATAGAATATAGCCAAATTGTGCCTAATTTTAATTAAATTTTGCCTTTTGATCTTCTATCAGAAACTGGATTTGAAATTTTCAGTCAGCCACTCATGTCTAGAAAAAAAACTGGAAAAAACATTGTTTTTTTATATTTTAAATAATGTTGATGTTTCATTTTAAGCAATTTAATATATGGTGGTCATGTGACTTCTGTGTCAAACACATGACTTTTTTGTGTTGCAGTTTTGAGGTTTGGGGATCAAAATTAGGTATAAACATTAATTTTGTAGTCAAGATTATTTGATTTTGTTGGGAGATAAGGATTAATAGTAGGCAAAGCAGGCTTATACTTTAAGGAATACAAAAAAAGGAATTTTATTAACAGACTTAAAATAGGAATAATAATCAGGCATCAACACCAAACCTTTTAGAACACTCTTTTCCTCTCCCCACCTTTTCCATTTTCTTTCTTACTGACTATACAAAAGGTAACACTTCAACTTGTAGTTAATCCACCACCTCTGGAACAAAACAGATTTCTTAATTCATATAGAGAGAGAAGCTTTTTTTTTGTTTTATCATGTTGACCCCCATAGGAAACATAGTTTCCATGCTTATTAGCTTTCCAGCAAGCAACCCTCCCCTTGAAGGGAGACATTTGCTTCTCCAGACCCCTTCCCATTTCAGTAGCTTTCCCAAGGCTACTACCAACGGACATATGATGGTCATTGAGGTGTTTTTTTTGAGAGCAAATGTTTCTATTATAGTGGCAACGACATCCCTTTACTTCATCATCGGCAACACAAGTCTTCTTCTACTGTTTTCCTGGGACGAGGAAAAATCTTATTCACAAAAGTCTCAGTCCACTGCTTACAACCTAGAACATTACATTCCCTTTTTCTCACCCCTTTTAGACCATTACTAATACATTACAGGGTATATTACAGCTAACTTTATCAACATGTTTTTTACAAAAGAATTTTCAGCATTAAAGCATTCCTCATCTCTTCTTTCTTTGAAAATAAGCTTGGTTACATTCATTAACTTAAAGTCTCTATGTTGTACCTTTCGTAGATGCCTTCATTCCTGTGCTCTTTCTGTGTGGGAGGAAAAAATTAATGCCCCCAAAGTCTCATTTTGATATTAGAACAGAACAGTTAATTTGGTTTTTTGGCTGGGCGATGGTCACGTGGCTTTTGTCTGCGTGGTTTGAATGTTATAAGTTCGTGCCTGAACTGAAGAAAAAATCTCGTCTGTGCTGCCTTTGTATTCAAGCCACGTTTTAGTTGTGGGGGTCCGGCGGGACTGCGCCCGTGCTGCAGGGAGTTGATCCAGGCTTCTTTTCTGTGGCCGGGCAGCCCGGGGCCGCCCGGCGGGATTCACGTCCGAGCTGTGCGGGAGGGGCACAGTCTGAGATCTCTCTCTCTGCCGGGCCGCAGATCAAATAATTATTTTTACTTATATTTACTAAGCAATTATCGCATTTAACTTCATCATCTACTATACAGGTGGGTACACAGGTGTAGGTTCACATGATTTTAGCAAAGACAGTGCCCACTCCCGTTCTCAAGGCCTACTTCAGCTACCGCGATTTTAGAAACATTTTAACCCTATGCTATCAGTTTGAAGATTATTACAAAGCTAGTCATTCACCTGCTAAAACCATCACTTCTTTCATCTCTGTTGCAACAGCTTTTTGATGTTTATTACAGACTTTGAAATTATTTTTTTTTAAATATTACAAATCACTTCATGTATTGCACATAGAAAAGCTGTTGTATGGCTGCAGAGATTCAAATTTCTCTTTTTAGTTCATGCTTATATTTACTTAAAGCTAAGGTGTTAATGCCAATATTTTGAAAGCAAAAATATTGGCTTAGCTGAAACCTGCCTCTTCTTGCGCATGAGACAAATCTGAGTCCATCTGGTAAACGTCAAAGCTGTCATGGAGTAGAGACAATTCAAAGGAGAGTGAAAGAAGCAGCCATGCTCCCTATCCCTGCAATTCTAATTGCATGTCTGTGTGTCCTTGTAATTTTTAAGCATCGCCCTCAAGGCTGACATGACAAGAATGTTGTTTTCACCTTATCCACCTTCATAAAAATTTATTGTTGGCTTTTTTTTTTAAAGAAAAAAAGAAACCCCCTGGCATGCCTGTCATTGGTAGATAAGAAATGTTTTAAAATCAGCTGCATCTTTTAACCCTTTGTGCACTCCCTGGATCCCAGTGGGAGGAGCTGCTGAAAAACATAGAGAATATTGACAAGGAATTTACAAGCGTAATGTGATGAAGGATATATGTGCATACTATATAACATGAGATGACTTGGGTGTGGCAGGCTGCCCATTCTACTGTTGTTCCTCTTCCCTTCTCCCACCTCTGTTTCAATGATGAATGGAGATTTGAGAGTGAACTTTTGAATCTGTGAAACAGGCTCTCTGAAGACCAAAGTGCCTTCTCTATGCACATCTTGAAACCCAAGAATATCTGTGCAAAGATAGAAAAATATTGCTGGAAAGAGTGGTTTGGTATTCTGCATAGGAGTGATAAGAAAGGATGACTTCTTCCCCACATATTTTTACTATAGAATTTGTTCTTTATTGAATATGTACCCAGATGTGTATTCCAGATGAGCTTACTGGAATAAGGTCCACAGGCATTTGAGACCTTAAGTGGTAACAGGGATTTTGATGACAGCCCACTGCTGCAGTTGCTGGAGCAGATGTCTCTGTAGGCAGCTTTTTCCACTCTGAATAGTAACTCAGAATATATGTTTCAATACCTCATCTCATGGTGGAGAAAGAGACTTTTTCTCTTGCATATTGATTGGTTGTCTAATAGCTCCCTTAATATATATATTTTTGTGGAAATGTGTTGGAGATAAGGCAATTCTCTACGTATTCTTGGGTAAAATACCAAGGTAACTATCTCAGAAGGTACTTGACTTGGGATGCTTAATTACCTTGTAAAACCTTGAGTCATTTTTACAAATAATAATAACTTTAGAGCTCTGACAGGAACTGACTGGTCTCTACAGTGTGCTGCAGCTTTGATCCAGGCCTGTGCTGTCATTTTGCTCAGCAGTATATGGGTAACTTTGGGCACAAATTTGCAAAATGAGTTACCATAACCTCAACCATTTGGTGGACCATTGGGGCATGAACAGACTTCTGACTTCTCTTTTTCACAGCTGACTAAAGCCAAATTGTGTCACTGCACATGATCAAGTTGATATTTAACTGTGAAACTTAGAGTGCAGCATGCTTGTGCTCTGAGTTCTCCATCTGTCCTACTTTAGGCTCTGCTCAAGAAATTTGGCTTTGACTATCCTGACCCTTGAAGCTGTGGTACTTCTTTTTATGTTTCCTAAATTTTACAAAATACTTTATATACTAATGCTCATAAATATAATACCATCTAAGTGCTTGATATCATCCTTGAATATAACCTTAAAAAAGAAAAAAGAAAACAAAAAAAACCAACCAAAACCTCTACAATAACATCAGTAGGAGGAAACCTTAAACTGCTACCAAGTTAATACAGATGATTAGGGTAATTTTATGACTCCAAAAATAATTTATGGCTTTTAATAAAAATGGACCTAATGGAGTATGACCTTCAAAATGTATTTATTAGTTTATATTTTTCAACTAATTTTGTCTACTGACATCTAATTGGGAAGATGGTTGTATGTTGATTTCACTGGGAGATATTTATACTTGTGTTTCTTCTTCTCCAATGTGTGAATTTGTGGTGTCTCTGCAATCCAAGTGTGAATGTTTCTGCTATACCAAGTGATATAAGAAGGGAGGTAACAAAGTGGAAGGATGCAGCAGAGTGGAGCTCTGGGGATCAGCATCCCAGTTGATGGCATGTCTTTAGGGGCCTTGCAGCTCCCAGCCAGTTTCTCCTGTATCACATTTTAGCAGTTCATCAAATCAAACGTGCCCCAGACCAGCAGGTCAGTCCACAACCCAGGCTAGGGCCATGATGACAACATAGCTCTTTAATATTAGATTTAGAGAATGAAAAGGAAATTATGCATTTTGTTGTCTCTCTTTCTTCTCCCCCTCCCCGGGTACTGGAAGTGCAAGCATTCATGTCAAGGTGGCGTTTTTAAAAATATTTTGGCCCTATTTTCTTCTTAAGCTGTTCAGAACTATTTAGGAGTTGTTACTTGTTTTTTCTGTCCTGCTTTGTTGCTACAGCAGTGAGAGAAAACTTTGATGCATGAACATTCACTGCACTGTACAAAAACATTGTGAATCATTGCATTTATTTCTGCTTCCTAGAGTACAAATATTTTGCTCAGCATATTTCATAACTAAATATATTATTACATGTTTGCCTGAAACCTACGGTCCCACTAATAGGAATCATAGTTCCCATACTGGAAGTTGACAGTTTCTGTTACAAGCAGGTTTTAAAGGGATTGATAAAGTGTCTCTATATAATTTTGTATACGTGTATGTTATTTAATTGTGCTTTTCTCAGCAATAAAGTACTGTTAGTAAATGTTATTTCTGTGTGTGATGGTGGATGAGAAGATGTCTCAAAGAACATGGTGATGAATTGATTTTGGCAATATATATGTTATTTACAAATAAATTGTACCTCCTTTTCTTTATACTTTGGCAGAATCACCATGGCTTCCTATCATTGTGGTGAAACATAGGACTAGCATATCACTAGATGAGTAGGAGGTAATTTAAGAAAGTCTGAACATAGATACACAGGAATACATTTCACAGCGATTTGTACTTCATCTATATATTTATTCTAGTGAGAAGAGGCTTCCAAATTAGTAGACTTTTAAAGGTAGTGGAGTAGAAAAGAGTGTAAGCATCCTAAATAGGAATCAGACATCACATAATTCTTGCATTCTTTGAAACAGAAATATCAGCTAAGTTTTCAAGTGTTTATTCTTCCATCAGAATGATACATTCAGCATGCATTTTAAAGTATTGTTCCACATTTTGCAATGACAAAATTTAGAAGTAACATGTTTATGTTTTTCTTTCATTTCTATGTAGAGAAGGAAGGATCTCTAGTTATTATCTGAAAGGAAAAGTGACAAGTAATTTATAAAGGGGATGTACCCAGACTCAAAAGGAATCACTTGAAGAACTAATATTTCTTCCCTGATTGCAATTCAAATCAACATAGTATCCTTATGTCCCTAAAGGCATTACTGTGCTCATAGCAGAACTGTGAAAAAACTGTTGTGTTTCTGCCCACAAGGCATTGCAATTCACTGCCCCCTTTTGCTTATGATTCAACTTCTCACCTACCTGTGAATTAGGGTAGCTGAGGTGTAGGTGCACATTTGCTTCTGTCAGTTCTACTTAGTGGTGTGATAAACTCTAGCAAAGGAATGAGTAAGACAACACTGAAATAACGGGGGTTGCATATTTGAGAATATATAAAAATATATTCCAGAACTGTAAAACCTGTCAGAGACATGAGACAGGATGTGTTGGTGCTTGACTGTTTCACTTCTCCTGGCGCAGTTTATGGTACCGACTTTTTTCTTATTATTGAATTTGATGTCACTACACTCCTGCCAGACAAACGAGTAAAAGTGTTTATAAATGACACCTTATATGCAAAACAAATGAGGATGAAAATCTCCAAGAAGAAAAAGTAAGAAAATTAAACCAGACTCAAATTTTCAAAATTCTATGAAAAAAAAGTAATTTCCTTTAGAATTCTTTTTACCTTCCTAAGAAGAAACTCAGTATCTAATGTAGCTAGAGCATATTAGGAATTTTCCCTATTTCTTTATCTCACTCTTCCTCTCTTCCTCCATTCCTCTCTTCCCTCTTTCCCTACCTCCCTCCCTTGCTCACTCTTTATATCTATGCTCTAATAATTTGATCTAAAATGCATATTGCAGTTCAAGGCCAGTCATTTTCCTACTATTCACAAAGTAGTAAGCTATTCCATGAAATCAACTATTTTAAATGATCCTTCTGCTTGATTATGTGGTTGGTTATTTAGGGGTAATATTGGAAATATTAGACTACTTTAAGAATATAAATCATATACCGCCAGACAGATGGGAGTTTGCCTTGTCCAAAAATATAAGATATATGACTAATTTTTAACTTTGGTTTTCCACTGTAAAGAATGGGTGTCAGCTTCCTGTGTAATTTTGATTTGTTTATCCAGCAGTTTTGTTTGTCCATGAAGTTTTCTCTCTGCCAGTTGTGGTCTATATTTGGTTTCCATAAAAGGCATGTTTTCTTTGAGGCTTTTTTTTTTTTACTATTGCCAAAACCACAAGTGATGCACCATTACTTGGACTTTTGTTCTTAATTTAAACTTAGCATGGTGTCTTCCTCTGTTCTAAAACATGAAACAAAATCCTTTCTGACATAAAATCTAGGAGGTTACTCAATTTGAGATTGAGTGTGGGTTCTGTTGTATCGAGTAAGCTTTTCTACTTTCCTTGCATTGGGAAGTGGGATATAAGGGATGAGGCAAGAATATTTACCTGACTCTTGAATATTTACCAGGGTCAATCTGTTTTATGGAGTATACGGGAAGGCTGTAATAAGAAATATAGAAGTTAAAAGTTGAGGAAAGGTAGTTTATTTTGACAAGGGTGTTCCATCAGAAAGCTGTACCAACCCTTTCTTACTCTTTTTCCTAGTCTGAATGACTTTGGTGTCTTTGAGAAAACTGGAAATATGTGAAAGTGGAAAAAATTGGTTCCAGCTGCTAAAACATAAACACATGTGGGTCTGCCCAGTAGCAATGGTAATAAGAAGTTCTGATATGTTAGACTAAGATGACAGCAGTTGAGAAGGTTTCTTTTCCTTTCCCTGCTTTTTATTCTCCCTCCTCCACCCCTCTTCTCCCTCCCCCTCCCCTTCATCCCCTTCCTCCATTTCCTTTTCTTTTTTCTTTACTTATTTTCTTTACTTCCTTTCTTTATTTCCTTCCTTATAAGACCAAAATTGAAATGCCAAATTGGTGTGAAGCATGACAAATATGGAAGAGTGGACCACAGGGAAGTAATAGATGTGAAAGCACAAAAGTTTCCTGTATTTCATCTTGTATTGTAAATGCAATTGATTTATTCACCCTGGAAAGAAAGGAAATTACAGTGTAATATTTTATGTTATGCAGTCTTAGCCAAGGATATCCAAAGCAGCCTGTGAAGAGCATATACAAAATTTCTGTGGATAAGATGGTGAGCTTACTTATCTCCTGCAGACTATGGTGACCTCTTACCTTGTCATGGGTGTGCTATCTGTTTGCCCACTCCAAAGACGTGCCACTGCAATCTCAGACAGCCCCTGCTAAAGTTTTTCTGAGAACAGGCTGTGCAAGTACAGCCTTTGGCTTTTCTCAGACCTTCACCTCTACTGAAATTGATATTTTTGTTTGTCTGTATTTGTTGCAGTATAGGATATCACAAGCTAGTTCTTAATTACCTACCTTTCTCTTTCTGTCCTCTATTTAATAATTCTTGTTCCGGGGAAAGTAGCTTCAAGTTAGAGGCCAACACAAGGCTGTTGATTTACCTTGTCTTAGCCACACAGAAGTAAGTCGCTGTGTTTGAGCTCTTTAGTGTCATCTTTTTCTCAGCAGGGATGAGAGAATTAGGATGTGGAGAAGGGAGAAGGCTTGAATAGTACAATCTATGCTGCTTTGTCACAGAGTCTCTTTATTTCCTTGGCTAGTTATGAAGTGGAAAATGTTGTTATTTATGCCTTCAAACAGCGGGGAAAAGAAAAGAGAGTATACCTCTCTATTTGTTAGAGCAGCTTAGTTCAGATAGTAATATAGTGTCAGCTTGGAACTTAAGGAAGATGGTTTTGTATTTTATAAATAAAGGTGAAAAAACAATAAAACAATTTGAGCAACTAACCTACCTCCTCCTAAGAAGCAGATCAAGCACTCTGCTATTTGGCCTAGACATGTAAACACAAGTCTCCAGGTGTCTGTATCTTTGCTGTTGTGATTGGTGGTGAAAGTCATTCCAACTTCATTCCTACTGACACTTTTAACTGATGCTTTTCTGAAATTTTCAAAGCAAAACCCACAATGCATCCTAGTACTAGCTGTACCAGATTTAATGTCTTCACATGAATATATCAGCAAGGTGGGATCTGTTGGGAAAAACAAAACTTCATTTTGTAGTGTTCTAATTTCTCCCAATTTTTATCAGAATTTTCAGTCAGCTATAGCCTGTATTGAAAATAAAGGAAAGAAGCGTCCCATTTAGGTAAGAGTACAGCTAAATAGTGATTTTGGCATGCAGGGTGTGACTTGTCGGTGTTTGAATCAGAGCAATGAAGAATACAGGTATGCAGTTCAAAATCCCCATTTCTGGGCACTGCAACTGAGAGGAGAATGCCTGAAAAGCCCGGGGAATGCAGCACTCTGTTAGTTACAATTCTGGCCAAAGTCTCACATTTGGTATAAGTAATTTCTGTTTCTTTGGAGTTTTCAACTGTAAAAGTAGTAGTTTATTGCCTTCAGTACAAAATACTGAAAAGGCTAATTTTTGTAATGATATCTAGCAGTAAAAGAGAACTAAGACATAACATTATTTTTCATGTTAAGATAGACAGTGACATATTTGAAATAGTAATTTAGATTTTTTTTTTCCAACAGAAAGGCCTACAGTTTCTATGCCACTTTGATTTCTTCAGGATTTCCATGTATAGTTCATTGGAAAAATCACATATAAACCATAGTTATGTAGAATAGCTTATTAAAAAAATTCTTTTTTTATAGGTTTCTATATATGATCTAGTAGCAAATCTATGAGAGCCACATTATATCACTAGGCATTTCTATCACCACTTACAAGACTAAGAAAATTGAATTTTCCTTAGAAAGGGTCAATTAGAAAAATAAAGCGATAAGACTTTAAGCACAAGTCAGAGGATGCTGAAGTCAAGTGAACTCCCCAATGTATTAGAAGTCTGCTTTGTTGCTCTTCAGTTCCTTGACTTTTTTCCTCTTAATCCCATCCAAGATATTCTCCAGCCATATAAAATGATCTTTTGTTTTTGTGCTGTTCTCAGGGCTTAGTTGAGAAAGAGGAGTGCAGCTGTGATGGCCTTGGCCATAGACTCTTTTTCACTGAGACACATTCCTTTCTCCTTGCCTGCATCACTGAGCTCTTGCCCAAAACCAACTGCATCGTGTTTATATTGTGTCCTCCTATGCTTTAGCCTTCCTTAGCGTCCTATCATGCTCAACTCTCACACTGTGTCACAATCATTATGGTGAGTTCTTTATTCCCTTTTCCTCAGACTTAGTTGTGAGAACTGTGTCACATCACTTTGTGCTGAGCACATTTCACTTCTTTTTATGTCAGAAAAGATATGAACTAACCGTTACAGGGATACGATGAGAAAAAATGTCTTCATTAGCCAAAATTCTTAATACTCTTCATAATTTTAGCTTCAGCATGATTTTCTAAGAATGTTCAAGTTTTGTCAGTCAGAATTTCTAAAAGATCTAAAGCTTCACATGCCAGACTGTCATCCAAGACTTTTCTGGGATTGCTTCTTGCCTCCCTCCACTCTTCTGATTTTGGTATTGCAACCCCTTGGTACGGTGTTCATAAGACTGAACCATTTGTTTCTGACTCTCAGCAGAAGTACATGGATGCTAATGCAAAGGCTTCTTACTGGCTGAACAAAGTAGCGAATACAAATTGTCAGGCAATTCCATTTTCATGTGCCTTTGAAAACATTCTTAGCCACTTTACCCTTACAATGAAAGAATTGTGCAAAACTTTCTAATCCATTTATGTCAATGTGTCTTGCTGCAGAAAATGAGGTTAGTCTCATTTTCATTAAAAATTTTGCTCTTTTTTGTGAGGTTGACTTTTGGATTAATATTGCAGTTCAGTTTTTCAGTACTGTAAAAACTGCATGTCGTGGGTTGACCCCGGCCAGGGGCCAGGTGCCCACTCAGTCACTCTATCACTCCCCCTCCCGCTGGGAGAGGGGAGAGGATAATATTGAAAAAGACTATCAGGGTGAGTAAAGGCAGTTTTATTACAGTGGGGAAAAAAAAATAGAACAAGCAAGTTGAAAGTTGCGCGCGCAAGAGCAAGAAGGGAAAACAATCAATCTCTACTTCCCATCAGCAGCGATGCCCGGACACTTTCTGGGAAGCAGGGCTCCAGCACGCGTGGTGGTTGTTCGAGGAGGCAAACATGGACGAGTCCCGAATGCCTCCCCCTCCTCCTCTCTTCCTTCCCTTATATATCTGAGCTGATGTCATATGGGATGGAATATCCCTTTGGCTGACTGGGGTCAGCTAGCCTGCTGGTGTCCCCTCCCAGGATCTTGCCCACCCCCTCCCCTTCAGTGGGGGAAGGAATGTCACAGGGACAGCACAGCTTGGCAGTAGCCAAAACACTGCTCTGTTATCAACACCAGCTACCAAAGCAAAGTAGAGCAGTGTAAGGCCTGTGAGCTTTACCCCAGTCAGACCCAATACAATTTCCACCCCTTATTCCATACCATTTGCATCATGCTCAGAAATCCTTTTCTACTCACACATGCAATTTAAGCTACATCCTTAAACCATCCCCATCACATTAACTACTATCTCCTGTCCTCTTGCATCCTTCCACGTGGTCTCCATTTCCAGTAGAGTGGGGAATCAGGGCAGGAGGAATAGTAAACTTGATTGTCGAGGACTGGCACCATCCCTGTTCATTGTGGCCTTTTTCTTGCCCCTTGCTGAAATTCGTTCTTCGTCAGCTCATGTCCCTTCTGCTACTTTGTTTTATGGCAAGACCAGCTTTCAGAAGAATTTGGATTATTTTCTTCCCTTTTTCAAAAACTTCTCCTGCTGTATCACCCCACACAATGATATCATCAATATATTGCAGGTGTTCCGGAGCTCCACCCTGTTCCAGAGCAGCCTGGATCAGGCCATGGCAGATGGTGGGGCTGTGTCTCCACCCCTGGGGCAGTCGGTTCCAGGTGTACTGGACACCCCTCCAAGTGAAAGCAAATTGTGGCCTGCACTCGGCCACCAGAGGGATTGAGAAAAATGCATTAGCTATGTCAATCGTGGCATACCATTTGGCTGCTTTTGACTCTAGCTCATATTGGAGGTCCAACATGTCTGGTACGGCAGCACTTAGAGGTGGTGTGACTTCATTCAGGCCCCGATAGTCCAATGTCAGCCGCCATTCCCCATTTGACTTCCGCACTGGCCATATGGGGCTGTTGAAGGGTGAGCGGGTCCTGCTGATAACTCCTTGGCTCTCCAGTCGACGAATTAGTTCATGGATAGGAGTCACGGAGTCCCGGTTGGTACGATACTGCCTCCGGTGCACTGTCCTGGTAGCAATCGGTACTTGTTGATCTTCCACCTGCAGCAATCCTACAATGAAGGGATCTTCTGAGAGGCCAGGCAGGGTGGATAACTGTTTGATCTTCTCTGTATTCACCGCAGCTATGCCAAAGGCCCATCGATATCCCTTTGGATCCTTAAAATACCCTCTCCTGAGGAAGTCGATGCCAAGGATACAAGGGGCCTCTGGGCCAGTCACGATGGGGTGCCTTTGCCATCTGTCCCCTGTTAAGCTCACCTCAGCTTTTACTACCGACAACTCTTGGCATCCCCCTGTCACTCCAGAGATCCAGATGGCTTCTGCACTCTTGTGCCTTGATGGCATCAGTGTACACTGTGCACTGGTGTCCACTAAAGCTTTGTACTTCTGTGGATCTGATGTGCCAGGCCATCGAATCCACACTGTCCAGTATACCCGGTCATCCCTTTCCTCCTCCTGGCCGGAGGCAGGGACCCTCTATTCCTGTTCTTGGTCAGAGTATTCACTGTCTGACCTTTGTGATGCCAAATCAGAAGTTCCCTCCTCAGGACTGTAGGAAACAGTTTTAGTTTTCTTATATCTGGGAAATCTCTGATTGTCTTCTGGTCTCTCTGTGGTAACTACACTGATAGTCTTCTTGGGTGGCCGCTTCTTAACAGGTCTCTTCCCCCTCAGTTCTCGGACCCGGGCGCTCAGCTTAGAGGTGGGTTCACCATCCCATTTCCTCATGTCCTCTCCATGCTCACGCAGAAAAAACCAGAGCTCGTTACGTGGCCTGTTCTTGGGGATTCCTTTCCCTCTGACTGGGGTTGGAGAGGAGCAATCTCTTGGGCTGCCTCTAAAAGTTGGGGTGGTGGCTCGCAGGGATGAGGGAGCACCCAGAGTTTCTTCTACATTTCGGAGCCAGGCGGACGCCAACTCTACAGTTGGTGTATCCATTTTTGGGTAATAAAGTGCCGCCAAGCTGCTGGAATACGATGCTGGGGCACCTTGAACCACCTTCCTCCACATGGCAAGTGTACAAGGGATATCCTCTGGATCTATGGTGACGCTATCATCCTTTAGATCACTATAGACAATTTCCAGCACTGCTAATTCTCTCAAGTACTGGAGACCTTCATCCACATTGGTCCACTTCCCTGGGGACTTTACAAGATCTTCCTTAAAAGGATATCTTGCCTTCACACTTGAAAGAAGCCGTCTCCAGAGGCTACAAGTTGCTCCTTTCTTTGCAAGTCCTCTTTCAATTTCCCGATCCCTAGCAAAGGATCCCAGCTGTTGGGCTTCATGACCTTCTAACTGCTGACTATCGGCCCCATTATCCCAGCATCGCAGCAGCCATGCAGGAATCCTCTCACCTGACTGGTGGCTGTAATCCTTTCGCAAGTCTCGAAGTTCGGATGGGGTCAGGGACCGCGTGACTTCGGTCTCCTGTTTAATCTGCCTCACTCCCTTCGATTCCTTTGCTGAGGGACCTGCCTCTTGATCTAGCCCCATCTCTTCTTCCTCTTCCTCTTCTCCTTCTTCTCTTACTAATCGGCCTGAAACTTGCCTTGTCCATTTTTTTTTTCACTACTGGGGCAATTAATGTAGTTGTTGTGGTTTGGGTTCCTATCTCAGACATAGTTGTTATGGTTTGTATCCCTGCCTCAGCCACAGTTGTAGTTTGTGTTCCTGTCTCAGCTATAGTGTCCTCAGGCACAGTTTGAGTTCCTGCCTCAACCACAATCCTCTGAGAATATTGAACAGAGGCCCGGTAGGCCCAGGCCAGCCCCCAGTACAGGGCGAGAAGCTGCTCGCATTCCTGAGAGTAAACGAGGCACCCTTCTGTCAGGCGACGGGCCAGTTTGTTAGGGTTATTTACCTCTTCAGGAGTAAACTCCCAGGCAACGGGAGGTGATAACCGCCCTAGGAGCCTGCCCAAATCCCTCCATATACCTTTCCACCCAGGAACTGGGTACCTCAGGGCAGATTTTAACAGCTCCTCACCCAAGGGTCATTTCCTTCTGTACCAGGGAGATGACAATTTCCATGAATTCCATAAGGTAACAACAGTGTTGGCTAATATTATTAATAATATCAGGAAGCTTATGTAAGGGTTGGCAATAATCACAGGAGCCTGCAGTAAAAGATCATCCATACTCAAATTCACCCTGGGCAGAGAGAAGGAGTTATATTCATTCACAGTCATTGTTTGTTTCAACATGTTCCCAAACATAGCAAAACAAAGATAAGCAGTGTGGCAGCCGAAGGCCGTATGCCACACAGGAGTTTACTGCTTGAGAGCTGCTATTGGAAATTACTAGAGCATGCAATATATGTGTATATATATATATAAAACTGCCTTTATCTCGCCCCACGTTCGGGCGCCAAAAGAGACTGTCGTGGGTTGACCCCGGCCAGGGGCCAGGTGCCCACTCAGTCACTCTATCACTCCCCCTCCCACTGGGAGAGGGGAGAGGATAATATTGAAAAAAGACTATCAGGGTGAGTAAAGGCAGTTTTATTACAGTGGAGGAAAAAAATAGAACAAGCAAGTTGAAAGTTGCGCGCGCAAGAGCAAGAAGGGAAAACAATCAATCTCTACTTCCCATCAGCAGCGATGCCCGGACACTTTCTGGGAAGCAGGGCTCCAGCACGCGTGGTGGTTGTTCGAGGAGGCAAACATGGACGAGTCCCACGTGCTTCCCCCTCCTCCTCTCTTCCTTCCCTTATATATCTGAGCTGATGTCATATGGGATGGAATATCCCTTTGGCTGATTGGGGTCAGCTGGCCTGCTGGTGTCCCCTCCCAGGATCTTGCCC
>JAVTVJ010001574.1:0-238722 GCA_034509425.1 Eopsaltria australis
CTCAGGATGGAGTGTGGCATGTGCTGAGCACCCCCAGCACTGCTCCCTGCTCAGGATGGAGAACAGGATGTGCTGAGCATCCCCAGCACTGCTCCCTGCTCAGGATGGAGAACAGGATGTGCTGAGCACCCCCAGCACCTCGGGGGTTTCACTGAGACCTTTGCCCCAAAAGCCTCTGCAGGTAAAAGGACACTTTTGAAATTTAGGAGGAAACAAGAAGAACTTGAGTGGCCTTTTAGATTCTGTGAGGAAAACCAGGATTAACCACCAGGATTCATCACCAGTGCTGCCAGTTCAGTCCTCAGGCTATGAGGGAATTCTGACCCAGGACATTTTTTTGGAGCCCATTTTGCAAGGCTTGAAGACCTGGACAGGATTTCCCTGACACCCAGAGGCTTTGTGCTCCTGGGTGGCTTTTTTGCAAGTCACCTTTCCCAAACTAAGAGCCAGGTGCCCTGGCAGGTGCCCGAGCTCCTCTCACCTGTCGGTTGAGGGTGATGGCACTGGGCTGGCACTTGGTGCAGATCCCCTCGGGCCAGGGAGGGTGTCCCTCACACCCCGACTTGATCTTACAGCTGATGTTCTCCAGGGCCACAAACTTCCCTCTGGGAAAGGGGGAAGAGAAAGAGAAAGGGGGAAGAGAAACAGGGAAGAGAAAAAAAGGTGGAAGAAGAAGTGAGAGAAGGATGAGAAAGGGAATAGAAGGATAAGGGGGGAAGAGAAGGATAAGGGGGGAAGAGAAGGATAAGGGGGGAAGAGAAGGAAGAGAAGGATAAGGGGGGAAGAGAAGGATAAGGGGGGAAGAGAAGGATAAGGGGGGAAGAGAAGGATAAGGGGGGAAGAGAAGGATAAGGGGGAAGAGAAGGATAAGAAGAGAAGGATAAAGGGGGAAGAGAAGGATAAGGGGGGAAGAAAAAGAAGAGGGAGAAAAGAAGGAAGAGGGGGAAGAGAAGGCTGCTGTTATCACAGTAAATACTTTTGGAGCAATAATTTATGGAGTGTGTGGGAAGTAAGAGATTGTAGCACCATGGCAAGTCATCCTTTCATGTGCACAAGGCTTCCTGGAAAGGGAAATTCCCTTTAAAGTGGAAGTCTCATGGACTTGAGCTGCATCTCCCAAAGAGATTTTAAAAGTGTCAGTGATATTTAGGAAGAGCAGGGAGAAGATTACATCTCTGTGTAACTTATGCCCACCAAGTCTGAGAACCAGGCTTGGAACTTGGTGTAATTAGAGAACCTCTTTCCTTCCATCTGGCCTTCCCCCCCATCAGGAGTGTTGCTTGGAAGGAATTATATTGCCACAGGAAAAGGAAAAATAGAAATAAAATGAGGAAAAAAAAAAAAGACCTAATTTTACCCCCCTGCCTTTTCCTTTTATCCTCAATTTTTTAACATGTTGTTTTCTCCTCCGTTTGCCATTCAATCCTCATGTCCAACACCGAGATCTGTCTGTACTTTCATTTGTGTTAAAAAAAACCCCAAGCTCCAACCAGATTCCCTTAAACCCAGAGATTTCCTTACTTGTCTGCCCCTCCGGTCAGCTTCCTGATGTAGGCATGGAATGACATGTGCTTCACAGGAGGCTCCAGATGGTTCAAATAATCCTCATCGAAGGGCTGCCAAAAACACCACACAGAGCAGAGCCAGGTCACACACCTGTCTGATAACACCCTGATCCCTCAGCAAATGCCTGTTCCACGCTCAACCCTGCCAATGTGGAAGCAATCAAGGAAATTCAGGCTCATTTTCAAGGCAGCTACTACTGGGATGCAAACAGTGGAGTTTTACAATGGGGAGTTTTATGGTGGCCTCCTGCTCCAGGAACAGATTGGCCCCACAAATCAGAATCTCAACGTCAAAAAAGCTTCTTCCTTCCGATATCTGACGACAAACAACAGGCCCAGCTGCTCCAACATGGCCAAGGATTCCCAGAGCACTGCCAGCAGCTGGGAACAGCCAGGATCCCCTCTGGAGGGGTGGCTGCTGCTTCGTTCCATGAACTTCATCGCCCAGCACGTTTGGAGGACTCACTAAAGCAGCTCCAACCTGGATAATCATGGAATGGTTTGGGCTGGGAGGGGCTTTAAAGCTCATCCCATTCCACCTCTGCCATGGGCGTGGACATCTTCCTCTATCCCAGGTTGCCCCAAGTCCTATCCAACCTGGCCTTGGACACTTCCAAGGATGGGGCAGCTTCTCTGGGCAGCCTGTGCCAGGTGGTTAAACTGGGAAGTGCTGGGATCCAGGACAAAGGGGACGAAACAAGAAAATCCAGGGAAAAGTGAACACAGAGGGAGAATGGAGCTTTTTGGAAGCACTTTCTGTCAACTCCTTACTGCAGAAAACCAGCATTAACCAGGATCCATGAGGGGCACGAAGGCCTCGGGCTTTAGTGAGCCCAAAACCAGCAGCTCTGGCAGTCCAGGATTCCAGCCTGGAGCTGCCACCTCTTGGCAGGCAGCATTCCTAGGAAAGGTGTTCCTGCTGGGAGGAACTGGGGTGAGTCTGCAGCGCCTTCCTGGGGCTCTTACCTCCAGTGGGACACAGTGCACACATTTGCCCAAGGGGCCGTGGCGACACCTGGGCAGAGAAAGAGAACTGGGGTTAAATCTCATTTCACCTGAAAACTGAAGGAGGAATAAATCCTATTTAATCAGGGAAAAATCAGCCTGTAAAGGTTTCTCTGGAGTAAGTTTGGTGTGGAAGACCTACATGAGCTCTGAGTAATTCCCCAACCCTCAGGGAATATTAGAGAGGGATCATGGAATCATGGAATGGTTTGGGCTGGGAGGGTCCTTAAAGCTCATCCCATTCCACCCCTGCCATGGCAGGGACACCTTCCACTATCCCAGGGTGCTCCAACCTGGCCTGGGACACTTCCAGGGATCCAGGAGCAGCCACAGCTTCTTTGGGGAACCAGGACCTCCCCACCCTCGCAGGGAAGGACTTCTTCCACAGATCCAACCTGAATTCCCCCTCTTTCAGTTTGAACCCATTCCCCCTTGTCCTATCACTTCAGCTCCTGTTGAATTGGACTTAAATTATTTTGGTCAGCCCCAGATAATTTCAGATAAAGAGATGGCAACAGCTCAAGGTTAAATCTGAGAGTCCCAGTCAAGACCAAACCCTCCCAGTGTCCCCAGCAAGGGGCTCAGCAGTCCCTGAGCCACCTGAATCCATGTCAGATCAGGTTTTACAATCCTCCAAGTTCAAAGAATTCAAACCCTTCAAATTCAAAGAACTTCCAGCCCATGTGGCAGGGTGATTTTAACAAAAAGCCACCCAAAATGTTTATCCTTTATCAGGTAGGGCAGGAACAACCAGGGAAGTGTGTGTTTATTGAGCAGATAAAGCCCTCCTGGGTAGAGTTACAGAGGGGAAAACATCTCCTTTTGTGGTGACTTCTTTAAAAAAAAAATCCTAAACCAACAATAAAACATCCCCCAGCACCAGGTCAGTGCTGGTTCCCAAAGGAAGGGCCCAGGAGAGGAGCAGGGAGGTTGGGCTGTGGAAACAATGGATGGGATCCAGTTGCAGGAGTGCTTTTAAGGATGTTTTGTGGCAGATAATGCACAGAATGCAGAGCTTAATGCTGCTAAAGCACTCAACATCCTTCACTGGAGATTGATCCACACTCCCAAAGCCAGGAACGAGCCCAGACAACTCCTTTTATCCTCAACAGCCTCCCCTGGGCCTCAGCTCCCTGCTAGGAACAACTTCATCGATTCCTCTCAAAAACGTGGGCGAGTTCAAGGCAATGTTTCTGCCACAGAGTGCTGGGTTTGCCTTTACTGCTCCACTGATGTGACATCTCATCATTCATGGTCAGCTGGGATGGTCAGGGAGGATTTTCCACAAACTTCCTCGTTGCTGCAGCACTGAAGATAAACCACGTGCAGAACAACCCCACGGAGAAGGGCAAATCATTCTGGTTTAGCACAAATTCTTGCCTTTAAAATTTTCCCTCCAACGTTTTTGGGAGTCTTATTGCAGAGGGTTCCAATCCCAAGGCCACAACCAGTGCAGCCCTCAGGCCAGGACCCAACTGGGGCATTCACACTCCCAGCAGAGGATGTTTTTAACAACACCAGAGCAGATTTTGGGTGGCTTTAACTCGTTGTTGTGTTATTTTTACACAAAGAGAAGCTGCTTTGTTCCTCTAAGCCTCTTGCATGGAAGAGCTTTGGGAAGTTGGACTTTGGTGCATTTTTGTGAGCAAAAGGGACTCCCTGGTTTCATGGAGAGGTCAGGCAGGCACGTGATGAAGGGAAGGCAGAGCAGGCAGAGACCCAAGTCCCACTTCCAAACCTCTGCCATTGGATACCTCCACTCCTTCCCTTCACTTCTGTATTTTCCTCTATGAGAGTGCTCCTGCTTGGGACAACAAATCCTAGAATGGTTTGGGTTGGAGGGACCCTAAATTCCATCCCATTCCACCTCTGCCATGGGCAGGGACACCTTCCACTATCCCAGGGTGCTCCAACCTGGCCTTGGACACTTCCAGGGATCCAGGGGCAGCCACAGCTTCTCTTCTCTGGGCACTCTGTTCCAGGGCCTCCCCAACCTCACAGGAAAAATTCCTTCCCAATATCCCACTTAACTCTGCCCAGGAAGAATCCAGAGTGTTCATTCTAATCTAGAGAATTCCATGGAGCACAAAATCCAGGAGCATCAGCACCAGGGCTTACTCCATCAGAACTATGGCTGCTCTGAGTGAATTCTTCCTGCTAAAAACCCTGGGATTTGGGCACCTGCTCCCTCCCTGGGCTCACCAGGGCTCCAGTGAACCTGCTGGGACAACAGCAGGGGCTGTTTCCCTTGAGAATGTCCCCCCAGTGCTCTCAGGATGGAGCCAGGGGCAGTTCCCACAGTAATTTCCTGACTGCTGGGCAGGGCCAGGACATCCCAAGCTCCAGTGAGACCCAGATCCACAGGCAGGAACAGGACCCAGCCCCACTTACAGCTGCTGGTCTCGGTTCCGGTAAATCTTCCCATCCTGCTTGATCAGGTACTGGTCAATCTCATCTTCCACCACCTGGGGGGCCCCCCCAGGCCGGGAATTTTGGGAGACAGAGGTGTCCATGGTCTCTGAGGAGGAGCCAGCTGGGCTGGAGGGATACAGGAACAGCATATCCCCGTGCCTGCAGGGTGGGAAACCGCACATGGGTAGTGGGAGGTGTGGGAGACAACACCCAGGAAGCTGGAGCTGCTTCCCAGCAGGCAGCCAAACTCCTGGAGCAGGGAAGAGCCAGGAATGTGGCACAAATCCTAACCAGATCAACACAGGTGGCAGTTGGGAGTTGCTCCCTGAGCCACCTCTTCCTGCTCTTATTTGCAATAAATGCAAATCCTCCCATCAGGAGACAAAACTGAGGGGAAAATATGGAGGAGGGAGTTGGGGTGAAGGAGTGAAAACAAGGATGTGGGAAGAGAAAGCTGGGATGAGGTAGGGAAAGGAGGGTGAGGGATGGAAAGCAGGGATGAAAGGGTGAAAACAGGGATACAAGGAAGGCAGGTGGGGGGATAAGACAGGGAAAGCTGGGGATGAGAGAGGGAAAGTGGGGATGAGGCAGGGAAAGCTGGGACAAAGAGGTGAAAGCAGGGATTAGGAAGGGAAAACTGGGATGAAGCCTCCCCCAAGGAGTGACCAAGGAACAGCCAGCACCTCTCCTGTGTCACTGTGACTCCCTCCCCCATTCCAGCATGGCCACCAAGGCCCTCCCTCCCCAGCCCCAGGATTGACACTGGAAGCTGGGGACTCCAGGGATGTGATTTCCCCCATTTTGGCAGCTCCAAGTAGAGCCCCCCTCTCCTGGTGAGGACTCACTTGATCTTGAGCAGGTTGAGGGACTTGTTCTGTGCTGCCGTGATCTCCCCGGTCCTGTTGCGGTTGGTGTACACGGAAAATCCATTATTCCTGAACCCAAATTCCTTGGCCACCTGAAACACAGGGAAAAGGGACAAGGTGTGAGGCGTGAGCTTCCTGAAAGGGGCTCAGAGCCAGAGCTGATCCCAGGGAACTTCTCCTGCAGAAATTCAGCTCAATTCACTGAGCCCGGGATAACAGGGATGGAAACACCTGGAAAAACAAGCAGTGGATTAAAACAGGAGCTGAAACAACTTCACCAGAACTGTCTCTGCCTCACACAACACAAATGCAGAGTTCCAGCTACAGCCAGGCAAGCACTGCATGACTGGAGAGGGAAGCTTCTCCATTATCCCAGTTTTCTTGCTCCAGCACACAGCGCCAAGTCATTCCCACCCTCCTGTGACCAGAACTCCACAATCCACACCTTCACCTCAGCGCATCTTCTGCCCTCAGCTCCATTCCCACCTCCCAGCTCCTTCACTCAACCTGTTCCTGCTGTTCTGTCTGGTTTTCCCCCCTTTTCTCCTCTCTCCCATGGAATTCACCCTCACAGCAGCCACTCCTGAGTCCCCAGGCAGGTTCTCCCAGCTCAGATCGAGTCTGATTTACTTGGAATCACTCCAACACCTCTTCCCAGCAAAAATAATTTGCACACTTGGCCACTCGAGAACTTCACCAGTTTAAAAATGGGGTTTAAAGTTTGTCTATTTGCCAGGCTTTGCCCTAAATTCTGAAGTGAAAGGCCTTTATTTTTATTAATAAAAACAATCCCCATGGCTTTGGTCGGAGTCAGGGACAGGACCCTGCCCACAGGACAAATCTGATGAGCCACAAAGAGCTGTCACATGAGCAAAGCCATGAAAAGCAGTTTTTTTCCTGTCAGCTCGGCTGTGATTTGCAGCACTGAGCGGTCCCTGTGAATGGGACCCTTTCACAGGGATCAGCTCCTGCTCCTCAGGCCACAGAATTCCATTTTTGGGGGCAGACAAATCCCACAACACATGAACAACAGGTCTGAGCTAATCCCTGACTTGACTCTACCCTGAGCACACCCAGAGTGACTTTTTTTGGTGCTTCTGCCCAGGATGTGCCACAGGAGACAGGCTGGAAAATCCTCAGCCCCTTATTCCATGAACACTTCTGGAGCAGCTCCAGGTTAATTCCTGGTATGGAAGCAGCAATCTGACACCTCTCTAATTACAGCTGTCCCCCTAAACACCAAACCCAGCCCCTGGCTGAACATTCCAGCACGAAAATCCACAGCGCAGGTAGGAGAGACCTGGATTGAGATAAAACACAGACCTCAGGTGGGAGAATTTGCCACTTTCCCTCCTCCAAGCAAATCCTGCAGCAGGAAATAAACCCAAATACGTTTCTGCTCCAGCTCAGCCAGAGGACAGAGCCTTCCCCAGACCAACAGGCAATTCCAGGTGCTTTTGTCCTGGCAGGAAGAGTTTTCCAGCCCAATTGTTGCCTCGGGTAACCTGAGCCCTGGAAAGCAGCAGCTCGTTCTGCACAGGCTCCAGAGATCCTGGGAGCTCCTCTTGCCTCGGCTGAGGCTGCAGGGAGTGTCCCTGAGCCAGCCCTGGAAAACAGCAGGATTTCTGCTGGCCAGGTGGGAATGCTGACAGGGAATGCTGTGGTGTCTGTGACTCACAAAGGGAAGGTTTCCACCTGCTGCCATTCCCTCCCCTCTCACAGGGACAGGGAACCTGCCCAGCCCTTTGGGAATCAACGTCATGGAGTGAAGCACCCCCAGTCCGAGGGTTCCAGAGGAGCTCCAGGGGGGAAGAAAATGGAGAACTGCTCACTCCTGAGCACCACAGAGCAGCTGCATCACAGCAGAGCCAGCCCCATCCCGAGAGCTCCCACCTGGAGCTTCCCCTCATCCCAGGCTGGGGATCCTCCCCAGGAGAGCCCAGGGGCTCCTGAGATCTCACTCAATCCCTCCCTTGCCCTCTCCAAATCCACGCTGGAAAACCAGGGGCACACACAGCACACCCAAACGATATTCCAAGCCCAAATCCAGCAGCAGAGGCAGGCCTGGAGCAGCAGGTTTGATCATCCCACAGCTCCCTTCTGCTTCCCAGCTGCCACTTCTTTGGGAGCACCTCAAAAAGTCCTTCCCAGGAAAGCTCCCAACCCAGGAAGCCCCAACGGAGAAGCTGAGGGAGTTTTCTCTGTAAATTTGTTATTTTCCCTCTGGAACAGCAGCTACACCAATCCAAGTGTGTTTTCCCACATGGAATGCTGTCCCTTGCTGTGCCAGGGAGGTGAAACAGGGATCTCCCAGGGGACAGAGCCAGGGGAGCCCTGCCCCAGCCCACGGGAAGGCCCTGTGGATCCCGGGGTACCTTTTTGAGGAACGTTGCCACCGTTTCTCTCTTTGTGGCTGTGATTCTCTTCACTCCCTCCGGCGACTGCACGCGGATAATCTGGGAATGAGGGAACAACAAGTGAGGGAAGGGGACAGAGCCCGCCCTGAGCCCCCAGCCTGACATTCCCCCCCTCCTCCCTCCTGCTTCCACCTTCCACAGGGCCTGGAAACAGCCAGGGGAGCAGTTCTGGGTGATGTCTGCGAGTGTGGGGGGGATCATTCCAATGCTCCGGGCTCTTGGCAGGAGCTGGCTCCAAGGAAAACACCTTTGGCCAAAGCTCTGAGCTCAGAGGTGGAATTAGACCTTCAGGAGGGTGGATCAGAGCGTCCCAGGGGGAGTTATTCACACAGGCACCGGCCCAACTGGTGTGACTGGGCACTGCACTGGCCGTGGCTGAGCCCCGGCATGAGGGACTGGGGAGACACTCGGGGCCCCAGCTGCTCCCTGCAACCCGAGCTCCTGCACGGCAACAACTGCCAGAGCCGGGGGGACCGGCCGGGGAATGCCCCGGCTGCGGGCAGGGAAGGGACAAATGGAAATATCGGTGTTGAGGGGCAGCGCTGCGACTCGAGTGGCTCTGAAGGGGACGCTCAACCGCTCGTGTGCGACACGGGCAGGGGGACACGGGCACGGGAGGGGACACGGCGAACTGCCCGTGTCCCGCCGTCACCCCGCAGGAGCCCCTCCCCACTCTCCCCGCTTCCCTCCCGGGCCCGAACCCGCCGGGACGGGGCCCGGAGCCTTTCCCCGGGGCGAGCAGCCCCTGCCCGTCCCTGCCCCGAGCCCCCGCCCGGGCCGAGCGCCACCGCGGGGTCACGGCCTCGACCCCCGCGGGCAAAACCACGGGGGACCCGCCCGCGGCGCCGCTCCGGGGACCGCCCGGTCCGGACACCGCCGGCCCCGGCCCCGGCCCGGCCCCGGCCCCAGCCCCCGGCCCCGGTGCCCCGTCCCGGCCCCACAGGAATCTGCTGCCTCATCGCCCCTCCCCCGGCCGCACTCACAATCGTCTCGGCCATGGCGCTGCCCGCGGGCCCGGGGCTCGCCGCGCCGCACACACACGGCCCGGTGCGGCCCGTCCCGCTGCGCTTGTCCCGGCCCTGCCCGGCCCTGCCCGGCCCTGCCCGGCTCCTCCCGGCCCGGCCCGGCCCGGCCCGCCGCCTCCCGGGACCGGCCCGCCCTCGCGCCCGCCCCGCCGGGCCCGCGCCCCGCGCCCGCGTTCCGCCGCACCAAGGTTCCTACCCTGGTGTCACCACCAGCCGTCCCCCCATGCTGCCTCGGTGTCACCGGATAATGGTCCCCCCGCGCTGCCTCGGTGTACAGCTAGAAGTGTCCCTGTGCGCCGCCGCATTCGCTCTTTAGTTCCGGACCCAACCAGCCCCTCCCCGGTGCCCTCGGAGGGGCCCCGCGGGGCTGGGGGAAAGGATCGGGCCCGGCTGTGGATCAGGGGGGATCGGGGCCAGCTGTGGGGCTGGGTGGGGGGGGGAGATCGTGCCCAGCTGTGGGGCGGCACGCACAGCCCCATTTAAGCCCGCCCGCGGCCCCTCACATGATGGGAGTGTGACTGGGGTCCGGGCACGAGGGAACGGCGATGGCGCTGAGCAGAGTCCGCCTGTTCCAGCCCCACGGGGAGGGCACCCGGCTGCTGCCCCAGGTAATGCCGGGACCCCCACTCCTCCCCCATGGGACCCCTTAGCCGTGAACCCCAAATCCCCCGACCCATGGGTAGCAGCGTGCTGGCTCTGTGCTGCACCCTGCATCCCTGGGGGGCTCAAAAGGGATGGATCTGGGGGTCCCTTAGGGTCAGAGTCTTTGGAGTGCTCCCCTGCAGACCCCCGTGATGAGCAGGGGTGGGTTTGGGGCTCAGCAAGACTGTGCGAGGTGGCTCCAGGAGCCTGTGACAGTGTCCGGCTGTGGGATGAGGTCCACGGGCTGGATGAACATTTCTGGGGGGCTGTGAGTGGCTCCTGTATCCGTGCAGGCATCCAGGCTGGTGGAGCTGCCCTACTCCTCCTTTGATGACGATGATGATGATGATGACACGGCTGAGCAGGACCCTGGGGTGTGGCACCCTGAGCCGCCCAAACTGAGCCCCTTCAGCCACTGCGTGCGCTACCTGGCCATCCTCTGGAACCTCCTCTTCCTCCTGCTGGGGCTGCTGGTCCTGGCCGTGGGGGTCTGGGGGCTGCTGGCCAAGGGTGGGGAGCGTGGGGTGCCCCTGGGCTCGGACCCCATGCTGCTGTTCGTGCTGGTGGGGTTTGGGGCCAGCGCCGTGTCCCTGGCTGGCTGCCTGGGCGCCCTCCGTGCCAGCCCCTGCCTGCTGCGCTTCTTCCTGGCTGCCGTGCTGGCTTTCGGGGGGCTGCAGGTGCTGGCGGGGCTCCTGCTGCTGCTGGCGCGGCGGCGGCTGCGGGACGCGCTGCGGGAGCTGCTGCTGCTCTGCCTCCTGCGCTACCGCGAGGACCCCGACCTGCAGTTCCTGGTGGATGAGGTGCAGCGGAGCCTGCAGTGCTGCGGCCTCGAGTCCTTCCGCGACTGGGAGAGCAACCCGTGAGTCGGGGCTGGGGGGGTGGAGTGCGGGACCCCGTGAACACCGTGGGGCTGAAAACCTCCTTTGTGGGAGCCCATCCCCACCATGGGGCTGAAAAGCCTGGTGGGTGTGAGATCCCATCCACACCACGGGGCTGAAAACTCTGTTGAGTGTTGGAACACATGCCCACCATGGGGCTGAGAACCCCCTGTCTTTGTGGGACCCCATGCCCACCATGGGGCTGAAAACTCCCATTTCTATGTGGGACCCCATCCCCCCCACAGGGCTGAAACCCCCCTGTTCCTTGTGGGTTCTCTGATGGTGACTCTTATTTGGGGTGTTGGGAGCCCTGGGATGGACCAGAAAAGAGAGGCATGAGCTGGAACTCATGGTTGGTGTCCAGCTCTGTGGCTGGGGGGGGGCATGGGAGACCCCACCGCACACCCCAAATATTTGTGACCCCCATGTCGGTGTCCATCCCGCAGGTACTTCAACTGCAGCGCCCCGGGGGTGCAGGCGTGCGGTGTCCCTGCCTCGTGCTGCCAGGACCCGCTGGAGAGCGGCTCCGTGCCCAACGCCCAGTGCGGCTTCGGGGTGCTGGGGCTGGGGGCGGCGGCGGCCGGGGCCCTGGTGCACCCCGGGGGCTGTGGGGCCGCGCTGGCCGCGTGGCTGCGGGGCCAGGCCGTGGCCATCGCTGCTGGGGCCACCACCCTGGTGCTGCTGGAGGCCGTGGGAGCACTCCTGGCGCTCAGGGTGCTCGGGGATGTCACGACTGTGAGGGGGTGGGAGTGAGGGATTGGTCCAGTCCCAAATAAACCTTGTCAGAATCCTGAATTCGTCTGTCTTGTACTTGCCACCATGGCCAGCAGTGCTTAGGGTGTGTAGGGACATAGTGTCTGAGTGTGGGATTGAGGATTTGGGAATGTTTGGGGTGCTGGTCCAGCCCCAAATAAACCCTGTCAGAATCCTGAACCCATCCCTGTCCTGCCCATCCCACCCCAGGTCGTGGGGAGCTGTTTTTCCCCTCACCCCAGCCCACAACACCGACTCCTGGGCTCGTTCGGGTTTAATGAGCACTTTTCCAAGCTGAGCCCCCCAGCACGGGCAGAGGGGCCTCAACCTACACAGCACTACGGGGCTGGTGAGCCTGCCCCAATCCTAAATGATCCCGTACTGAGCCAGCTCGTGCAGCTCCAGGTGGCTGAAGGCCTCCCAGGGACAGATGACGGTGATGTCTGAGGAGAGAGGACAGAGGTTGTGGCAGTGTGACCCCCCCAGCTCCTGTCCCCCCCCGCCAAGGGGGTGGCATTCCCTTACCTGTTCCCAATCCCTCCATGCCTGGGATGTCATCACCAAACCTGCAAGGAAAGAGGGATTGTCCAGCCTGCCCCCAAACAGGCCCCCCCACCATCCCAGGGCCCTTCCCACTCACCCCTGCACCCCCTTTTTGGGGGGTTTGCTCTTGAACTGCCTCGTCTGCCTCTGCTTGAACTTGGGGGCTCCCTTGCGGGGGGTGGCAGGACCCCCGGTCACCCTCGTGGCTGATTTGACCTCCAGCTTGGGGGGCTCCAGGCTCATGGCTGTGGGGGCTGGCAGCCCTGGCTCGCGGCGTTCCCTGGCACAGGATGGCTCCTCGCACCCTCTGGAGGGACATGGGGGGCACCAGCTTCTCCTCCCACCCAGCCCCTGATGGGCTTTGCAGAGCCCCCTCCCCACAGCCCAGCTCAGCCATCAATCCCCAAAGGCAGTGAAGGGCAACCCGGGGGGCACCGGAGCTGCTGCTGCTCCTTCCTCCCTTGTCCCCCCATCCCAGTGTGGATGTGACACCTGGGGACCCCTCAGGGCACTGCCAGGACCCCCCTGGGGTCAGAGCCAGGGTGGGCAGCTGTGGTGGGCAGCCTGGGCTGGGAAGGGGGAGCAGAGGATGGCCCATGGCACCAGGACCGGGAATTCTGCGGCACAAGCCTGGCTCTGGCATTGGTGTGAGGGATCTGGCCCCACTGCAGAGCAGGGCAGGGGCCTGGGAACAAGGACCCAACCCAGGGAGCTGTTCTGGATGTTCCTGGATGCAGGAAGAGCAGCAAAGCAGCCCCGTGTCCCATCCCAGCCTGGAACCCCTGACTCACAGAGTCCCGCGATTCCCGAGTCCAGAGCTGCTCCCTCTGCCCAGTTCCCTCCGTCCCTCAGATGCTCTGGGGGGCTTTTCAGGGAGGGAGATTTATCCTGCCCGGGGGTAATAGGATTATTTACCTCCCTTCTTTCCCCAGGGGTAATCCCATGTCCTTCCCCTGCTCTGGAGGGGAGGAGGTGCCAGGATTAGCCCCGACCGTGCTGGGTGGGCAGTGGATCCCACGTGCGGGAATCCTGCCTCCTCTCCTGGGGGATCCCTGCTCCTAAAGATTCCCCCAGTGTCCCCAGATCCCAGAGGGAGTGATGGGACTCCCATTCCAGTCTCCAGCCCAGCCTGGGTGGGAGTCCTGGCCAGAGAGGGTCCGGCAGCCCCTGCCCATGTCGCTCCAAAGCTTCCCTAATCCAGCACTAAAGCAATTAAAAACAGAATAATCTCAGCACACTTTAATTGAACTTCAGCCCCTGCCACTAATTGCAATTAGTTGGACTCCAACAAATAGGATTAAAGGGATCCACGAGTGTTTTCCATGGAGAACCACCTCCTTCCCTGGCAGAGGGCAGAGCCTGGCTGTTAATTGGGGGTTCATTAGTGAATGACACTCGAGGGCTGGGTGGCATCTTGGGGACCTTGTCCTGGGATGATGTGGAGGGGTCTGTGTGGGTCTCAATGGCTGTGAGTCCTCCAGGATGGAAGGGGGAGGTTGGGGACAAGTTTTAAGATTTAAGATGGAGGCAGAAAAGGCACCTTGGAGAGCAGCCTGGCAGGATGTGACACCAGGGACAGGGACAGTGTCCTTGACAGGACGCTGCTGCTGCCCACGTGCCTGGGGCCACACGCTGTCCCCCCTGAGCCTCCCCCACAGCCAGGCCCCTAAGAGGCTTTCTGGTGCCAGTGGGGAGGGGTCTGGCACAGCCCCCCCAGCCCTCACCATCACCAGGGCACGGCCAAGGTGCTGAAAATCTCCCCAAGGTGCTTAAATTCCAGCTGGGAGCAGGGGAGGAGGAGGGTTGGGGGTGAGGGGCAGCCCCAGCCTGCCCTTGGCAGGGATTTGCTGTGCTGGGGAGGGCACAGCATCGAAATCCAGGGCTCAGGACAGACCTGAGCCACCGCCTGTCTCCAAGGGCAGCTCCCTCGAGACAGGAGGTGACCCGACCTCGTGTGACACCCCCGGCATCCCATGCTCAGCACACAACAAACACCATAAATAACCCAAGACCAAATCCTGCCAGCCCAGGGATGTCCCCCACCACTCTGGGGGGGGCTCAGTCCTTCCTGGAGCGCAGCCTGATCTCCATCCTGAGGATCATTTTGATGTTCTCGTCCTCCACGTGCTGCTCCACGGCCTCCAAGGCCAGGGCTCCGCCGTCCCGGTGCCGCTCCAGCAGCTCCTCCACGTAGCCCACCCAGACACAGTTGGGGCAGCCGGTCCCGCAGCAGTGGGTGGGCGGGGGGGGCAGCGGGGGGGCTGCAGGAGGGTCCCCGCTGGCACCATTGGGGGTGGCTGTCGTGCTGTCACTCCCGGCAGTGTCCGAGGTGCTGTCAGCCTTGGCTGCGGTGTCCGACAGCTCCCGGGGGCTGCAGGTGTTGGGGTGGGGGCACCGGGTGCCTTCCCTGGGGCTGCTTGGGGGCTGCAGGGAACAGAGACCCCCGTGATGAGACCACCCTGGGGAGGGGCTGCTGCACCCCCAGCTCGGCCACAGGAACGCGCTGCTCCCAGTGTATCCCCTCCCATGACGGTCACCCCCCAGCACCCCCATACCCCCCCCAGTGCCCCCAATTCCTGCCCCCACCCCATCCCCTGCACCCCCTTGCAGCCCCCTATTCCAAACACATCCTTGACCCCCACCCTCCCCTCAATCCCCATCCCCTCCTGGTCCCCTCCTGGTCCCCTCATGTCCCCCACATCCCCCAGGCCCCCTCATCCCCATCCCCCCCATGACACCCCCCAGTCCGCCTTGTCCCCCCGCACACATCTCCCGCCCAGCACCTCCCTGCCCCTCCCGCGGGCTCCCCCGTGTCCCCCCCGTCCCCAGCCCCCCTTTGTCCCCCGTGTCACCGCCGTTGTCCCCCCGTGTCCCCCTGTCCCCGCTCACCCCCCGGCGCGCCCCCGCCAGGCCCCGCGCCCCCCGCAGCAGCATCCGGCCGCAAGCCCTGGCCCCGCCCCCGCGCGGACTGACAGCTCTCTCAGCCAATGGCAGCCCGGCACGGGCAGTAGGGCGGGAACTGCGGGGAGGAGAATCCAATAAGGAGCGGGGGCGGGGCCAGCAATCCGGAAGTGGCGGCGGAGCGGCCACGTGAGGAGCGGCGGAGCCATGGCCCGGGGATCGGGACGGGGACAGGGATCGGGACAGAAACAGGCACAGAGACCGGGACCAGGACAGGGACAGAGACCGGGACCGGGATCAGAGCATGGAGCGGCCGTCCCGCTGCGCAGCAGGTCAGTGCCCGCAGGATGCAGTCGGGATCGCTCCCGGTTTGGAACCTGGACCCACGCGGGGTCTCGGGGCGCGGGTGGGCTCTGGCGGGGGTCCCGTTCTCGGCGGCTGCGTCCTGATCCGTACCCGTGCCCGGGTCCCGATGTCTGCCCCGTGTTGACCCTGATGTCTGCCCGTGTTTGGATCTCAGGGTCCCACCGTGTCTGAGCCCCGGTGTCCCAGTGCCTGGGTCCAGCTGTCCCCGCCTCCGTGTCCTGCTCCTTCCCCGGAGCCTGCTCACGGTGCTCGTTTTCCTCAGGAAGGAGAAGAAGGACAACATGAAGCCCAAACACCCCGAGGAGCAGGAGATCCCGTTCCGCCTGCGGGAGCTGATGCGGAGCCGCGAGGCCCTGAAGCGCCCAGAACCCAGGAAGAGGCGGGTGGCAGGTGGGACACGCAGGTGGCCCGAGCGGGTGGCCAAGGGCCTGGCCCTGGAGCCCATGGCGTGGCTGGACATCCATGGACATCGCTCTGGTGATGGCTCTGCCAGTTGGGGGGACCCCCAGGGTGTCACCGCTGCAGAAATGTCACCCGTCTCTCCTAGAGAAGCAGCAGCAGCAGCAGCCCAAGGGCCCCAAGGCCGCGGGGGGTGTCTCCGTGCCCAGGTTCCGCAGGGGCAGGGGCGAGTCGGAGCGTTCCTACATCTGCCGCATGGAGCAGGAGGTGCAGCGTGCCCTCTTCCTCGCTGAGAACCAGCTCCAGCGCCAGCCTGAGAGGGAGGAGACGGCTCCAGAGAAATCCCAAAGGAAAAAAGAGTGAGAGCAGGGCCATGGGGGGCTGATGGGGCCAGCCAGGTGTGTGGCCTGTCCCCTTGCCCGGTTCTGCAGGGCAGGTCTGGCGTTGGCAGCGGGTGAGGGTGCAGGTGGGGGGCTGTGGACCCCTTCCCATGTTCTCTGGGAACAGAGCCACAAGCCTGCTCCACCCTCCTGGAGGAAAAGCTGTGAAATTTGGGGGGCTCCTGTGGGGCAGGGACTCGTTCCTTGCTCCCTGCCCACTCCTGAGCCCCAGCCACAACATGGCTCTTCAGGTTTCAGAAAAGGAAGCTGGAGAAAGCTCGGAAGAAGAAGGAGGAGAAGAAGGAGGCCCTGCTGGAGAAGCGCCTGTTCCAAGGTGGGGATCGAGCAGGGGGGGCTGGAGGGACCCCCAGCCCTGGGGGGCAGCACATGGAGGGCTGGGGGGAGCTGGACTGGGGCATCCCAAGGGTCTCCTGCTGACCCTGGCCTCACTCACAGACACGGTGCCATTTGGAGAAGTGGTGACACAGCCACCCACCATCACCTCACGGCCCAGGGGACAGGGTCCTGCTGAGCAGGTGAGCTCTGGGGACAGTGCCACCCACCCCTTGGTGGTACCTGGGAGGGCAGCAGTGGCCTCAGTGAGCCGGTGACAGCTCCTCGGAGCGCGGTCCTGGTGTCTCATCCTTCATCCCTGAGCTGTCCCATCTCTGCCCCCAGGCTGGACGGAAGCAGCTCCTCCTGACGCCTCGCCTGGGCCAGAGCCAGGCGTCCCCAGTGTCCCCCGTGTCCCCGGTGATGTCGATGGCTCGGCAGCGCATCCTGCAGGAGGAGCGGGCGCGCGTCATCCAGGCCTACAGGGACATCCAGAGGCGCAAACAGCTGGAGCGGGAGCGCGCCCAGGCCGGGCACGGCATCCCACCCTGAGGGCCCTGGGACTCGAGGGACATTGCCCTGATGCTCCTGTGTCACTGCTGAGCCCTGGGGCTGCCCACAGCCCCACACTCCACAGCTCAACGCTGGAATGGGGTCCCTGTGGTGCCGTGGACCTGCTTGGAGTAAAAAGTGCCAGTGGGAGCTGGAGGTGTGAGCGTGTCTGTCCTCCCGCTTCCTTAGGATTCCTCAGGGATTCCTTAGGGGTTCCTTAAGGACACTGCTGTGCTGGCAGGTGGCCGTCCCAGGCATGTCACTGTCCCCACGGGCAGGTCCTGACAGGAGCCTCATTCCTCATCCCCCAGTGCCTGGCGAGCTCAGCACCCAGTGGGAGGAACCAGGCAGTGCTGGGGACACGGAGCGTGCCACAGGACTCACCTGGGCAGTGTCACTCGCCTTTGTTGTCACTCCTGGTGACCCTGCTTGAGCTGCAGGGCTGCAGCCACACACAGCCCTGCCCTCGGCATCTCTGCCCGTGTCCCCGCCTGGCTCTGCTCACGGTGACCCCGGTGCCAGCTGTGCTGCCACGTCCCCGCCACCCCGGTGCCACCTGCCACCACCCCACGACCCCTCCCGGGCAGCTCCCGGCTCCGGGGAGGCTCCGGGGCTGCTGCCGGCGCGGCGCAGCCGTGGCTGCCTCACCTGGCCGGACAAAGGCGCCGCTGTTCGGCGGCCCCGCGGGCACAAAGCGCTCCCTGTTGGAGCGGGGCTGCGGCCGGCGATGGCGGGGCCGGTGGGAGCCCGCGCTTCCGGAGGGGCTGGGCACGGCCGCGGAGCCGCTCCGCTGTCCCCGGCCACGCCTGAGCGCGGCACTCTTGTTTTTCGGGCGGCTTTGCCGTCCCCAGCGTGTCCCCGCGAAGGTGGAGGTGCCTTTGGGGGATCACGCGCGGTGCCATGCGGTGCCTGCGGCCGGCAGGAGGGCGGGCTGTGGTGACAGTGGCCCCGGTGACACCGAGTGCTTGGTGGTGCCGGGCAATGTCCCCGCTGCCGCTCGGCGCCAGGTAAACACAGCTGACAGGTAAACACGGGTAAACACGGGTGGCGCAGCCCAGCACGAGGGGCACGGCCACATCCTGCTGCAAACACCCGGCTCCCGCGTCCCCGGAGCCGGCAGCGTGGGCTTGTGCCAGCTCAGGGCACGGCAGGGACAGGGCGAGTGCCACGCTCCTGCCGTGTGTCCCTCGTGCGGACACCGTGCAGGGCACACGTGCCCACCGGCAGCCCCAGCGCCGCCATCCCGGCTCCGGCTCAAGGACAGCCGGTCACCCGCTGCCCCCACGGAGCCACTCCAGCCCTGAATAATTCATGGCAGTGCTGGCCGCAGGCTTCCTGCCCGGAGGAGGAGGAATGGCTGCGGAGGGGAAGGCGATCCGAGCGGGAAAACCACTACGACCTTGGCACGTCCTCAGTGCTGTGTCACCTCCTGCCCGGCAGCCCATCTGCCCGCGGGATCCCGGCCCAGCGGCCCCGGCTGGGGGATGGGGATGCCGAGGACTCTGTCCGGAGCCCCGCCACGCTCCCTGTCACTCCCCTAAATGGGGACATGGAGCTGAGCCCGTGGGAGCAGCCGATGGGATTGGGGACACCTGGGACCCCCCATCGCAGGCCACCTGTGACAGCAGCATAGGAAAAACCACCTTTATTGGGGTGACCTGAAAAAAAGTGGGGAAAGAAAATTCGACAGAGAAAGCCACAAGGATGGCGAGGGGCCCAGCTCCCTCCCCACTCCCTGGAGGGGTCCCCGAGCCCCGAGGGGGGAAGGCACCGAGAAGGTGGCCAGAGCTGCGGGGGGCCAGGCCCCAGCCCCAGAAAGGCACTGATCCCCTGGACCCCCAGCAGTCCCCCTTCCCCAGCCACGGGGAAACAGAGGCACAGAAGGAGGCAGAGCTGGGGACAGCTTCGTGTCCCCTTGTGCCCTGCGGTGGGGTGGGGCCAGCTCAGCTCGGGGTCCCCAGGGCTGGTGGGGTCAGGGCAGAGCCCGGGGCTCGGTGCTGAGGGTGCCCTGGGTGGGGTCCCACGGGCTCCCCAGCTTTGCAGGGTCCATGGCCTGGGGGAGGTGGGGTGTCTGTGCGTCACAAAGGCAGTGAGGCGATAACTGGGGCTGTCCCCACGGCCGCCAGTCCTTGAGGCAGGGCTGTAGGGTCCTGGCACAGCTGGTGGCCTGCGAGTGCCATGGCCAGGTGGGACGGGCAGGTGGGAGCGCTGGCTCTGGGACTGTATCCAGGCATCCCAGGGGCAGGAACCAGCTCTGGCTGCCAGCCGGGGTGGGATTCACACGTCGGGGTGGGATGAGGCTTGGCGAGCCCTGGGGAGAGGGGCGGAGGTGTCGCGACTGTGCTGGCGCTGCGGGAGCTGTCACGGGCGTGTCACCACCTGGTCCTGCTGTACGGGGACTGCACCTGCGGGCAGAGCGGGGTGGCACAGCGGTGTCACCAGGACCACGGATGTGTACCCTGACCCACCGGGGGGGCTCTGGGTGCCGGGCAGAGCCGTCACCGTGGCAGCGCCGGACTTTGTCCCCGCCGCAGCCACCGTTCACCCACCTGGCAGCCGCGGGTGTCCCTCGGGATGCTGCAGTGCCGGGCTTGTGCTGCGAAGGCATCCTCGGCTCGGAGCGTGGAGCTGGCGCTGCCGGGCATGGGGCTGGTGGAAGCACGGGGCAGGATCACATCGTAGGGACCTTCGCTCTGAGGGACAGACACGGGGGTGTCACAGCACCGGGAACACCCCAGCCCCACGAGTCCCAGGGGTGGAAGGCTTGGAGGGTCCCCACCCCGTTACAGCAGCCGCTGGGACACAGGGGTCACCCACACCCTGTCCCCCATCCCAGTTGCTCCCGGCAGGATTGTGGCCACCCCTGGTGTCACACTCACCGTCCCCTTGTGCATCAGAGCCATCTCGGTGGGCTGGTAGACGCTGGTCAGCAGCTGCCCGTTGTAGCCACTGTACGGGGACACCGGCTTCTTGGCTGCCAAGACACGGGGACAGTCACCACGGAGCCACTGCCACCCCACCGGGGCTCCTCGTACCTCGTTAGCAGCTTTAACGAGCTGACTCAGCAGCTCCGTGCCTTTCCCGCGGGACACTCCTGTCCCCAGGGTTGGCATCGCTGCTGCCTGGCCATGGCTTGTTATTGTAGGATCTCTGGGGTTCAGGTGCTGCTCAGGGGGACCCTCCCTCCCCCGTGGGGCACAGGCACCTGCCATGCCCGCCCACGATGCCCACTGAGACTGTCACCACCCCGTGTTATTGCAGGGTCTCGTGGGCCCAGGGCGGAGGGGCAGGAGCTGCGGGCACCCCACGCTGAGGAGGGAGCTCCCCGCGGCTGCCGGGCTCAGCCCAAACTGGTACACCCAGCCCGGCCAGTTCTTGGCAGCCACAACAGCAGCAGGCGCCAGTGCCGGGCAGGTCACTGCCAGACATCTCATCACCCACCCACTGCTGCCATCCCCACTGGGGACATCGCCCAGGGTCCCCAAGAGGCTCCTTGGTGCCCTCTGGCAGTCCCTAGCCCTGGCGCCTACCGAAGGATGGCTCATCCATGGAGAAGGCCTTGTTCTCCACGAACATGCTCTGCGACTTCTGCTCCTTCAGGATGGTCTCGTAGCCCACCCCACGTGTGGGGTAGCCATCGTCCTCGAAGGCCTGCTCGGGGCTGCGTCGTGTCACGTGTGTCACCTCAGGGATGACGTAGAGCAGGAGGAAGGCGCTGGCGTTGCAGACCAGCGCGATGGCCAGCGTGGGGTCATCCCAGCCGGGCTTGTGGCCGGCGCGCTGGTTGCCGTACAGGTACATGATGGTCCATGCCAGCCAGATGGCCACGGAGAGGCCGGTGGTGGCCAGGATGAAGGCGCCGTGCTTGCGCCAGCGGCCGTAGCGGCCACAGAGGGTTGGCCAGGCCGTGCCGAAGGCGGCCACCAGCAGGGCCATGACGTAGATGAGGGCCATGACGAAGTCAGCGTCCGCCAGCTGGCAGGGGTCCGGGGGACCGCCCTCGCGCCGTGCCACGGTGATGATGAGCCACTCAGTGTTGATGATGACCTCGACCGAGGCGAGGGACAGTGCCACCGCCAGTGTCACCCAGCCCCGTGGGGCCCGGTTGCGCCGTGCCAGGAAGTTGAGGGCCAAGGCGTGCGCCAGCAGGCAGGAGAAGCAGATGCCGAAGAGGACGCCGAAAAGGAAGCGGCGGGAGGTGCAGGTGGAGAAATCCGGCCCCACGATGAAGTCGAAGGTCAGGCAGAAGAGCCCGAAGGTGCCCAGGAGGAAGAAGACCTGCGTGGCCACCAGGCTCTTCTTCTGGTGGTCCTGCACAAAGGGCAGGCTGGCCACCAGGACGATGGTGAGCACGAAGGTGGTGACCACGCCGAGGCTGGCCACCGCCTCCACCACGATGCCCCAGCGCGCCGAGAGGTCGCAGAGGTTGTAGTAGAGGGAGGAGAGGTCGTGGCCGCAGCCCGGGGGCGGCGTGGGCTGCGCGGCAGCTGTGGGGAGCAGCGCCAGCAGCACGGCCGTGGTGCCCATCCTGCACCGTGGCATCCAGGGACCCTGCGGGACATGGCGGGGTCAGGGCACAGGGACCGGGGATGGGGATTGGCTCCTGGCTTGGAGCATCCCTGCCCATGGTCCCCCCTGAGCATCCCATGGTGAGCAGGGGATCTCAGGGAGCTCTGCCCTGCTGAGCTCACCCAGCGTGGCCAGGGAGCCCCAGGCAGCCACATGTCCCCCCTTGGCTCCTTGGCTGGAGGTTGGTGGCAGCTGAGGAGGGGCTCAGCCCCTCTGTGCCCAAAATGAACCTTCCCAAAATGGGAATTCCCTGGGGCTGTCCTGATCCTGTCCTCCAGTGTCAGGAGCAGCACCGTGCCCAGCAGCTTCCCGGGAATACCAAATGTGGGCCCAGACCAAATGGCAGAGGTGATACTGGGGGGCAGCGCTGTCCCCTTGCCGTGTCCCTGTGTGCCACCACCTTCCTCTTTCCATTTCTCCTGTCCCACTTCCCTTTGGCTCTGGGCACCGGCCCAGTGCAGGTCGCGTGTCCAGCCCGCTGGCACGTAGGCAGCCGCAGCCTGGCACGGCACAGCACGGCATGGCACGGCACAGCACGGGGGTCCCAGGCTGTGTCCCCACCACTGCCACGCCATTCCTGCCACCCCATGGTGGGCACGGGGAAGGGGAGGCAGCGAGGAAGCTGCAGTTTCACCGCAGGGGGAGGAAACCAGGAGGAGACCTTGGCAAGGGGATGCCAGGGCCGGGACCCCCGGTCCCCCGAGGGGCACCGGGAACCGGGCACGCCCAGGCCGGGGATGGGGACAGGGACCCCCAGCACCACGCCGGGACGGAGTCCCCGTGCCCGCGGGTTCCAGGAGCTCCACCGCGTCCGGTTCCCACCGCGTCCCCCAGTCTGTTTTCTCCCCCAGCTCCAGCCCGGTACCTCCGCACCCTCCGCCCGGTTTCCTCCGCGCCCCCGGCGGCTGCACCCGCGTCCCCAGCCCTGCTCCTCCTGCAGCCCCCGCCTGGTCCCTCGCACCGCCCGTTGGTTTCCCCCGCTCCCCCGGCCCGGTCCGGCCGCGCTCTGGTCCCGCTTCCCCTGCCCCTCCTGCCGGTTCCTCCCGCACCCCTATCCCGCACCCTCCCGGTGCTTCCCGGCGCTCTCGCCAGGTCCTGGCCCCGAAACTCCGCCGGAGCCGCCCCCAACCCTCCGGCCGGAGGAGCTGCGGGGGCGGACGGCTCTCGGTCCCGGTCCCGGTCTCTTCCCGTCGGCGTTGTCGGTGCCCCCTACTCCCGCAGGGCTTCCCCTCGCCCCCAGCCCTGCTCACCGGCCGCAGCCCCCGGTGCCCGGCGCTCCGCTTCCCCCGTGCCGAGCAGAGCCAGCCCCGGTGCCGCCGCACCGTGCGCCTGCCTGGCCCGGCCCCTCCCCGAGGTGCGGCTCAGCCCGGGAGCGCAATCGGGGCCGGCCGGGACCTGCCCCGCGCACCGAGCGGGGGCACCGGGGTCTCGCACCGGCAGGGGTCCGGCACGGGGGCACGGAGGGGGCTGGTGGGGGGAAGAGCCCGCGTTGGGGGGGCGGAGCAGGGGGGAGCCCACCTGGCCATCAGTGTGATGAGTCAGTGGGGCCTCAGCCATCAGTGGGATGAGTCTGGGGGGCTCAGCCTGGCTCTGCCGAGCGCGGATCCCCGGGAAAGGCTCTCAGGGGACAAGGGAAGGAGCGGGGGGGCTGCCCCGGGGCACGGACGGGGCTGAGGGGAGCAGAGCCTGGGCTGGGGGTGAAGCAGGGGGGAGCCCACCTGGCCATTGGTGTGATGAGCCTGGGGGTCTCAGTCGGGCCCTGATGAGCGCTGCACATCAGGAAAACCCCACAAGGGACAAGGGTTGGAGCAGCAGGGCCTGTGCCACCCACACGGCGTCTTCCACCTCCACTGGGCTCTGGGGTGGGAGCCGGGAGTGGGGCTCCACAGGCAGCCCCACCGAGTAAGGATACACTGGCCTGGAGGGGCCTCCCGGAGGAATGTCAGCTGATGGATAAAGCCGGAGCCCTTGGCAAGGCAGCCGGACCCAAAAAACCCCAGAAAAGCCTTTGTGCAGAGGACCGGGGGCCAGGGCAGCCCCAGCCCGGGGCACTGGGAGGGCTCGGTGGTCCCTACCCCGACGGGAGTGGCCACGACCCTGGAGCTGGGATGGGCACCCCACAATCACCCCGTCCATCCCTGGGGATGGGGAAAAGCCCTGGGAGAGTTGGGGCACCCCGGGGCCCTCGCCAACCCTGGGAGAGGTTTCCAGGCAGGCGCTGCTATTTCGGGAGGGTGAAGCAAGAGGGTGAAGGATGCAGAGGAAAGTTCAATGCGCCTCCGGCGGGGCCTGCCCCGACCCAGGCTGGGATGAAAACAATCCTCTGAGAAAGGGCAGCAAAGCTGCCAGCGGGAGGACCGGCTCCCACCGGAACGGGCGGCACCCGTGGCACAGGGACCGGCACCCGCCGGAGCCCCCGGGGACAGGACGGCGTGTCCGGGCTCGGAGCTGCGCCACCGCCACACTCCCGCCCTCTTCCTAAGGATCATTTGGCTTCGGGGTGGTGTTTGGGATTGGATCATCCCTGCCCTGGCACGGGGCAGGGCAGGGCAGGGCAGGGCAGGAGAGGGGCTCTGCAGCGGCCCTCGTGCCTCAGTTTCCCCCGGGGTTTGGAGTGCAGGCTCCAGCGCTGGGCAGCCCTCGCTCTCCGGGGAAAGGCTCAGCCTTGGATAAGCGGTGCCGGGAGCGGAGGCCGCTTGTCCTGCCGCCCCCACACCGCAGCCCGGCCTCTCCACCGGCCGCTTCCTTCCGCCGGAGGCTTTCCCGGCTGCTGACTCAGCACGAGACCCCCGTGACCCCCCGTGGGGCCAGCGGCAGGCGTCCGTCCCGCCGAGGCTGCCCCGGGGCCGCACAGCGCTTGCCTTTGTGTCCCCCTCCTTGGCGGGTGATTTCCTCATCCCCTCCCCCTGGGAATCCCCACATCCCCCCACGCCGGGTGATTTCACCCCCTTCCCATGGAGACCCTCACGTCCCACCCTTTGTGGGCGTTTTCCGCTCCCCCTTCCTACAGGGACCCTGCCCGGGTTCCCAGCTCCTGTCGCTTGCTCCTGGGGTTTTTATAGGTCCTACAAAGAGACCCCAACAGGCTGTGGGGTCACCGGGGGGTGATGCCCACCATGTGTTGTCCTCGGTTCCCTCTCGGGGCGGTGGATCCCTGACCTCCCGACACGGGCAGAGCCCGATCCCAGCTCCCGGTGCTCTGGGTGGGCTTGGAACCGCGATCCCAGTGCTGGAACTGGGCAGAACTGGTCCTTCCAGCACAGAGGCCACACTGAGGGGCTGGGATGTCACTCAGCACCGGCACCTGGACCCTCGCCAAGCTCTATCCGAAAACATCAGCACGCCGGGCGCATTTTTTCCAGGCTTACCTTTGCTAGGGAGCCGCAGGGACGGGCGGCTGGCACGGCTGGCACGGTGGCACGGCTGGCTGAACCCCGACTCCGCGGCGGCTCCCCTCGGCAAGGCGAAAGCCGTGCCCGGAGCCGGGGGTCCCCGCTGCCCTCCCCGAGCCTCCCGCCGCTCCGGTCGGGGCTCGGAGCCGTTCCCAGCGGAGCCCCTCGCGCCGGCGAGCGCCGTCAGCACATTTCCACCTCCTTTGCCAAGTAAATACGCACCGGTTGGCACAGGGGGGCCGCTGGAAATCGGGGGGGCGCCGGTGGCAATCCCGGAGCTCCCGCCGAGGGTTCCCGAGGCAGCCGAGCCCCCCACCCCGCGGCCCCTCAGCCCCTGCCCGCGGTCGGGTTAATAACTAATCCCTTCCCGGTCCTGCTCTTCTCACGTGCCAGAATTAATGGAGCGAGAACCTCCCAGGTACCCCCCGCGCCACCGGGTCGGGCTTTAACCCTGTCCCCCGCTAGGGATCCGGCCCGGGATGAGGTGACATCCCCGGCGGGGTCTGTCTACCCTGGGGAACGTCCCGGGTGCGGGGGCAGGGTGGGTCCGCGAGTGGCTCAGCCCCACACCCTGGGGGCAAAGGCTGCACCCCATCCCACCCCGGTGTGGGCACGGCCGGGGCTCGGGGTTGGGCAGGGGGTCTGGTGGGGTTTGGGGGTGTCTCTGTGCCCTGCCAGGAGCCCGCTGAGGCCCTGATCCCCCCCGGGCACCCCCTGGGCCTGTCCTGCCCCGCCTCGGGAATCCGAGTGGAAAGGCTGGACGCTTTTGGGGGATTACGCTAAGGACCTTACGGGGAATTAGGGTGGTGGCAGGGCTGGTTTGGGGGGCTGGGGGTGCCAGCTCCCTGCCCCCGGCAGTGCCAGCTCCGCAATGTCCCATCCCTGCCCTCTGCTGGCTGTTGGGGACAGGCTGGCACGGCACGGCTGCTTCTCCAGTATCACCAGTTTGGCACTGGAGTAACTGGGAGGGCAGTTGCCCGGGGGGCTGCTGCCAGGGGGATTAATGGGTGGGGTCCAGGAGCCGGGATCTTACCGTGTGTCCAGACCCCACTGCTGGGGACACCAGACCCTGTGGGTGCTCCCTCCAGCACTCCTGGGCAGCAGGGCAGGGGCACGGGGGTGGGCAGAGCAGAGGGACCCTGTGCCAGGGGTGCTGGTGCGGGGTGCCCCCGTTCCAGCTGCCTGTAGGGAGCCGGACCCAGGCAGTTTTGATCTGAGCACGGCAGTTAATGGAGTTTATGGAATGCCCAGTGGGCACCACGTCTGTGTCAGGGCTCTCAGGAGCTCACTCGTGCCCTCCACCCTTCCCCATGGGCAGCCCCTGGGCATGTCCTGGATGAGCTCCCCGCATGAGTTCCCTGCATGAGTTCCAGAGTTGTGTGAGGGGCTGGGCACGGGCAGGGCTGAGCTGCCCGTCCTGAGGTGCTGGTGCCAGGCAGACACCACGATATCCCCAAATGAGTGTCTGGGCACTCCACCTCCTCCTGCCACCACCACCAGCACTAGCCCTGGCTCCATGGAGGGTGGGTGTCCCCACGGCAGGGTCTCCCCAGGCCCCGGTGTGATGTGTGGGTCTGGGTGGGCACCGGGGCTGCCAGTCAGGCACTGCCCTGGCTCAGAGCGCAGTGCTGCCCAGCAGCTTCAGCGGTTTCAGGGCCGGGGGTGGGAAGTGACCGCTGCCACGGCGGGGGCCGTGCCGGGGGTGCCCCCGCAGCACCTCGCCCACCGTGCGGCGGAAGGTCTGGCTGACGAAGCAGTAGAGGAAGAAGTTGAGGGAGGTGTTGAGCATGGCCACCATGTTGGCGATGTCCAAGGCCAGGTGCACGCGCCAGTCCCTCCTGACCGAGGCCACGTAGAGGTGACACATCATGACCACGGTGCGGGGAGCCCAGAGCACGATGAAGACGGTGGTGACGGCCAGCAGGAGGGCCGTGGTCTTGCCGCCCCCCGCGCGCCTCCGCCGCTTCAGCTTGCGGATGATGACGGAGTTGGTGGCCAGGAAGATGCTGCAGGGCAGGAAGTAGATGGTGACGCAGTGCAGCCACTTGAGCGCCGTGTCCAGTGCCGTGGGGGGGTCGGCATCACGCCACATGTCCAGCCACCAGTAGAAGGGGATGCCGGTGGCCAGCGCCACGGCGAAGACGGCCGCGATGATCTTGCGGGTGCGGCGCGGGTAGGACACGGCACGGTAGCGCAGCGGGTGGCACAGGGCCACGTAGCGGTCCACGGTCAGCAGCACGGTGACCCAGATGGATGCATGGTTGGCTGTGAACTCCAGCACGTTGACGGTGTGGATGAAGGCGTTGGGCACCGCCCGTGCCAGGATGGCCGTCTGCAGGATGAAGCCCACGAAGACAATGAAGACCTGGGTGAGGATGTCGGAGGTGGTCAGGGCCAGCAGGTACCAGTACGACGACTTCTTGGTCCTGGTGGCCAAGCGGGACAGGGCCACGGCAGTCAGGATGTTCACTGCAGGGAGGGGAGTGATGGGTGGAGGTGAGAGCTGGGGGCTCACAGCCCATCCCCCCTGCAGCACCCAGACCCCAGGGGTGCCCAGGCTCCGGCTGAGGGGAGTTATAAATATCCCGGTGCTGTGGGGATTTGCTGGGCTGATTAATCTCTTCCATGTCAGCCCAAGCAATGCAAATACCATCTGTCCCCGTGGCGGTGGCACCTGCTCTGGGGCCAGGCAGTACAGCTGGGCACTGGGGCCAGGTCTGAGCCTGGGAGGGCGCAGGTGCTCTCCCTCCATCCCCCTCAGCCCAGCCCCCAGCCCATCTCCCCAGCCCCCTCAGTCCCCTCACCTGGCAGCCCCAGCCCCAGCAGGACGCTGTAATACACGATGGGGACGATGCCGACCAGGCAGGGTGACCGCTCCAGCTCCGGCTCTGGCCGTGCCCACGACACCACGGTGCTGTTGGGCACTGGGACTGTCATCTCCCACCACGGGTCGGCTGCCAGGAGAGACAGGAGTGTCAGGGGGAGGAGGGTCCTGATGGCACCTGGGCGGGAGGTCAGCTGTGATGTGCCACCGGGGGCTTGGGGACAGGGACTGTCCCCCGGGCATCCCCACTTTGGCTGGATCCCAGGTCTCCTGTCCTGTGGCATCCATGGGCAGTGGGCAGCTCCAAAATCTGCAGACCTGGGGCTGCTGCACCCATGGGAGACACTGCACCCCAAACCCCCTGTGCCATGTCCCAACACAGCCCCCGCTGCCACAGCTGCTCCTTCTTTATCCCTCAGCCCCGTTTTTGTAGCAAACCGGATTAAAACACCATGTTCTTGGGCAGCTGCCAGCAGAGGGAGGCTCTGGCCCCCAGCCCGGGCTGGGTGCCACCAGACGGCTCCCAGTGGCGGCAGAGAGGACCCAGAGGTGCCGATGGGGGGTCCCAGTAGTGCCAAATGTGGGGTGGCCATCTCCAGGCTGCCACCTGAGTCCTTTTTCAACTCCTCAGGCTGAGGCAGAGGAGCTGGAGGAGCCTGGCAGCCGCCCTGCCCACGGCCCTGCCCCATCCCCGCCCGTATCCGCATCCTTATCCGTATCCGCATGCCTATCTTTGCCCCATTCCCTGCCCTATCCATGCCCCGATTCCTGCCATCTGTGCCCCATCCCTGCTCTCTCCCTCTGCCCCCTCCCCACGCCCGGGTCGTGCCCACGCTGCCCTCGCCCATTCATAAACCAGGGCGGCTCCACCCCCTCCCGAGCTCTGCCCTCCCATTGGCTCAGGGGAGCCAGGCCCCACCCAATCGCAGAGGGGTTCCCCGGGGTTTGTGAGGCCAGAGCTGAGCGCTGCGTTCTGATTGGTCAGAAGCCCCCCCCAAATTTGCAGCCCCTGGGGGGGGCACCGCCACCCTCGGGTCCCAGTGCCGGGGGAGGGTGCGGGATGATGGGGGGCCCTGGGATGGGGTTGTGGGGTGCAGGGGGCTCCTGGGGCCGGGGGTTGTGGGGTTCAGGGGGTTCCTGGGGCCGGGAGATGCGAGGTGCTCTTTGGGGGGTGTCTTGGGATCAGGGGTTGCAGGTGCAAAGGGGGATCCTGAGCTCAGAGAGGGCCTGCGGGGCACTACGCTGCTCCCAGACTGACCCTGGGAGCCCCAAATTCCCCTTGTGTCAGACGCCGCGGACACCCGATGGCTTCGGGGCCGGGGTTGGAGGGTCGGCCAGGTCCCGCGGTGATGGATGTGCTCCCCCAGAAGTGCCCGAGGTGTGTGTGGGATCCCGGGGGTCCCACTTCCCCGACCCTGGAACTCCCGGCCGGGACCCAAGCGAGATCCCGAGCAGAGCCCGAGGGAAATGCGGGGGGGTGGGGAATGGGGGAGCAGAGGGGTGCCAATTAACTGCAAATCAGCTCCGGTTCATCAGCAGGAGGTCCCGTCCCTCCACGTCCCCCGCGGAACTGGGGCATCGATCGGCTGCAGCCACGGCGCGAGAGCTTTAACCCTTTCCCAGCCCGATCCCCTTTGTGCTGCTGGGAGCGCCGGGTTTGCTCTGGGACCCCCTTTGCTCCCCCTGCCCGGGGTCCCGCTCCCCAAAGCCTGCGGGACAGGGACTCTCACCTGGGTGGCCCCAGTGCCACCCGCCGGGCGTGCGATGTCACCTTCCCTGGGCCTGGTGTTTCCCGCGGACACCCCTCTGTCCGTGTCCCTGTCAGTGTCCGTGTCCTCTCCGGTGTCGGTGTCCCCGCTGGTGTCCCTGCCAGTGTCCCTGTCCCCGCCGGCACCCGCAGCATGGCACAGCCTCCCGGGGCGCGGGACACGGGGCGGAGGGAGAGCGCCGTGGGCAGAGCCACGGGCAGAGCCGCGGGCAGGGCTGGCTGGGCACGGGGACGTCACCGGCCCGGCGGCTCCCGCGGGGGCCAGGGAAGGGGTCACCTGGGAAGCTCCGAGTGACCGTGCTCGTCCCCATCCCAGAGCAGTAGGGATGGTGGTCCGGGGGCTAGTGGGCAGTAGGGTCCGCGGCCACATCTGGGGACACAGAGCAGCGGGTGTGCACGAGTGTGAATCCGTGTGCGCCGCCTGCGTGTCCCTGCTGGACTCTGCCCTGGCTGTTCCCAAGTGCCTGCTGCCGGGACACCGCGCCCGTGCCTCAGTTTCCCCAGCAGTACGGGGAGCTGGCTGATGTCCCCTGCCTGTCCCTGGGTCCAGCTCCGTCTGTGCAGTGCCCCCCAGCCCGTGGGGGCGACGCCGTGGCACCGCTGCCTGGCACAGGTCGCTATGGTGAGCCAGCCCCGCGCCGCCTCAGCCGCAATCTCCGGACCAGCGCAGCTGCTCCCTTCCCTCACCGCGGGCTTGGGGATGTCACCCTGGCCCCTGGTGACCTCCAGAGCCAGCCCCATACTCCCCCGTGTGCCCCATGGTCACCTCACCCCCGTGAGCAGCCGATGTCCCCGCGGGGGACACGGGGGTCGCCGGGCGGTGGCTGCCGCCAGGGCTGGCACGGTGCCGGTGGCACCCCGGGCACACGCTCCCGCAAGCTGTTGTTTATCAGGCGGGTGGTGAAATGAGGCGTCGGAGGACGCGCTGAGCCGTGAAACGGCTGTGCCGGGGCGGGGCCCTGTCCCCCAGGCCCCCGCGCTGCAAGGACACTGGGTGCTCTGCTGGCACCGCGATTTTGGGGGTTCCCTGCCCAGCAGGGGCACGGGGCTTGAGCATCGCCCACCTGCCCGTCCCTGCAAGGGGCCAGGGAGCCCCAGCAGCGTGGCATGGGGGTGATCGGTGTCTTACCCTCAGTCTCCACACCCATGGGTCAGGGACAGATGGTGACCCCACCCTCTCAGCAGCTGCAGCAACATCTGCCCACGCCCAACATCTGGAAACTGTTTAAGCCCGTGTTCAAGCTGCTGTGCAGGGGGACGGGGCTCCTCGTCCCCGTGACCCACGTGAACCCAAACCTGTCCTCAGAAGGCCTCGCCAGCACCACAGGACCCCCGGCCACGCAGCAGCACCGTGCCAGGGCTGGGCAAGCTGATGACAAGCGGCAGATGGGCTGAGCATCCCCCCTCAGCTGGAGCTCCTGGTCCAACATGAAGCCCCCAACACCCCGTTCCCCATTCCAAGGCCACGCCACGGTGTCCCCTGGGGTTCTGGAGTGTGAAAAATGCCACAGCCACCCCGTGGTGTCATCTCTCGGTACCGTGGGCAGTGGACAAAGTGCTGAGCCCACCAGCCTGGTCTGGACACTGGATAACTGGGAATGGTTCATGTCCCACATTGACGACTCCGGCACTGCCAAAGGTCACAGCATCTCCCTGATGGCATTCCCGGGGGTGGGGGGGCCAGGGGGTCCCCCGAGGTGACCTTGAATAGAGGTCCCTGGGCTGAGCATGGCACTGAGGGAGCCCCGGCAGTGGGTAAGGGGGTGCTGTGCCCCTGCCAGCCGTGCTGCCCCATCTATGGGATGTGCCCCCCCGTCTGGGGTCCTGGTCCTGGCTCCCCACCCCAGGGTGCCACCGGGGGGGGCTACAGCCAAAGTGGGGTTGGCACCATTTGGCTGACACCGCGCTGCTCACCCAGGACTACCCCAGCCTGCGTCTGTGGCACTGGGGCTTTGGGAGGGTCCCAGCCCCACGATGAAGCCCCCCTGGAGGTGTCGGGGCGGGTGGGGGGCCAGGGAGGCCGCGCAGGGCGCACGGGCGGCCTCTTGGCTGCAAAGGCTGGGAAAAGGGCAGGCAGTTCCTGCCGGCAGCGCGGATGCCATGGTGATGGGCTGCTGCCGGCATGAATACCCATGAGCCGGGGGGAGCGGGAGGCCACCGAGCTGTGCCCTGAATGCAAAGACCCCGGCACAAAGCGCCGCGGCCGCGCGTGGGGCCGGGGCGCGACGGCGCCAGCGGCAGGTGCCGCACGGCGAAGTCCCCGCGCCGCAGCGCAGCGGGGTCCCCGCCGCGGCGCCCCGGGGTGCGGGGCTGGGCTGGGGGTCGGGGTGGGATGCGGGGAGGCTGGAGCCGTTCCCGTGGCAACGACCGGCCCCAGTTTCCACCAATCGATGCGGCGGCGCGGGCGAGCGGGCCGGGAGGGCGCGTGGCCTACATAAGCCCCGGGCGCGCAGCGTGTGCCGCACCCGGCAGATGCGCCTGCGACGCCATGGCCAGGCTGACGGGCACCCGGCCCGTGGCCACCCGCCGCTGGAGCTGTGCCGCCGCCTTCCTCCTCCTCCTCTTCACCGTGCAAGCGGGTAAGGGTGGCCGTGGCGCGGAGGGAGGCGGAGGGTCCCCGAGCCAGGTGTGCCGCTGCCCTCGCCGGGTGCCGGGGTGCGGCTCGGCGGCTGAGGGAGAGCTGAGCGCGTCTCTCCGGCTGCCGTCGGGGTGCCGGGAGGGGATGGAAGTGGTTCCTGGATGTGTGCACACTCGGAGCTGGGTTGTGCTCGCTAGTGGCCGGGGAAAAGGCTCGGTGCCGCGGGCGGACAAGTCCAGCCCCACGGGGTACGGGGCGCCTGCTCTCCGTCCCCAGCCCCGCTCAGCCTCCTTAAGCCGGCGCTGGGAAGGGTAATCCGTTGGCAAGACGGGATTTGAGAGGCAAGATGGATTTGAGACAGACGGGGCCAAATTCCTCCTGCGGGAAGGATGCTCCCAGGAGCGGCTGGGAGTGGTGTCAGGAGGGAGTAGAGGAGAGGGAGGAAAGATCCCAGCGCCCGCTGGAGCGTGGAGACCCCTGGTCCACATTCCCAGATCTCTCTGCAGTCACTGTTGGGATCCCAGCACGGACTTGCAGTGACACCAGTGTACCCAGGATGTTCGGGACCCCATCCCTGACTGCAGGGCAGAGCGTGCCTGGCTCCCCACACCCACGGGCTCTCTGTCCCTCCATGGATCCATCCGGGATCAGGCCCGGGGCTCGCTTTGCCCACAGCGAGGACAGGATCAGGACAGGCAGACCGGGCTGAGAGCCAGTGCCGCCGGCACCCGGCCATTTCCCAGCACGCCCCAGCCTGGGACATGGTGGTCTCAGCCCTTCTGCTGCAGAAAGGCAGTTTTTTGGCTCTCAGGGACACAAATGTCCCCATGTCCTTAGTTCCCCCACACTCCCCTGGCACCAGCACCCCCTTGGCCCAGGGAGAGAGGAGGCAGGATGTGCACAGCACCCCAGTAACCCCACCCCAACTCAGTGCCTGGGTTTGGGGTGCAGCTCTGGGACTATCCCATCTCCTTGCAGCCCAAAAAGGCGACTTTAGTGGGGACTCCACAGCGGCCACCATCAACCACTCGCTGACGCTGCTGCAGCGGCTGCAGGAGCTGCTGCAGAACGGCAACGGCAGTGACTCGGTGCTGCGGGTCCGCTCGGCCGCCTCTGATGAGCCCAAGGTGTTCCACACGCACCAGCTGCTGCTGAGCCTCCAGAGCGAGGTCTTTGAGGGCCTCCTGCGCAACCAGAGCGTTGTGACCCTGCACGAGCCGCCTGAGACCGCCGCACTCTTCGAAAAGTTCATCAGGTGCGTGAGGACCCCGTGGCATGGGGAGGGCAGGAGGATGCCCAGGTCCTCTCCTGGGGACCACGGGGAACCCCACGGGATGGGGATGCCCAGTGGGATGCAGCCGAGGAAGGGGGATGTTCCCTTGGGAACCAGATGGACCTTGTGGGATGTACATTTTGGGAAGGATGCAGCCCAGGAGGGAGGATTCCTGGGGACCACGGAGATCTGTGGGATGGCTGTACCTGGAGGGATGTAACCAAAGAAGGTGGGTGCTCCACTAGGGACTTCATGGGATGCAGCCTAGGAAGGAGGATGCTCCCCTGGGAACCATGGGGCCAAAATAAGATGGGGATTCTCAGAGGGATTCAGCCAAGAAGGGAGGATCCTCCCCTGGGGACCATGGAGATCATATAGGATAAGGACACCCAGAGGGAAGCACCTAAGGAGGGGAGATGCTTCCCTGGGAACCCTGGGGACCCCACAGGGTGGGAATACTCAGAGGAAAGCAGCCCAGGACAGAGGCTGCCAGGGATGGTTGTCCCCAGTGTCACCACGCCACGCTGTGCCTCAGGTACCTGTACTGCGGGGGAGTCTCCATCCTGCTGCACCAGGCCATCCCCATGCACCAGCTGGCCAGCAAGTACCGGGTGTGGGGACTGCAGCGCGGCGTGGCCGAGTACATGAGGACCCACCTAGCGAGTCGAGCCAGGGCCAGTGGTGGGCTGGTACCACTACGCCAGCGGCCATGTGGTGGGCTGGTACCACTACGCCGTGCGCGTCGGGGACGCGGTGCTGCAGGAGAGCTGCCTCCAGTTCCTGGCCTGGAACCTGTCGGCTGTGCTGGGCAGCGCTGAGTGGAGCTCGGTGAGCGTGGAGCTGCTGCTGCTGCTGCTGGAGCGCTCCGACCTGGTGCTGCACAGCGAGCTGGAGCTCTACACCGCCGTGGAGGGCTGGCTGAGCCGCCGGCAGCCCGAGGCGCCCGTGGCCGAGCGAGTGCTGCGCGCCATCCGCTACCCCATGATCGCGCCCAGCCAGCTGTTCCGGCTGCAGGCGCAGTCGGCGGTGCTGGCGCGGCACCGCGGTGCGGTGCAGGACCTGCTCTTCCAGGCTTTCCAGTTCCACGCCGCCTCCCCGCTCCACTTTGCCAAGTACTTTGACGTCAACTGCAGCATGTTCCTGCCCCGCAACTACCTCGCACCCAGCTGGGGCTCCCAGTGGGTCATCACCAACCCGGCGCGGGATGACCGCAGCACCAGCTTCCAGACCCAGCTGGGGCCCAGCAGCCACGACGCTGGCAAGAGGGTGACCTGGAACGTGTTGTTCTCACCGCGCTGGCTGCCTGTCAGCCTGCGGCCCGTCTACTCGGACTCGGTGGCGGGTGCCATCCAGCCCGTGCGCATCGAGGACGGGCGCCCGCGTCTCGTCATCACCCCGGCCATGAGCAGTCCTGACTTCGCTGGTGTCAGCTTCCAGAAGACCGTGCTGGTGGGCGTGAGGCAGCAGGGCCGCGTGCTGGTCAAGCATGCCTACAGCTTCCACCAGAGCTCGGACGAGGCGGCCGATTTCCTGGCGCACGCCGACCTGCAGAAACGCACCTCCGAGTACCTCATTGACAACTCCCTGCACCTCCACATCATCATCAAGCCTGTCTACCACTCCCTCATCAAGGTGAAGAAGTAACGAGGCGCAGCTGGGTCCTGCCATGCTGGCCCCAGCCCCGTGGGGGAACGCTTGGTCCCATAGGTAGATGGGGGTCCCCACGCTGGCGGGCTCCAGGACTGTGCTCTGCACTGCCCACCCCTCCCTGAGTGTTCCCCTGCCACGTCCCGTCCCCATTGCTGTCCCTGGGGATGGAGAGTGCTGGAAGAGCCCCAGACCCATGTAGGGGGTGCAGGAGGTGAAATGTGCAGCCCACGAGCACATCACAGACCCCAACGTGTGTGAGCATGGTGACAGGGACAGCCCATCTTTCCCCCGAGTCAGCCCTGGGGTCCCTCTGTGTGGGCAACTGGGTCCAGCTCAGGGGTAAACGGAGCTGCCCAGGCTGGGGGTGAGGGGCCCCAGTGGAGGACGGGGGGCACCGACCCCACTGGCAGTGGCAGTTGCCCCATACTTGTCCAGGTACCCCCACCCCCTTCCTAATAAAGCAGAAAATGAGTGTGAGATGTGTGGGGCATCTTTGGGGTGACGCTGCTGCCCAGCTCAGCTCTTTCTAATGGAACTCGTGGGAAGGAAAACGCCCATCCAGGCAGGGATGCGTTTCCCCGTGGGGATGTGGGTCCCTGCTTGGGGTGGGTTTGGCACGGGGAGAGCAGGCCCTGGCAGGGCTGGCTGGGTGCTGCACAGGCGGGACCTCAGTGCCTGGGGAAGGGGAACAGCAGCACCCCCAGGGCTGGGTTGGGGTGTGGGGGGCGATGGTTCCTGAATTCCATCCTGGCATCGCTCACTTACAGGTGGGCTCAGCCCCTGGGCAGAGCCTGGGGAAGGGTCCCGCTGGGGGGCTGCCCCTCAGCTCACAGGGAGCCACCTGTGTGATGTCCCCATCACTGTGACAGTGCTGCTGGCAGCTTGTTAATGATTAATTAAGGGGGGTGAGGAGTCGGGGTGGCAGCCGGTTCTACCAGCAGGGCTGTGTTTACCCAGCACTGATAACCCAGCCTGGGGGCTGCTCCTGTGGGGACACGGGGCTGTCCAGAGGGGACTGGGGCCCCCTGCTGCCACCAGCCACCCTGCCGTGCCCTGCTCCACGGGCTGGTGACACTGAGGGACACCCTGTGCTGCTGTGGGTGCTTGGCTATGCTCAGCCACTGGCTCTGAGTGTCCTGGGTCAAGGAAGGGATGTGAGGAGCAGGAGGATGTGACTTTCCCACCCTCTGCTCGACTCTGCTGTGACAAAAGAGGAAACGTGACATGGGAAGCACCGGTTTATTCACACCGAAGAAAATCAGGATGCAAAGGCCAGGGAGCAACTGTGCTGGGGGCTGTGCAGCGTCCCCCACTTGCCACCCCACGAGGGCAGAGAGCCCAGGAGGGCAGAGAACCCAGGAGAGCTACCTGGCTTGGGGACAGTGGCCTCATCCCTGCAGCAGCTGTGGCATGGAGGGGAAAGGAAGGTGCAGCCAAAGCACACTGACCTTGGCATCCTCCTACTCCTCCTTCCGTGCAGCTGCCTCATCCTCTTCACCCTGAAAGACAGAGATTCGCCCTGTCCCCTGCCCTTCGCGGAGTCCTTGCCGAGGTGGCCAGCCTGTCCTGTCCCCGTTACCTCTGCGGTGTCGTCCAGGCCCCTCCTCCGCCGCTCCGCCTTGATCCTGGCGAAGAAATCTGCTTGTGCCTGCTTGAACATCTCTTGGGCATCCTCCGCCTCCTCCGGCCGCGCCCGGGCCCGCTCCTGCTCCTGCAGCAGCCGCTCCCGGTATTTGTCCTGCAGGACCTTCTCCCGCCTCGCCTCCCGCTCGAACATCTGCGGCAGATGTGGGGCTGAGGGGCGTGGGGGGCACAGGGGACCCTGTGCTGTGTCTGGGGACAGCGCAGGGCCGCGGGCAGAGCGTGGGGCTCGGGTGGCACATACTGTGGAGGTCAGGGTCTTCTCATTCTTCCGGGCCGTGCAGAGCCCTGGGGACAACTCCAGGAGGGTGACAGTGCCCTGCCTGGTGCCACAGCCAATGATGCGCCCGTTGTCCTGTGAGCGCAGGCTGAGCAGGGGGTCATTGGACACCTGGGGACAGGGCACAGGTGGGTGGTGACACTCAGCCCTGGGGACATGCGGGGGTCCCAGAGATGCTGGGGACTCACCTTGAGACTGAGGGAAGGTTCCTTCTGGTGGAAGAGGAAGTCCCAGACGTCCAAGGTCCCGTCTGACTTGGAGGTGAAGAACACAGCTGGCTTCACGGGGCTCCAGCATGTGTCCAGCAGGTAGGGGGTGTGGTACCTTCCAGCAGAGCCACCGCTCAGCCATGCTGGCACCACCCTGCCTCAGTCACCAGCCTGTCCCAGCACTCAGAGCTGACCAGACCCACTGCCACCTGCCCTGAACATGCTCTGCTGCCCTGGGGATGATTTCTGGCCAAGTAAACGCCCCCTGACACCTACTTGGTCTCCATAATTGATGATGAATCCATGAGCTCCTCCGTCCAGATCCGAGCAGTCCAGTCACCGACGGACAGGAAGACTTTGGGGAAGAAGGGGTTCCTGGTCACGCTGTAGACAGCCCCAATGTGGCTTCTGAAGATGTTGGCGATTTTCTCGGGCGGTGTCTTGGCATCACGGTTGCAGGAGACGATGATGCCCTGCTCTGTGCCCACCAGGAACTTGGTGGGCTAGGGGTGGGAGCAGGAGGGGGAAGCTGTCAGCAGGATGGGGACCCTATAGTGTGGGGGGTCCTGCTGCAGGCAGAACCCTGGGACCCACCACCACTGGGGGGTTTAGGGACCAAAATGCCAGCAGGGCCCTGTGTTTTTGGAGCACATCAACCCCCAGTTCTTCCGAGGGCATCTGGCCCTGGGCTGTACCCACAGAGGTGACCAAGCACTGCCCTGTGCCCGGCTGGGCTCCCCCTCCTGCCCAGGTCAGGGTGTGGGTGGTGGGCACTGGGACACTCACCATGCTGGGTGTAAAGTCCAGGGCGCTGGCACCCAGAGCCTTACTTGGCTGATCTTGTCGGGTGATGTCCAAGATCAGCTTCTCGCTGGGCTGTGACATCTTGCGGAGGTCCCACCACAGGACCTGCAGGGGACACAGTGTGTCACGGGCTGTGGGGGCTGGTCCCAGCACAGCCAGGGGTGCTGGCAGTCCTGGAGCCAGGCAGCTGCCCCGTCCCAGCCTGGGGGGGCCTGGATCTTGTGCTGTTGAGGGGCAGAGTGGGCACAGGAAGCTCTTTCAGGACCCCTGGGGACCCCTGGCCCCTCCCTTGTTCCAGCCCCTCACCTGCCCGTCAGTGGAGCCTGAGAAGCACTCAGTGCCCGTCCGGGAGGGCAGCCAGCACGCTCCGTACACGGGGTCCCTGTGGCTGAACTCCACAGGGGTCGTCTCCATGGGCAGCCCCCCTTTCCTGGTGTCCCAGTACACTGGGAAGGAAGAGAAAAGCCCTTGCCCAGCTCCCTTCCTTGTCACGTTTCCCCCACTGCCCAAGCTGGAAGAGGGAGCAAACCAGTGCTTCCCAGAGATCATCCAGGGTGGTGGGAGAGGAGAGAGCACAGCATCCATCCTGCTCAACCCCTGGATCCATCCATCCATCCATCCCCCATCTATCTATCCGTCCATCCTTCCATCCATCCATCCATCTGTCCATCCATCATCCATCCATCCATCCATCCATCCATCCATCCATCCATCATCCATCCATCCATCATCCATCCATCCATCCCCCATCCATCCATCTCCATCCATCCCCCATCCATCCATCCCATCGCATCCTCCATCCATCATCCATCCATCCATCATCCATTCATCTATCCATCCATCCATCCATCATCCATCCATCCCTCCATCCATCCCTCCATCCATTCCATCCATCCATCATCCATCCATCATTCATCCATCCATCCATCCATCCATCCATCCATCCATCCATCATTCATCTATCCATCCATCCATCCATCCATCCATCCCCCTCCATCCTGAAGGGCTCCCTGGTACCGTGTCCTCCCCTCCCTGGGTACCAGCTCAGGTGAGCACACACCTGTCCCCAGGCAAATCCCAGGGCTTCTCCTGTGCTCCCAGCAGCAGCCCTGGTGCCACAACACCCCGGGGGTGCAGCTGGAGCCAGGCTGGAGCAGAGTTAATCCCCCTCACCTATCTGCCCGTTGTAGCAGCCTCCCAGCACGTGATACCAGTCCTTGGAATTGTACTCCAGGGTCACCAAGGGGGACGAGGGCTTGAGGACGAGCTCTGGGGTGTAGGGTTTTTCTGCCAAGGAGGGATGAGTGAAGGGCAAAGGGTGAAGGCAGCTCCCCAAAAGTAGCCCCCAGCCCACCCTGCTGCCCCCACCCCATTCCCTGACACAGCCATGCCGGGTGAGGTGCCCATGTCACTGTGAGCTGGCCTAGGGACAGACCTGCAGGACACAAATCTCCTGCATTCCCACCCCTCTTCTTTGTCCTTTTCACTCAAAAATACATCAGGTGTGAGCCAGGCTTGGGCAGATCGAGGCAAATCTCACCCCGGGCTCCTGCTGCCTCTTTCTTCCTTCACTGCCACCTGAACCACACCAAGACAAGAACCTCATCTGAGGCTCCAGGCTCTGCTGCCTGTCAGGAGGAGCTCTGGAGCCATGGAGTGGGATGTTAGTGGTTATTTCCCACCTTCCAGCTCCCATTTCTCCCTGCTTCTGCTGTGTGGGCAAAGCAGGAGCCTCCCTGGGGTGCTGCGAGGCCTCATCCTGCTCTCACAGGCACAAAATATTTCCCTTGTGGACTGGCGGAGCTGCCCTTGCCCTTACCCAGATCCCAGATGTAGGAATCCACGTTCAAGTCCATCCTGCTGTCCTGGAAGTCCAGGGTGCAATAAGCCACGGCCACGGCCCTGTTGCCGTCGGGGTGCCAGGAGAGGTGTGTGGCCATCCTCTTGGGGGTGTTGGGGTCCCTTTGGGGTGACACAGCAGCCAGGACAGGTCAGTCTGCAAATCCCTGGGATGAGAATCTCCCAGAGGGAATTGTGGGAATCACGGCAAAAACAATCTGCAGCCCTCAAGTCCTGAGTGCAGGAAATGATTCTCCTCTGGGGGGTCAGGTGGGGGGAGAGGAGTTGATGATTTCATCGTCTTTCCAGTCATACCTTTCTAAAAATCCAATTATCTTACTGGATCTGACTCCTAAACCACCCCTGATGTGGAAATTAACCTTTGACGCACCAAAAAATAAGAAGGAAAATCCAAAAGCACCACTAGGAGATGCTCAGAGCTGAGCCTGACCCTGGTTCCCATCCCCAAATCCCCTGGGCAGGGCGAGGGGCAGGGTTGGAGGGATGGAGCAGGAAGGTCTCTCCACCCACAAACTGCACCAGGACCATCCCAAAAACACTGGAATTTACCCCCTAAACTTTTCCCACTTTCAATGAAGGTGGTTTGACCCTGCTGTGGCTCTGGAGAGCCCCCACAGCTGCGCTTACCTGATGACATTGATGGTTTTGGCCGAGGGATGCTCCTCCTCCTCTTCTTCCTCCTCTTCCTCCTCAAAATATTCCTCGTAGATGTCGATGGCGTTGTTCTGCCTGATGTAGTGCTCCACCAGCTGCAGGGACAGCCCAGCCGTGTCCCTGGGGGGCTCTGGGGGGCTCGGGGGGTTTGGGGGGGGGATCAGGGCAGGTTCTTACGGATCCGAGCTGCTGCACACTCCTGGTGTAGACCTCTTCCCTCTCCACCTCCTCCCGGTAGCGGGAGGTCAGCTCCGAGTTCTTGGGGTCGACGTGTTTGGGCCACCCGCCCTCCACGTGGTTCACACCCTGGATGGCCACCTGGGCCCGCTCTGTGTTCACCTGGGCAGGGGAGCACGGAGGAGTCAGAGCCCAGGAGGTGCCGGACACACCCTGCGCCCTTGTGGACATCCCGGGATGCCCCCTCCACCTGTGTCCACCCGGGCAGGGGCTGTCCCCGTACCTCGTGCAGGGCCATGTCAGGACCCTCCTGCACACAAAAGTCCACGGGGTCCTGGGGGATGAAGTCGTCGGCCAGGCTGGGGTCCGGCGGGATGTCCACGGTCACCTCGGCCAGCAGGTCCGAGAAGCTGCAGGGCCGCCCGAACTCGCTGCGCTTGCGCGTGTACTCAAACTTGAGCTCCATGGTGGGAGAGGATGGAAGAGACTGCGGGGCCTGGGGATGGAGAGTCCTCAAAGGGAGCCCCGAAAAGGAGTGGGGGCCTCAGGGATGGAGAGCCCCAGTGGGGATGGGGAGCCTTAGGGAAGCCTAAGAAGGGGCCTCAGGGAGGAAGTTCCAAAAGGGAATGGGGCTCTCAGGGATGGAGAGATGGACCTGGAAGGGAGTGGGGATCTCAGGGAGCTCAGAGAACAAGCAAGGGTTTCAGGGACGAAGGGCCCCAAAAAGGAATGGGAGCCTCAGGGAGACCCAAATGTGAACAGAGACCCTGGGGAGGGAGGACGCTGGAAGAAACCGAGTACCTCGGGAAAGGGGAGTGGGGGGCCTTTGGGAACCTCAGAAGACAGTGTGGGCCTTGGGAATATCCCAAAAGGAAACAAGAACCTCGGGGAGTCCCAGAAGGTCCCAAAGAGAACGGGAACCTCGGCAAAGCCCAAATGTGAGCAGCGATCCTGAGGAAAGAGGACCCTCAAAAAGGCAGCGGGAGCCTCAGGGAGACCCAAAACGGAGCTGAGCCGCAGGGACGGAGCGAAGAAGTGCCGAGGGTGACAAGAGACCACACGGAGGCCCCGAGAGCCCGGCGGGGCCTGGTCCCGTCCCGCTCCCGGTGGGGCCTGACCGGGGACGCGCCGCCGTTGCCAGGCAACGGCTTTGCCCTCCCCACGTGACACGGGCGCCGTCGTCACGTGACACTACCCGGTACCGCCCTCCTCGCAATGGCGGCGCACGTTACGTCACGCGGCGGCCGCCATGTTGGGAAGGTCAGCTCAAAGGTGCCCCAATCTCTGATTATCCCTCCCCCCAAAAAAACCCGCACGGGAGAGATTAATTTAGTCCAAGTGTTTATTATCCTTTCCCCCAAAAGGGCACATACAAATCCAGCCGGACTCCAGCTCCTAGCCGGAGTCCTTCGGTTAGTTCACATGCGGTTACAACAGCTCTTCTACCAGTACCGTTACATGGAAACGTTAAAAGCCAAAAAAATAAAAAACAATCCCTCGGGATTTTCCCCAAGGGAAGGGATGCTAGTCACGGGGAATGTGGAGAGGGGGAGTCAGGAGGATGCCCTGGCCCTGGGTTGGGGGACAGCACCCCTTGGGGGTCTGGCTGGGATGGGGCAGGGGGTCCATCCCTGCTCCAGGGGGAAGGGGCCTTTCCTGGGGATCCCTGTGCCAAAGGGCAGCCCCAAAGGGACGAGTCCACCTCGAACTGCTCTCCCAGCTCCTCAGTCTGGAGCCCTGGAAATGCTGGATGAGCCTCTCAGCGTGGCAGGTCCGTGTTGACCCACCCCAGGGATGCCCCAGCAGCTCCTGCCCCTCTCCCAGGGGACCTGTGACCACTGCAGGGCTGCAGGAGGAGGGGGGAGCCTGCCCCAAACCACACCTGCCCTGGGGTGCCAAGAAAAGAGCCTAAACCCACCCAAAACCCTCCCAAATCCCCGGGGGCAAAGCAAAGGAAAACCAGCAAGGCCAAAACATCCGTCATTCCCGGCTGGGGGATAGCAAGGAGGGCACGGGGAGCCGGGACAGCCGGGAAGGGGGTCGGGAAGGGGGTCGGGAAGGGTTGGGATCACTAGTGGTTGGTGCTGCATTGCTACGGGAGCCCCTGCCCGGAGCTGGAGCCGCCGTGTCCCGGGATTTGTGCTCCAGAACGTTCCCGAGCCGGCGCAGGGGCAGGAGGAGACACCGGAGACCCCTGTGCGCTCCCGGGACCCCGTAAGGCAGCAGGATCGGGGTCTGGGGGCTGCCGGGGGGCTCCAGGCTCGTCCTCCAGCCCCCGCCACGTCTCCTACCGCGCGTTCTCCGGGGCTCTTTGGTTTGTCCCCACTGGAATCCCCTGCTAGGCCGGGAAGTCGCCGCGCTGCCGGACGTGCTCATCGGTGACCGCCAGGTACGTGGCTCTCATGCTCGGGGAGTACTGGGGGACACACACACACACACACGGGGGTCAGCACCCCAAAACTCCCCCCTGCCGCCCCAAAGGTGCCGGCGATTGTTCCCGTGTGGATTAATCCCAAATTAATCTGCTGGGTGGGTGTGGAAAGGGTCAGACCCTGCTCTCAGCCTCTCTGAGGGCTGAAGGAGACAAGACCCCCCTAAGCCAAGAGCCTTCAAGCCCGTTCAGCTCTGCTTCATCCCTTCTGGGGTTCATCCTCCACCTTCCCAGCTCCAGCCCAGCAGCAAATCCACCCCAAATCTGCCCATGGGGGTGTGTTTGTGGGTACCAGCGAGCCCAAGCCTCCAGCCCCCCCCAGGATCACATTCCTCCAGGATTTCACAGCAGGGAGGATCACCCCAGCCAGGCATTAAGGGAGATTATTCCGAGTTTGTTATTCTGGACTCGGAAAGTCTTTCCTCATGGCTCTGAATCCTGGGTAAATTGGACTATTCAGGGCTGGGAGAAGCGCTCCAATTAATCCCCCCCTCCCCAGGAGGAGGCTCTCGCCAGCTGCCAGGTCTGTGAGATGGGATCCAAGCTTGCACCTAATGGAAAAAATCATCCCTGGAGGAGAGGGGCACAGTGTTCCTGCTATGGCAGCATTCCTGGAGCCACATCCTGACTGGGAGGGGTTTCACTGCTCCAGGGATGGAGATAGGGACCAGCATCCCATCATGCAGGAGCTGAAAAATCCTCCTGGAATGTGGCTGGGCACAAAATGTGGCCCTTTGTCCCCCACCCTGAGCTCTCTGCATCCCAAAAGCCAAGCAGGAAAAGGGGATGGAGGGAGGCGTGGAAGGGTGGGGAGGAGGGGAGAACCCGGATGCTGCCCCGGGATAAGGAGGGAGAAGGAAGTGGCCGAACTTACTCTTGATGGGCAACTTAGCTCCAAAATAATGGATGCAAAAAAATTAAAAGAAATCACAAAAAAAAGAAAAAAAGAAAAAAAAAGAAAAAAAGAAAAAACAAAAGACAAGGAATAAAAAATAAAGCAGCAATACCAGACAGGGCTGGATTAACGAGCAGGGAAATGGGAACGTTGAAGGGAGAGACTGCGAGGAGCGTCCTCTGAGAGCCAGGATGGAAAGGAAACACAGGGAAGGGAGGGAGGGGAGGGTTATTTTGGTGTCCCCCAGCGTGTGGCTGTGCCCCCTCCCCGTGGGTGGCCAGGAATTGGGTTAGAGCTGGGCAGGGGGAGCCGAGTCCTCTGCAAGGGCAGGAGGGACCAGGATCTCCCATCCCTGTCCCACCCCGGTCTCGGTGACCCAGAGTGACCCCCCCAAGGTGACCCCAGGGTGTCACAAGGATTTTGCCTCGGTCACCCAGCGTACCGTGGGGGGAGGAGAGCCTCTGCCAATGAGGGGCACGTTCTCATAGCGGGGGTTCCCTCCAAAGAGCACGGCCTGGTTCCTGGGGGGCACAGCGAGACCCCTGTCACGCCCTGTCCCCAGCACAGCTCCCTCACTGTGGTGGGAGGGTGGGGGGGTCTCACATGTACTCGGAGACGGGGGCGTTGGACACGGTCTGTGCCGGGGGGTGCAGGCTGCTCTGGCTGCCCAGGCTGCTGCTGTAGCTGCAGAAGCTGCGCAGCTGCCCCCGGGGCGGGCGGTGCGTGGCGATGCGCCGAGCCTGAGGGTTGAACGGGTCCTCCTCGTCCATGTCATCGTAGTCCCGGTCCCTGCGGGGACAAGGGGCTGGCACTCGCACCCTGGGTGCCAAATGGGCTCTGTGCCCACGGCGAGGGCAGGGGGCTGGGGCAGGGGGCTCTGGGCACACCCACCGCCCTGCCAGCTGCTTCCAGGCGCGCGGGGCCGCGCAGATCACGGTGGAGAAGGCGGCGGCCGCCAGCAGCGAGAAGAGCCCGAGGTAGAGCAGCCCCTCCACGCCGTCGTAGCAGATCCCAATGAGGCCATCCAGGTAATCCTGGCGGGACACGGGCAGGGCAGCGCTGGTGGCACCGCAGGGTGACCCTGGAGCTGCCCCCAGTTGGCCCCCCCTCACCTTGTGCAGCCCCCGGCAGTCCAGCAGGGCCGTCAGCTGGTGCAGGCTGGTCTCCGAGGAGTTGAGGAGCTGCTGCACCCCAAGCAGGTCTTTCTGTGGGAATAGGGGGGTCAGGCAGCTCTGGGAAGCAGAAGGAGGGATGGGAGGATCCCCTGCTCCCCTCTCCAGTACCTCAGCTGTTGGGAAGGGGGGCACTGCATACTGGATAAGCCCCTGGATCTGGATCTGCATGGTGGTCAGCGAGCGCTGGAACACGGTGAGAGCCTGCAGGGGGGATTGGGGAACAGTCACAGACCCCCCCAGTCCCGGGACCCCCCCAGCCCCAGGCAGCACCAAGGGGGGTGCCCACCCCACCCCGTACCTGCTGGAAGGGGCTGCTCAGGCTCTGGTCACAGTACAGGTAATAATGAACCACCTCTGCAGAGAGAACGGGAACATCAGCAGGAGCACCCCAGGGCACAGGGAGCCGTGGTGGGGACAGTGACAGACATCAGACCCCTGGGTGACTTTTGGGGTCCTGCCCATGTTCGCCTCCACCTCCCAGCCAGCTCTGACCTGCGCTGATCTCATCGTCTGTCTGGTTCATGATGAACTTGTCTGGGGCCACGCAGAAGTCGCTGGTGCCCTGTGGGGACAGAGGGACGTCACTGATGCCCACAGTGCCCGGCACAGCCCCACGCAGCCCCTCCCTCCCCTCCTGCCCCACTCACCACTGCGGCCGCCGTGTCCACAGCCATGGAGGCCCAGCTGAGGACCAGCATGAGCAGCCCACAGCACAGCATCCTGCGGGGAGAGCAGGCAGCACGAGTGGGGAGTGTGGCCTGGGGGTCCCCGTGAGCCCCCCCAGGCCATCCCCAGGGTACTCACATGACCAGGAGGCAGCGGGAGTGCTTGGCCAGCCCCAGGCAGGCCAGCAGACAGACAGTGAGGACGAGGATGAAGAAGAGCAGGTAAGCCAACCACCTGGGCACAGAGAGGCTCTGTGACACACGGCCACGTCCCCAGCCCTGCCAGGACACCCCTGGAAAGCTGGAGCTCACCGGTAATACTCGATGTAGGCGACCTGTCCCGACAGCTCGGTGAGGTCAGCGCTGACGCCCCGCCAGGCCGGCAGCCCCTGGAGCTGCAGGACGATGCTGCCAGCCAGCTGCTGGGTGAACTTGAGGGTCTGCACGTAATCCCCCCGCGAGGCCAGGAGCTCGTTCAGCCGTGCCAGGTGCTGCTCCAGCCCCCCCTCCATCTGCAGCGTGGTGCTGGCAACCTGCGGCCACCGGCATGGTCAGTCCCTGGGATGGTCAGTCCCTGGGATGGTCAGTGTCCAGGATGGTCATTCCCTGGGATGGTCAGTCCCTGGGATGGTCAGCCCGCCAGGATGGTCATTCCCTGGGATGGTCAGTCCCTGGGATGGTCAGCCCCCCAGGATGGTCATTCCCTGGGATGGTCAGTCCCCCCCAGGACGGTCAGCCCCCACCAGCCTGGCAGAGTCATGTGCCCCATCCCTGGAATGCTCTTTCCCCAGGAGAGCAGCTCCACCCCAACCCGCTGTGCCCAAGCTGGAGCCATCCCTCAGAACAGCCCCGCCGTGGCCCCCCCAGCCCTGCCGGGCCACAAAGGTCCCATTCTGCGGGGTGACGTCACCCTCCAGTGCTGGCACAGCCCAGCCACCCTGGGGGCTCGGCCACAGCAGCCGGACGTCCCTCCCTGGTGCTTTAACCAAACCCAGAGCAGGGGATTGCTGCACCCTGGGGGCCCTACCAGGGAGTCGATGCCCGTGAGGGTCTGGTTGGCGTGGTCCAGGGCATAGAGCAGCTGGAAAACCCCATCATTGGTCTCGCTGTTCCCATAGAAGCCGATGCCAACGGCCGCGCTGTGGGCAGAGAGGAGACCCTGGTGACAGGGAGGGACACGCTCACCCTGCGACACCAGCAGGACAGGGGACTCTCCCCAGAGCATCCTGGTTTGGGGCAAAGCCCACCAACGGCAGGGCAGAGACAAAGAGTGCGGCACGGACAGCACCGTGATGGGAACCTGCTCCTGCTGGTGACAGTGGCCTGGGGACAGCCAGAGCTGCCCCGTGGGCATGGTGGGTCAGAAGCTCCTGCTGCCAAACCCTGAGAGATTGAGGGCGGAGGGGCTGGGCCAAGCAGATTAGGGGAATCCGCTGGAAGTGCCGTGGCTCCGATTAAACCTTGGGCTGGGAGCTGAAGTGGCTCCTGACCCTGTGGCAAGCTCCTTGCAGCTGCTGCGGATCTCCCCACAGAGCCGGGACGGAGCTTGGGGCTGGCTCCGGGGAGGGAGGTGCCCGTGGCCGTGTCCTGGCTGGGCACGTGCCCACACGTGGCCGGTGTACACGGTGCTCGCCAAACCCCCGTACGACCGACAGGCACCAGCCCACTAACGGCCACCATTAGCCCTTGAACGGCCACCAACAGGCTGCTGGGGGGGTTCAGAGCCCCTGGGAGCTGCAGAGTGAGCCCCTGCCACGGTGGGGGGAGCACGCTGAGCTCATCAGTGCTGTTTCCCCGTCTCCCTGATTCCCTGCTCCGTGCGAGGCTCTTGCAGGCAGCCATCTCGCTCCGCCCCGGCAGAGCAGCCCCTTTGTCTGGAGCGAGGGTCGTGGCCAGGCAGCCAAAGGGGCCCATGGCCCATCCTGCTCCCCCCCAGGCCACCAACACTGGGGGACACTCGGGGTGGCTGCCCGGGGCTCCTCCGAGCCCTGAACCGAGGTGGGTTTGGAGAGCCCCCAGAGCGGTGCTGGGTGAAGAAGCGTCCCCTTGTCTAATTGTTGTGTTTGCAATTAAGGCCGGACACAAGGGACCTGCCAGCTGGGTCACGCTGCCGCCCGCCATCTGCTCTGGGCTGGGATTAGCGACCAGCCACGCTCCCGCCCGGGATTAGCCGGGAAGGCGGCACAGCCGTGACGGGGATGGGGACGGGGCTGGCCCGCAGCTGGTCCCTGGGGCTGCCCCAGCAGCTGCACGGGAGGAGGCAGGGATGGAGCACACTTAATTGCACAGATCTAATTAAAGCGACTCGTGGCTGGAGCGCAGAGCCCCCTCGGAGGCAGGGGGACAGCACCAGGTCCCTGTCCCTGTCCTCACCAGCAGATGAGCCCGGCAGTGACGGCCATCCAAGTGACACAACACGAGTGGGGCCGCTTGCTCTCAGGGTCCTGGTCCCTCTTGCAGCAGCACAGGCAGATCAGGTACACGATGAGGAAGAGGAGGTTGAGGCCGAGGCACACGGCAGCCACCAAGCCCAGGAAAAGCAGCGACTGGGAGCAGAGAGGGGACAGTCAGCAGCCGTGCCCGTGACCCGCTCCTGTGTCCGGGATGCGGCCGCGCTCAGCGCCCCACGGGACAGTCACGTGCGGAAGAGGAAGTGTCACTGTCCCCATCCCCACCCCTGTCCCCATTCCCACGCACGGCCCCCAGGCCGCGGTGGCCGAGCCGGGGGTGCAGCCGCCCCTTGCCGGGATGTTGGGACACCGACGCTGCCCCCCTCCCCATTTAGGGGTCGCGGTGAGCCGTGCCTCGGGATGCCGGGGGGCCGCGGCCGGTCCGGGAGCGCTGGGCGGGGGCTCAGGAGGACCAAAGGAAGCGGCGAGCCCGGGAAGGGGAGCGGCGGAGCCGGGGGTGCCGGTGCGGGCTGGCCCGGGGGGGGCCGGGCGATGAAAGGCGCTTTGTGCGCCGTGAGATCAGAGCTGGCGCCGGGCGCCGCCGGGAGCGGAGCGGGGACCGCGGGGCGAGCGGGACCTGGCGCGGGGAGGGCCCGGGGGGCGCGGGGGTCCCGGGCCGGTACCTGCTGGTAGTCGGGGTCCTGCGGGCGGAAGGTGCTGGGCACGGGCTGCAGGCGCGGGCCGCGGTGCGGTAGCCCGTGCAGCCAGGCCGCCCACCAGGGCGCCAGGTAATCGGCGCGGGCGGGCCCCATGGCGGGCCGGGGTCGCCGCGCTGCCGGGCGGGGGGCGGCGGTGCCGCCACGCCGCGGGCTCTGCCCGCCCGCCCCGGACCCGCCCCGGGACCCGCCCCGGGACCCACCCACCGGCACCGCCCCTCGGGGCCGCCCCTCGCCCCGCCCCGGCAGCGCCGCGTCCGCGGAGCCGCTCGCAGCGCGGCAGGGACAGCGCAGTCCCCCCGCCAGCGGGCACTGCACCACCGCGCCCGCCTACGGGGGCAGCGCAGCCCAAACCTCCTGCTATAAGGGCAGCGCAGCCCAAACCTCCTGCTATAGGGGCAGCGCCCCCCAAACCTCCTGCTATAGGGGCAGCGCCCCCCAAACCTCCTGCTATAGGGGCAGCGCAGCCCAAACCTCCTGGGGCAGCGCCCCCCAAACCTCCTGCTATAGGGGCAGCGCAGCCCAAACCTCCTGCTACAGGGGCAGTGCAGCCCAAACCTCCTGCTGTAGGGGCAGCGCAAGCCATACTCCCCCTGCTGTAGGGGCAGCGCAAGCCATACTCTTCCTGCTATAGGGACCCGGTGCTATAAAGGATGCCACTCATGGGACACGCTGGTGGCCCTGTGTGCCAGCCTGGGTTGTGCCAGGCTCAGGTCCCGCAGGTCCCATCCCCAGCTGTCACCCCAGGGCCACCCATGAGCAAGGGGACAGCTGCAGGTGTGGTGACTCCCACACAGTACCAGAACCAGCCCCTGTACCCCTCTGGTGGGAGCACTGACCAACACCAGCCCCAGGACCCCCAGAGTGGCTCCAAGCCCCCTGAGATTGCTCCAGGGGAGCAGAACAGCAAGGTGTGAAACACCAAACGTGACACCAGGAACAGTTTTTTATTTAACACAGAGAATCCAACAGGCGCCCAGCTTGTCCCGATTCATTTCAGCTCCTTCACGGCCAGACCTGGGCAGGAGAGAGAGGATGTGGATGGGGGGCTCAGGCATGGAAGGGGTGCCCAGAGCCCTCCAGCTCCCTGGGAACACCAGACATGGCACTGGTGGTGACACCAGTTCCAGGGACTCTGCAGTGACCCCTCCACAGGGAAGGGGTTCCCACAGCCCCCCGAAATCCCGAGAGGAGATTCTCAGGATATACCTGGGGGCAGCGACTGCTTCAGCTTCTCGGCCTTCTCCTTGTCGGTGATGACCAGGGTGTAGAGGTACCGGCTGCAGCGCACCTTGAACTTCACATTGTCCTTGTTCTTCTTGATCTTGACGGCTGCAGGGTGGAGAGGACAGTGGGGACACCCCGATGTCATCCCGGGAAAACCCAATCCATTCCCTTCCATGTGCAGCTCCATCCAGAGTGAAAAAACTCCACGAGGGCTTCCTCAGGGCTGAAGTCTCCCTTCTCGCCCACATTAAAACATTCCCGAAGGATCCTGTGACAGCCGGATCCAAACAAGCGGGACGAGAGGGAAAACTCTCCCCGTGTTGTTCAACGGTGAGACAAGGCAAAGCTCTGTCTCAATTATCCTCATTTTGTGGCGGCAACAAAGATCTCCCGTAGAGGAGGATGAATCACCCGTGGTGACAGAACTCCAGCATCCGACACGGCATCCCCCGGGGCAGGGGATATTTGGGAACTGGTCAAACGTGCTGGGGCGAGCAGCAGTGGCAACGCACAGCTGGGAACACCACAGCCTGGGAGAACCCACCCGGGACCCCAAGAGTCCCTCTGCCCACCTCAGTCACTGAGCCCACACCAGGCCACCCCCAATCCCTCGGTATTCCCGAGCCCAGGAGCTCCTCGGTGCCTGCACGGACGCGAGCTGGAGCACCCCACGCTCCCCTGCCCACAGCCCCCCACTCACACTTGGCGTCCTTCCGCCGTGCCGTCAGCAGGAAGTCCTTGATCTCCTCAATCTTGCGAGGCTGCAAAGACAAACAGAACCTCGTGCAATCACGGAACGGTTCAGGCTGGAAGGGACCTTAAAGGATCGATCAGTTCCACCCCGTGCCGCGGGCAGGGACACCTTCCAGGCCTGCAGCACCTCCAGGGCTGTGCTGAAGCCAAAGCTCATTCCCCAGCTCACGCTCTGGCCACAGAATCCCCCAGGAACCCCCTGCTCACCAAGCACCCCGTCTTGCACCACGTTCAGAACTTGGCAACCCACGGAGCCCCCAAAGCCAACCCTCCCTCACCTCCAGGGACCCCAGGAACCAACCCTCTCTCACCCCCGGGAACCGCCACCCTCCCCTCACTCACGCCCGGGGCCCCCTCGCAGCCCTCCGGCCTCTCACCATGGTTCCAGTCCGGCGGCGGTAGCTCCAACCTGCGGCACAAACGAGCCAAGATGGTGTCAGCGCAGCCCCCCGCTCATCGCCTCCCCCGCCCGCCATCGGGTGCTCCCGCGCCCCCTCCGCTCCCCGGCCCGCCCCGGGGCCGCCCGGTGCCGCGAGGCCGCGGATGGCGGCGGATGGCGGCGGATCCCCCTGGGCCCCCCCGGGTCCCCCCGGCCGCCATCGCTCACCAGCACCCGCTGCGCACAAACCGGAAATGAGAGCGGCACTTCCGCGTCCGGGGCTTTATTTCCTACGGCGCGGGCGGCGGACAAAAAGCGTCCGATCGCGATGGCGCTCGCCGCGGTGAGCTGCCGGGGCTCAGCCCCGGGCGAGCAGCGGAGGCTGCGGAGCGAATTTTGGGCAGCTCCCACCTCCCAGAACCAGCTGGGCACGGCCGGGAAGGGGGAGCAGGGCTGCCTGAGCGGGCTGCTTGCGAGCCTCGGAATCTCTCGGGGGGATGATCCATCTAGGATTGCACCTCAGCCCTGCTCCAGGGAGCCCCGGGAGATGCTGGGGCTCCAGAGCCCGAGCAGGGCTGTAATGGACCGGTTTCGCCACAAGAGAGAGCTTCGATCCCGCTGAAAAGCCCAAAGCCATGCAGAACACCCCAAAACGGCGGGCAGAATCCTTGAGGATGGGTGGCGAGGGGCAAAAACCCCATCCTGTCATCCTGTCAAGCCCTCAGTGGGGCTGGACTAGTTTTTGGGGGTGCCGGGATGCTCCTGAGGGATGTTGGATGGGGTCACAACCCCCCCAGTAGCTGCCAGTATCACCCCAAGCCCCGTTGCTGGGGTGAAACCCGCAGCTGCCAGCCCGGGGCTCCCACCCAGGAGAGGATTTTGGGGTGGGACCCTTCTCCCTCGCCGCCGAACGAGCTTTTTAATTGTTTGATTTACTTATCTCCCCTCTGATGGGCTGATCTACTCCGCTGCCTTTTAATTGCTCCCGAACGCGAGCGGTTTTTCATGTTTTAAGGAATGCTGAATGGTGTAATTAAACCCCTGGCAGCGTAAATCAGCGGCGCGGGAGGACGACAGCCCCAAATTAAAGCTTTTTGGCATGACAATAAAACTAAAGCGGCATGAAAAGCGCCCGTTTTGGCACCGGCGCTGAATGCTGATGCCGAGGGAAGCTGAGGCACCGTCCGGGCACCCCAAAACCCCCGGGGTTTTTGTGGGATCGTGGAATGATTCGGGTTGGCAGGGGGTGGAATGGGATGAGTTTAGGGTCTCTTCCCAGCCAAAGAATTCCATGACCCCTTCCTTTATGGCATTAATGGAGATATGAAATAACTCCGGTCCCAGTAAGGGTCCTGAGGGTCACCACTGGTCCCTGATGTCCATCAGGACTGAGCCACTGACCTCTGGATTCCAACCAACTCCTCATCCATCCCAAATCCACCCATTTCTCACCCAAAAACGCAGCTTGGCCTCACCGTGGCAGCAGGGAAGGGGCTGGGGGTGGGTCAGGGGGTGCCTGTCCCCCTCCCCTGCACTCCTGGAGCAGCGTCATTCCCGCCCTTCCCAGGGAAAGGAATCACTTTTCCTTTATTAATAATATTTAAAGCCCGAGCGGGCGCCTAAATCAACAAAAATAATTCATGAGCGTCATTAGCTCCTCAAAGTCGGGCTCCTTTTTACGACCGGCTTTAAATTAAAAAAAAAAAAAAGACATTAAAAAAAATTAAAAATCCCAACCCCAAACCCCACCACGTTCGGAATCCGCAGCTTTTTCCAAGACATCAAATGCTGTTCCTGCCGCCTCCCCCCGGCCCGGCTCCGCCGCCGGAGGAAATTCAATTAACGGCCTTAATTCACCCTCCGAGTGCCAGTTTTAGATTAAAAAATCGGATTCTGCTCGGGAAGAGCCATGAAACGATCGAGGGGGTTGAGCCTCGCGGTTTGGGGGTGCTGTGAAGCCCCTTGGGGTGGGGTTTGGCGGACGGGTCACTGAGGACCCTCCCCCTCCTCTTCTTCCTCCACATCCTCCTCCTCCTCCTCCAGCAGCTCCAGAGGCTCCGGGAGCTGCGAGTCCATGGAGGAAAAACGAAATTCCAAATCCATCCCAACGCATCCCATCCTCCCAGGACCCGCGGGTGCTGCCTGTCCCCTTGGGGACCTGGTGGCACAGCTCCGGGTCCGTCCCCCAGAGCCCTTGGGGACCTTGGGGACGCAATGCCACAGGTCCGGATCTGTCCCTCAGCGCCCTTGGGGACCCTTGGGGACCCGGTGGCAGCCCCGCATGGGGAGGGAGGTGTCGCAGGGTGTCCCCCGGCGCGGTGGCAGCCGGTGGCAAGGTGATGTCACCTCATCGGTGTCGGCAGCGCCGGGGGCTGCGGGGAATGAGCATTAAAAAGTAGAACAAAAAGCCAATATGGGGTTTTGGGAGTCTTTTTTGGTCACGGTTCTGCTCCATCCCTGCATCCCGGGGCGCACAGAGCCGGAGGCTGGAGGAGGAGGAAGCTCCGGCACCCAAGGGCTGCCGTGGGTCAATTAGCCGTAATTAGCCCGTCCTTAATGGGGCTGTAAATGAAGGGGAGCCTCGGCAAGGCTTTGGGGCTGCACCGGTGGGACAGGGAGGTGGCAGCTGCCAGTGTCCCCCACCCAGCCTGGTCACACGGAGAGCCAGGCAGGAGGGAAAGGCCAGGCTGGGTGTGACTTGGAGTAATTTGGTCTCCTGGAAATTGTCCCTGCTCTCAGCAAGGGGTGTGACAGGATGAGCCAACCCAAACCATCCCATGGTTCCACGGCCATTTCCAGTTTCAGGGTCCCACAGCAGGCTGGAGTGCGGGAGGTGTCCCCGTCCTCGGGAACAGGGACGTCCCAAGGGTGCTGAGCCCCAGTTTGGGCCGAGAGGTGCCAGGTGGGGACACGAGTGGCTGAGACACGCGGCTGGGGTGTGGCAGGTGGAGCCGGGCATCCAGTGTCCGACAGAATCCCGGGATCAGCCAGGCTGGAAAAGCCCTCCAAGATCGAGTCCAAGCTGTGCCCGATCCCCACCTTGTCCCCAGCCCAGAGCTCTGAGTGCCACATCCTTGGACACCTCCAGGGATGGGGTCTCCAATCCTCCCCGGGCAGCCCTGCCAAGGCCTGACCACCCTTTCCAAGGCGAAATTCCTCCCGAAGTCTTCCGGACACGTGTGCTCCAGCTGCGTACAGGGAGCAGCGTGTCCCCACACCAGTCCCATTATCACCGTGCGGCCGCTGGTTTGTTCTTCCAGCCCCCGCTGTGTCCCTCGGAGCAGAGATTGTGCCGGGAGGCGGAGGTGGGAGCTGGCAGAGGGAACAGGAGACACGACAGGACCGGAGATTCCCCTGTTCGGGGCACAAACCGCGGCAGGAATTGATTTCTCCCCCCAGTTTACCGGGATTTCTCCCCCCAGCGCAGAGCAGAAAGGTGAATTGCCCTCTCTGCCGTGCGCTGGGAGCGTTGATCACTACCAGGGACAGGAATCTCTCCCCAGTCTCCCCGTATTTCCTTCTTTTTTTGCCCTTTCACTCTGATTTTCCTGCTCGCTCGGATCTCCGCGCGGGGCTCCGGCGGCGCTGCCGGGAGCCGATCAATCCGCTCCTAACGCAGCTCCCCCGGCCTCATCCATCAGCCCGCCTCGCACCGAGCATCCGCAGCTTCATGGGCAATTTGGGGCCCGAACCAGCCCATTTGGAGGCTCCGACGTATTTTCTCCGTCTCTTCCCCTTTTGTTCCCTGTTTGCGGAGGACAAAGGCAGGCGCAGGCTGAGGGGGGGGGGACAGGCAGCGGAGGCAGAGCTGAATCCCGAGAAACAAAGCGCCTGTTTTCATGGAAATGCCCTGGAAAGGAGGCAGCAAATTTGGGGAAGGGGGAGCACAGGGCTGGGGAAAGGTTTGGGGGGAGGTGAGTCCAGTGTTGGCATCGCGGTGTGGCCGGAGCAGGGAAAAGAAGGAGAACTGGGCTGGAAGTTTTTCCCGCAGGCATCGGGAAAATGAAGCTCTGGAATACGAATAAATTTTTTAATTAGGGCTGGGTTGGGCCGGATCCTGCCCGGGCAGAGCATCCAGACGGGAGCCAGGAGCAGGATCCAGGTGGGGAGCGGCTCCTGCTGTGCCTCCGGTTGTTTCGGGGGGCTGTGAGAAGCTGGAGCCAGGGCGTGGCACCCCAATGTCACCCCCTCTCCCCCTCAAAGGGGATGTGCCCTGGCCGGGGCACAGGCCGGCGTGTGAGGTGCTGTGTCCTGTCCCCATGTGTCCCTCACATGGCCCCCTGATGTCCCCAAACCCACCGGGGGTCACCAATAGTGACCCAGCGATGACACCTGACACATCCAGGACCTGTTGGGGTGCAGGAGGACCCCCACCCATGGGTGCTGGAGGAGGGGGTTCCACGGACAGGCAGCCCCAGAGGACCCAGTGGATGCTGGCACCACGGGACACAGAGCGGGCAGTGTGTGACATCCATGGTGGCACCGCCGGGTGAGGACAGAGCAGCTCCCTGTCACCCCTCTCGGCTCCAGCCGAATTTGGTGTCATCCTGCAGAGGAAGATTATGGTAATTTTCCTCCCCCCTTCCGCATAATTTTCCGACCGGGCTGCAGCAGCGGCTGTAGGAGAGGCTGGGTGATGGGAATGTCATCTGCGATTCCATTATCTCCTCCTGCCTCCCTGCCTTCTTTTTCCTTGTGAAACCTTCGTCAAAATCTGTCGATCTAATTAGGACAATTACAGCGCGAGGACAGCTGAAACCAGCCCAGAGCCGCAGCGGCGAGAGGAGGGGACCAGGGTTTGGGGGGTCGGGTTTGAGGGTTTTTTTGGGATTACTTGGGCTCTGCAAGGGGGATGGATGGGATCGGGGGGTCCCAGTCCCACGTGCTGCTTGGTTTTGGGGAGTACGGCTCCAAGAGGATGGAAGTGACCTCAGAGGTGTCCTCATGGCTGTGTCCTGCCAGGGGACACGGAGGCTCCACGTGCTGGTGACACCTCTGTGTCCCACCTCGCTGGCTGTCACGGTCTGCATGGCTCTGAGCTCCTCGCTGGGGGCAGCTGCCACCCCTGTCCGTGGCACAGGGTGTCCCCCATCCCCGGGGGTCCCGGCGGTGCCGCTCGGCGCTGCAGCTCCCGGATCCTCATTGGTATTCCAGGGCCGCGCGGCGGCAGCTGGCGGGATGGGAGCAGAGTGACAGCGGTGACAGGTAACGCCAGCCACGGCGACGGCGGCAGCCGGCGGGTTGGCAGCCAGGCCGCAGCTCCGCTGGGGTCCGGATCCGCGTCTCCGTGTGCCACGGGAGGGCTGGGAGCGCCCCGGGGTGGATGCTCCAGGGTGGGTGGGAGTTGCTCCAGCGATGCCCACCCCGGGGTGCTGGGGATGCTCCTCGACAGCGAGGACAGAGCTCCGCGGGGATCCAGACCCGTGTCCCCACAGTAGAATAACCATGGGAGGATGGGGACAGCCCCGCGGGCGGATGTCCCAGGATTCAGGCCCCTGAGCTTTGCCGTGGGCGCAGCAATGTCACTCCAGGGACGCTCCATGAGCCACGGGGACGGTGGCAGCGAGGGCACAGCTCCGCCGGGATCCAGATCCGTGTCCCCGCGCTGGGATGTGCCGGTGGAGGACAGGGACAGCCCCCGGGGATGCTCCAGGCCCCGGAGCTCTGCTGTGGGCGCAGCGATGCTCACCCGGGGCGCTGAGGATGCTCCGAGCAGGGAACTGGGGAGCAGCACCCTGTGCCACACAGACAGGGACAAAAAGCCAGGCGGGGACATTGTGTGACCCTGCACCCATCCCGGGGGGACGAAGGGGGAGGGACACGGCGGGCAGAGCCGGCTGCACGGGCAATTAAGGGAAGTGCCAATTGTCAGCGCCGGTGATTAACGCTGCTCCAAATCCGCATGAATATTAACGGCCGACACGGCCCAGGCTCCCGCGCCATGAATTCTGGATGAATCTTAAGATAAATCGTTTGGATAACTTAGCGGCAGCTGTACTCCCTCGCCACCCACTGCCTCCCAAAATCAGCTCACGTCAGGAGAGAGGAGCCGGCACGGACCAGGAATCGCCGCCGGGAATCGGGGTTGGAGGGCTGGGATAGGAGCAGGGGAGAGCGGGGTGCCCAGGGCTCCCCAGAGGGGACGGCAAAGGCTCCGCGGCTCTGGCACCTTCCCAGGAACTGGTGACAAATCCTGTCACTCGCCACACTCGCGTTGTCTTCGCAGGGAGATATTTGCTTTGCCTCGAGGGCTCCTTCCCGGAGGGGCGGCATTTGTCACCGGCGTTATGGATGCAGCGCGTCCCCTCTCCTGACACCTCATTCCCATTAGCGGGAGCACATCCCGCTCCCCCAGTCCTGCCTGGAGCATCCTCGGGCACAGGTGCAGAGATCCATCTTCCCTGCGGGGCCCTGCCAGGGCCCCGGCCCCGCCGCCCCGCTCCCCATTGGCATTCAGCCGCCGCGCCCGCCGCGTGCTCCCGGTCCAAATGCGGCGGAGCCGCCGCCGCCGCGTCCTCGGGGGCCGGGGCCTTGATTGCATCCTTGTGCTTCCATAAATCAGCCCGGGGGGCCTGGCAGCGCGAGGGAGGAATGGCAATGTCGCAGGCAGGGGACGAGCACCTCCGTGTCACCGGGATGGGACGCAGGGACCAGCATCACCCTGTCACTGGGAGGGGATTCAGGGACCAGGATTCCTCTGTCACTGGGATAAACTGCAAAGACCAGGATTCCTCTGTCACTGGGATGGGGTGCAGGGACCAGGATCACTCTGTCACTGGGATGGGGTGCAGAGACCGGGGTCACCCCGTCACTGGGATGGGACACATTCCGGCATGCCAGGAGTTTTCCTAGGAAGTGAGCAGCTTCTCCCGTCCAGCACCTCCAGCCTGGGGCACCTTTGTGTCCTGTGGTGCCCAGGGATGGTGCTGGAGCTGGGACCTGCCCCGATACCCTCTGGAACCCCAGGTTTGGGCAGCCCCAAGAGGTTTCCCTCGGGAGGGATCCGCTGTCTTCTCTTCCTCCTCCTCACCCCTGTCATCCATGGCTCTCCAGAATCCGTCACGGCCCCTGGGTGACCTCCCGTGGCACCGTGCCCGTGGAAAGCTGCAAAGCCGACCCTCAGCTGCCAAAACGCCGTCAGAAAAATCAGGAAATCAGGTGCAAATGGCAAGAGGAGATTAACGGGAGAGGAGCGATTGATTCAGGGGCCATTAACAGATTAAATCATTACACGGAATCAGATCAGCGCACAAATAATATGAATAATAAACGTGGCTCAGGGGCAGCAGCTCCTGCTTCCAATTTATCTCAACCAGAAGGCGAGGGCTGGTGACTGCCACCACCCACGTGGTCCAGGGAGGGACACGTGGAAGAGCTCTAGGGTTGGGGACAATGACACCTGACGTGCCAGTGTGACCCTGCCCCTTTCTGCGGGTCCCATTTGGTTAGCATCCTGCTAACCCCCGTGAGGTCTTGCAGCCTCCACAAGGACCTCTCTGAGCCACTCTCCTCATCCAGCCTTTTCTTTTCCTCCAAATCTCCTTCCCGGCTGTATTTTCTTCCCTGCCCAGGTTCCCCTCTGGAGAAAGGGAGCAGCCACGTCCCTGCTCTGCTCCAAAAGGTTCAGAGGCAGTGGAGACACGTCAATAAAAGGCTCCAAACAAGGGGAAAATGTCTTTTCTCCCCAGCTTAATTTCATTCCCGTCACCAAAAATCCCGAGAAGCTGGAAACAAAGCCTGAGCAGACTCTGTGTGGGCACAGGGAAGGGGTCAAGTCCTCCCTCGGCTGCCACAGGGTTAATTCACATCTCAGCACCGTCACATTTATTCTTCCGGCGAATCCTTTCTTCCCTAAATTCCTGCTCGCCCAGGAAGGCTGGAGAAAGTCTGAGCCGCTGCGACAACACCTGGGAACAAGCATTATTATGTGGTGTGACAAGGTTTGATGAATTCCTGTGCGCCTGGGGGAAGGGACTAAGTAGGTGAATGAAGTGCGAATATTCTCCGTGACAATCAATACCCTCGATTGAGCCGTCTCCGCAGATGTGACATTTGGGTTTCACTTCCCTGGACGGACTAACTGGATTTGTGTCCTCAGAAAGCGGAAACAGCAGGGAGTGAAGGGCTGGAAGCGGCTGGCACGGCCTGGGCACAGGGTTGGGGTGGGGTGGTGGATTGGGGGTGATGGGTTGGGGTTATGGAATGTGGGTGATGGGCTTGGAATGCTGGTTGGGGGTGATGGGTTGGGGTTATGGGGCTGGGGTGGTGGATTTGGGGTGATGGGTTTGGGATGAAGGATTTGGGTCATGCATTGGGAATATGGAACTGGGATGATGAGTTGGGATGAAGTTTTGGGGTCATGGGTTAGGGTTATTGAATGGAGGTGATGGGTTTGGGATGATGGATTGGGGCAATTATTTGGGAATATGGAGCTGGGGTGGTGGATTGTGCTGGAGTATTGGGGTCATGGGTTATGGAATGGGAGTGATGGCTTTGAGATGATGGGTTGGGGCCTTTGGTTGGGGTTATGGAGCTGGGGTGGTGGATTTGGGATAATGGATTTGGGATGATAAATTTGGGATGAGTGATTGGGGTCATGTGTTGGGGTTACGGAGCTGGGGTAGTAGATTTGGGGTGATGGGTTTGGGATGATGGGTTTGGGATGAATGATTGGGGCCTGGGGTGATGTGTTGGGGTGATGGGGATTTGGGAGCAGTGGGTTGGGGTGGTGGTTTGGGGTGGTGGAGCTGATGCCACAGCCCTTGCAGGGAGTTCTTTACCCGGGGGAGGAGGTGCCTGGGCCACGTTCTGGAACTGCAGCTGCTAAAAGGGAAAGAGGAAGCCGGAGCAGGGGCACCCCACACCCACAGCCAGTGGAGCCATTTCCCATCGGATCCCACCCTGCCTCCCCCATGGATCCCCCCAGTCACCCTTCCAGGACCCCTGGCTGTCACTCCCTCAGTGTCACCCTGCCGGGACCCACAGCCCCTCACCCCCGGTGCCACCACATCCCCCGCGCCCTGCACGGCTCCGTGATTCCCGTCACATCCCGCGGCCCCGGAGCTGCTGCCTCACGCCCGGCACGGCCATTTGTTTGTGCTGGTTTCAGGCAGACTGATGGCTTTAATGGCACATAATCATTTTTCAGGAGTCATTTGATGCCACTAATCATGGCTGTGATCCGGCACGCCGGGATGTGTAATGACAACGCTGAACAGGAAAAATGGCACTCGGATCCCCCGCTCTTCCCGCTCTAATCTATATTTTACCACATCTTTCTACCTAATGATACTTATAACTGTTAATAAATGACTACTTAGGCACTTTCTTTCTTTTTTTTTTAAATGTGGCAGTGGGCGATAAAATAATTCTGGATTTAAATATCCAAATGGGAAAGGGAAGTGAGGGGTCAAGTGTTTGCTTGGTTGTTGGAAGGAGCTCACATGGTGGGAAGTTCGGAGAGGCTTTCACTGCTCAGAACTTTACGGCCTCTGGGTTAAAATAACAACTGTTAAAAAAAGAAAAAAAAGGTAAAATAAACCACTTTTAAATGAAATTTTCTCGCTGCAGGAAGAGGATCCTCCTGGCGAAGTGCCCAACGTCTTCAGGATGAATTATCGTGCCGTTCCTCACACTCCAACTCACCTCATGGCAAAATTAAAGAGAATCTGGCAATTTTTATTTAAAAAAAAATATAATTTTCTTAATACGTTTTCTTCCCTGAGCTGCTAAAAGCCAGGGATCACAGACAAAGAAAGAACTTGGATGGAACCTTGAGAGTGCCCTTCCCTTCCCTTCCCTTCCCTTCCCTTCCCTTCCCTTCCCTTCCCTTCCCTTCCCTTCCCTTCCCTTCCCTTCCCTTCCCTTCCCTGGGTCCCTCCAAGGATGTAAATCTTGGAGTTTTCTCTTTATTATTCCTCATGTTCTTTTTCCTTCTTTTCTTCTTTCCCCCCCCCATCCTTTTCCCCTTTTTTCCCTTCCTCTCTTCTTGGAAGCAGCAAATCACTTTGATGGTGGCAGGAGCGAGGTCCTTTACCACTACACGGAGTCATCTGGTCCTCTCTATCCATCATCCTTTATTAATTAGAATGTAATTGCTCATGGATTCCTCCCTCATCACTCACAGCCCCCAACAGTCAGGATAAAGATTCCCTGGGATAAGGATTTCCTGGGGTAAGGATTCCCTGAGATGAGGATTCCCTGGGATGAGGATTCCCCTCCTGGATGCTCGGGGAGATTCCAGGCAAAGCCCAGCCTTAGGGCACATCATCCTGGTGATCCCAGATCTCTGCTGGCACAGGCTGGAGAGGGCTTGGAACAATCTGGAATAGTGGGAGGTGTCCCTGCCCATGGCAGGGGGTGGAATTTGATGAGTTTTAAGGTCTCTCCCAACCCCAAACCATTCCATGGTTCCAGAATTCCATGATCACTCATTTTCCTCCCTCAGCAGAGGCAGCATCCAGGTGAGGGAACGACCCCTGGGACCCCCTGGATCTGAGCTGGAGCTCATTTCCAGCCCTTCTCCCCCTGCTCCCACCCTGGCTCTGCCCTCAGAGCTCCCTGGGAGGTTTTTCCTTCTGTAAAGGGTCAGACTAAAATGCTGCTGTTTCTCTGTCCCGGTCACTGGTGCTTGGATTATCCCATCAATCACGGGGCAGTGCCGGAGCCAGGCAGGCCCGGAGGGGGAAGCGAGGGATCCTCGGTGGTGCAGGAGAGAAGGATCCAACCTCAGCATCCTGCTTGGACAGGAAAAACCTCCCCAGAATCTCCCAGGGGCCTGGGCATCCCTGCCCGGATCCCTGCTGTCCTCAAGGTGTGGCACATCCTGGCATCCCAGTGACACTGCCAGGTCCTCTCCCAAAACACGGCTCTCATCCAGGACGGTCACCCTGTACTTGGGAAATTCCCTTTGGTTTTCCCTCCTTTTCCTCTCTTAGAGGTAGTTTGGCCGTGCAGAGTTGTCCCAGGTACCTACACAACCCATAAGCCCCAAGACAAAGCCCTGGAACGTCCCAGGATGGTCCCAGAAATGTCCCTGGAGCCAGGTGCCGGCAGCTGGCCCAGCCCTGGAGGGTCCCAGGATTGTCCCCAGAGCCAGGTGCCGGCAGCTGGCCCAGCCCCGCCGCCTCCCGGCTGTCAGCTCAGGAATATCCCGATGGATCGGGGGGGACGGGGCTGTTTGGCCACCGCAGAGCCTGGCTGGGCTCGTGGCCATGGAGTGGCATCCGCCGGCCTCGCCATCTGCTCCGTGCTGCAAACATGTGGGGACAAAGCGAGTGTCACTTGTGCTCATCCTCCAGGATGTGGCAACTGGTTTAATGTCCCTTGAAGAGCTGGCACGTGGCGCTGTGTCCCCCTGCATCCCTTCCTTCCCTTATGCCCTTTGGGGATGTGTCACTGTCCCCACCGATGGCAGCATCGTGGCTCTGCTGGAAAACATATTTCTTATTTTTCAAAATGTAGGCACAGAATATTTTTAGCTCTTTTGTGGGGGATTTTTTGTGTTATTTTTTAAAAATCTCGTTTGTAGCAGGTTTCCCTCCCCGGGGGAGGTGACAAGGGTTGTCCCCACCAGGGGGACGGGGACAGGGACATCAGTGGCTGGAGATGAGGAGGTTGGAGGGTGACAGTGACTCCAGCCCTAATAAATCACGGTGACACCATTACACGGGGCCACGTCACATCTCAGCAGCCACCTAATTAAAAACTGGAATAAAACAGGGCAAGAAAATAACTTCATTTGGGTGTCTGTGCCCTTCTCACCCGGGGACAGTTCTCTGTGGGGGGAAGGGTTTGTTTGGTCCTAATTAGGCTCCAGTTTGGAACAGGGATGGGGACAGGTCTCTGTCCTGGTGATCTGGGACTCGGTGACCCCACAGAGGGGGCTGCTGGCCCCGAGGGTGGTTTCTTTCCACTCATTCTTTTCTTTTTAATCCAACCTTCAAACTGGGCCGAAAGCGGCTGTTTATAGCCCTGCCAGGACCTTGGGGTGTCACCAGCAGGTTTGGGATGCTCACAGCTCTGGATGAACTGAGTGGAGCTGGCACAGGGCTTGGGGACATCGAGGGACAGAATTTGGGGACTTCACGGGACAGGGCTCAGGGACATCAGGACTTGGATTAAAACACAAATTCCTGCCCGGCTTTGCTGTTCTCATCCCGACTTGTTATACAATTTCCCACTGAGAGGAAAAATTTCCATAATGGGCCCCTGGGGAACGGCTGGAAGAGAGAGGAGACCAAACATCCCTGCTCAGCCCCTTCTGCCACAATTATCTCCCGCTTTTCTCCTCCCAAGGAAAATTAAACCATCACTGGGATCGGGGAGCTCCGGCGCCTTCTCCCTCCCTGGATCTCTCGGTGCCACCCCGGTAATTTTTCCTAATTGCCCAGGAAGTGGAAGGTGAAAGCACCCGGCCCTCCTCAAATGTGGAATCTGTCTCTGGAGGAGCAGGGAAGGGAGATGGGAAAGCGCCGGCCTCTCCCCAGTGAGGAGAACACAAACCCTTTCATGTGACACTGTGGAAAGGAAATGAAAGTCTGGATTATTCCGGGGAGACGATCCAGTCCTGCCCTCCTGATCCCCGTTTTGTGATAAAAGCTTTGGGGCGGCTCTGGAGAGGAGAATTCCCGGGATGTGGGCACAGCCTCCCGCTGCTGGCTGCTGCTTCTGCCCATGGATGGGGAATTCCTGGCATGTCCCCAGGTGTCCCGACATGACACAGCATTTTCCAGCATTTTCCAGGATCTCCTGGCACATCCCAGCATATCCCAGCATGTCCCAGAGGACTCAGGATGATTCCCACATCCCCGTGCTGCCTGGGCAGGTCCCAGGGCTCTCCTAGACCTCCTTTCTCAGTTTCCGGCTGAAGGGAGTGTGGCTTTTTTTGGGATGGCAATGGCAGCATTCCGAGCACTCGGTGCCATCCTCAGCCCCCGTGGCCACGGCTGCTGATCCCAACCAGCAGCTCCGGAAAATCTCCAGGAATTGTCCTCAGAGTCGGGTGATTTTCTGCTGGTTTGGAGCGGAGCCACGAGCCTGGGATCGGAGGCGCTCGAGTGAGTGATTTTCCGTGCAGATCATCCCCTAATTAAACCACATCCCGAGTGGCTGCGTGCGAGCCGGGAGCGCCGGGAAGGCGACAGCTCCCGGGGATTTGGGATGTGCCCCCGCCAGCCCCGCACTGGCCCCTGCCAAGCCTGGAGCTGGTCCAGTCTCCCTGATGGAAAATGAATCCAGCTGCCGTGGCCATGTGAGGAAGAGGCAGGGATGAAGCAGAGCCAGCCCCGACCCTTCCACAGCTGGAAAATCCCCTCGAGTTTCCGTCTTTCCCATTAAAACCGGTCTCTTCCTGCAGCAGCATCATCGGCTGCTCCGGGCGACGCGGATCCACCCTGGAAATGGAAGGATGTGCAGGAAGAGGGACGAGCCCATCCAAGCACCCGGAGGGTGGAGGAGCTTTAATAACCCTGCTCCTTCCTGGGAGGTGAAGCTGTGGCTGCCAACCCCAGGTGTCCCCATCCCTGTCCCCTGTCCCACCCCAAAGCCCTTGGAATTCTACAGGAACCTCCCACTCTTACCCGCCCCTTCCCGGGGGACTACGGCACGACCTCAGCGGTGCAAGGACACGTCCCTGCCGGAGATGCCACCAAGCCACCACATCCCTCCATCGCGATGTCCCCAAGGGGTGGGGACGAGGGTCAGGTGAGGGACATGGCGTCCCTGGGCTCACGGAGCATCCTCAGCAGCCGCCGGCGCGGAGTCGGGCGCACGGAGGAAGGGGCTGCACGGGAGGAATATTTTTAGCTTTCTCATTAACCGAGTCCTTTCAAATTAGCCTTCCATTAACCTCAAAGCGCAATGAAAGCGCTGCAAAGCGAGCGTGGGATTTTTTTCCTCTTCCTTTTCAGGGCTTAAGGCTCCTGCGGAATATCAAGGTTTTCCTGATTAGCGCCGCATCTGCCTTGAAGCTCTAATGAAGGGAAGTTGTGTCAGGGGTAACTTTTGGGGACAGTGGGGTTGAGGCAGCTCCTGCAGTGTGGGGATCCCTGCCCGGCCCTTCCAGCGAGGATCCAGCGGGATCCTCCAGGCATTGGCACCTCCATTGGCCCGGGGTCAGGGAGATCCATTAAAGCAGGGAGAATCATCACAACGGGGGCTCGGAGCTGCCCAGGTGCTTCCCCGTTGGCACCGGCTCTTCCCACTCCTTAACTGGGATTTTTGGGGGTGCGTGTGGCTGGTTTGGGGACGAACATTCATCCCAGCTGGAGAGCTGGGAGAGCTGCTTTGAAACCCCTCTGGCTCCATTCTCGGTGTCCCCCAGTGTGTTCTTGGGTGGGATCGGGTGGAGATGAGGGGAGGGAGATGGAGGAGGGAGGAAGGTGGAGGGATGGAGATGGAAGGAGGATGAAGACATGGAGATAGTGATGGTGGAGATGAGGATGGAGGAAAGAAGGAGGCAGAGGAGGGATGAGCAGAGCCCAGGACAGGATTGGTTCCAGCTGCAGCAGCTCCTGGTCCTGCTCCCTCCCAGGCTTGGGGCTGCTCCGAGCTCAGGGGACCCTCCTCAGCTCCGAGCCCTACAGAGCCAGACCAGGAACCCACAGCTCTGGGATGCTCCTGCCCAGCCCCTTGGGATCCCCCAACCCTCCCTGTCCCCCGGCACTTCGGGATCCAGCGCATCCCGAGCCGCCTCCGACGCGAGTCCGCGTGTGCAGCCCTCGCACACCCAGGGCTGATTTCCATTAAGTGGAAAGCAGAAATAACGCGAACATCAAAGGGAAATTGGAAAGACAGAAAGGAAAAAAAGAAAAAGAAAAAATCGGGGCGGGGGAACGGGAGACGGAGGAGAAGAAAAGGAAGGAGCTGCTCCGCGCCGGCGCCTGTCCTGCAAATTGGAAGAGCTGCTCGGAGGTGTCCACAGGCGACCCTGCCAAATCAATTGATTTCATCTCTGGGCACAGAGGCCTTTTTTTTATTTCACACCAATTTTCACGGGCAGCGTCGGATAAAAATGGCAGAGACGCGGGGAAGGAGGAGTGGCGGGGGGGAGGGAGGGAGGGGGGGGACAGGCGGGACCGGCTGGTGACAAAAAGAGGCGGAGGGGAGGGAAATTCTGCTGCCAGGACATGCCTGGGGATGGTCCCCTGCTGTCCTCCGCTGTCTCCCGCTCCCCACCACGTCTCCAGTCCTTCCCCAACTGCCCCTGGGGACTCAGAGCTGGGCATTTGCCTCTCTCTCCCCACCTGGGACACGGGAATGAGGGCGAATCCCCGAATCCCGGCAGTTTTCCCGAGGTGTGGTGGGAGCATCCCTGTTCCTCTGTCTCCCGCACGCAGCCGGAGACTCAGGCAGAGAAAAATACCCGCTGACATCAAGGTTATGTAGTCCTGGGCTGACAAGATGGATTATCTCCCGCAATCCATCATGTCCCTGGCTCCTATTGCAGTTTTCCTTTTGCTCTTTCTCTTCTCCCTTTTTCTTTCCTCTCCCTTTATTTTTTTTTTATGAGCAGAAAACGTTTTTAGCAACCGTAATAGCCACGGCTGGAGGCAGGAATGGGAATCCATTTATTTGGCGGGGTTGGATAATAAGTAAGCTCAGGCCTAAATCCCATGACCTTGAGAATTAAATAATAACAATAATAACACTAATGAAATCCCACGGAACTTCCCACTCACAGCAGCCCCACTCCTGCCTTGGCAGGTGGAAAAGGGCTTGGGATTATTTTTCCAGTAATGAGGGTTGTGAGAGCTCCCATGGAAACGCTGCGGATGAAGGGATGGGGGCTTTGTCCTCCCTCCCTCCTCCCCCTGCCCTTCCCCGGCCCCCTCGGGTGGCACTGCCAGCAGCGGGAAGGTTTCGAGCTGTGGGGATGGGGGCAGTGAGACATTTCCCTCTGGAACTGCTTCGTTTTGACATTTTCCAAAGAAAATTTCCCGGCTCCTTGCCGCATGCTGGCATTTTGCTTCGAAATCCAGGATATCCAACCTATGACAAAACCCCGGAGACTGGGAATCAAAACATTTTCCCTGCCTTAACGCCCCACACTTCCACTGCTGCTGCACCTCCCAATTCTCCTTTTCCTCCCCTGTCCGCCAGGATTGGGGTCCCAGGGCGGTGCTGGCATCCCTGGGCAAGAGCAGAACCCCAAGGACTGGGCTCGCTGATCCTCGGGGATCCTTTCCCGCTGGAGCTGTTCCCTGGTGCTGTTTGCAGCCTTCAGGGAATAGCGAGGCCAGAGCCATACCGGCAGCGTGGAAAATGGAGAGGGAAAGTCAACTTAGCACCGAAAGATTGGAATAATTCCCTCAGTGCGGCTCTGTGCAGCTCCGGTGGAGCGCGGGAGTGGCAGGGATTGGTGGCACGGGACATTCTGGAGGTGGCAGGGGTGGCACATCCCCCCAGACCGTGCCTGTGCCTCACGGGGCGGGTGGATGGAAACGTGAGGGCAATTCCCATTTTTCCCGCACTGCCCAGACCCCCAGCCTGGTGCAGGAACATTCCATGGGGACAAGAGGATGAGTGGCAGAAGGGTGATATGGTGACAGCACACGGGCGGCAGTGGCAGGGTGTGAGGTCTGGGACCGTGCCCTGGCCAGACCCAGATGAGCTCCAGGGAACTTTTGCAGAGGAAAATGTAAATTTCGGGAATGCGGGAGTTTTCCTCCCTGCTGCGGGAGCAGGGATGGAGCACAGGCACTGCCAGGGGGGTTATTCCATCCGGCGGAACCCCCAGGGTGCTCAGGGTGTCACATCAGCCCCGTGTCCCCCCAGGCAGCTCGGGGACCCCCGGCATTCCAGGGATCCGCAGCTGCTGCCGGCTGGACCCGCTCGGTCCCCGAGGCTCCTCCCGCTGCTGAAGCCATTAAAAGTCTACCAAATGTGCGAAATTAAACAGGACCTTTGCACACGTTGAGCGAGGCTCTGCCGGAGCCCCGGGATGGATGTGCAGCCACAGAGGCTCTGGGGGCTGTGAGGAGGACGTGCACCCCCACTTTGGGGCTGAATATCCCCAGTTTGGGGCTCAGCATCCCTTCCTGGCTTGGCGAGGGACTCAAAGACCTGGAGCGGTATTGGGGTACCCCAGGAAAGTCCTCCAGATCCAGAGGCTCCTCTTTCTGGATGAGAGGGCCCGGGACTTGTGGCAGCGTGGGGAGCAGAGTGATTCGCTGCAGGTTTTGGGGTGCCGGGGTGGCACCTGGCCCCCACTGAGACCGCGCCCGGAGCCTCCGCAGCCACGGGGTGTCCTGCAGAGCCTCGAACGCTCCCCATTAATAATTCCCAGCTCCGGAGCGTTGTCACACGGTCGGGGGTTGCAATTACAGCGAGCCCCGGGGCTGGAGGCATCACCTCGCTCGGCTGCTCCCGCGGAGCCCCGGTGTCACCCGGGCTCGCGGAGCGGGGACAGGAGCACACGCACCCGTCCTCTGCGGGGACCTGGGCTTAATTAATCTTCTGTCGAGCAGAGAAGTGGGAATGGTCCCGGAGGAAGCCGGGGAGATGATTGTGCTGGAGTGAGACAAAAGAGAACAGTTAGACTGTGACAGCTGATATTAAAATGACTACAACTCACTTCACCCCCCCAGTCAATGCATTATATTCCTTATAAATAATGGGATACTCCAGGTTAACTGTCTGTTGCTGCATTCCAATTGTTGATATTTAATTAGCTCTAAAATTAAACTGTTCTTTTATTGCCCTGTCGTTAAGGCTGCCTTATTTCTAATTGATTGAGATTAAAGTGCCTCCTCTCCCTCCCTCCGGGGGCGCGGCGCTGGGGGCAGGTGCCGTGGCAGCGTGTGACACCGGGAAGTGTGACAGGAGCAGAGCTCTGGGACACGTCCCCAGGGAGGGAGGGGGACAGGGTTTCCCCCAGCCCCTTCCCCACTGCATCCCTGGGGAACCTGGGGACATTCCCAGAGCTGGATCCTGCCCCTGCAGATCCCAGTTCTTACTGGGATCACCCCCAATTAATGAGCGTCCCTTTCCCCTGGCTTTTGGTGTGAATCCATCCCGACAGCGGGCTCAGGATCCTCCACACCTCACCCTCATTGCCTTCATTGAAAACCACCCCAAAGACTAATCCTGGAGCAATCCAAGGGGGAATGAGGTGCAGGAGCCATAGAGTGCTCTGTCGGGCACCGCAGTGCCCAAGCGCCAGGGCAGGAGCTGCTACCTGCGTCTCAAAAATGGGAAGAACTAGGAGCCCTCTGATCACCCTGGCATGAAATTTCAGAACCCGAGCTGGGCACCAGGCGCTGCTACAAAATCCCCCCAGCTCCCTCCGAGCCCAAACAGCTCTTTAAAACCCTGATGCATAATTTAACTGGAGCGATTCAAGCAGGAATGTGGGAAACCCTCACACCCACCCCACGGGAGAGCATTCCCCGCTCCCAAGAGCCCCAAACTCCCCTCCGGAGCAGGGACCTCTTGTTGCTCCATCCACTCATCCCGGTTGCGGGAGGTGAGGGTTGGTTTTTTGGTTTTTTTTTGCAAAACCCAAGAAAAACCAGTGGAATGTTGACTGGGAGTGCTCCCGGTCCCGCTCCCGCCTCATCCCGGTGCGGGGACCGCGGGATGCGGAATTTCGCGGTGCCTCTTTCATGTCAAAGCAGCGCCGAAGCGCTTGGGAGAGTTAATAATAGAATAGCAGCGGATTAAACAATGAATAATGGAGGAGGGTAATAGAGAGAATAAATAATATATTTACAGACTTGCAGTCCTGCTCCCCGGCGCGGGGCTGGCAGGGATGTCCCCGTGGCACAGCCGGTGCCACCTCGGGGCTCGGTGCAGCCTGGCAAAGCCAAACTTTGCCAGAGGGTGTCAGCCCCCACGCTGGGTCACGCGGGGATGGAATAGGGCAGCAGCTCTCAAAGTGATGCCCCCGACCAGGGCTTGCAGGCAGAAATCCTCTGGCTGAGCAGTCTTTTCATGCTCCCCGGCTCCTGACGAACTCGATCTTGCCTGGCTGTAATCCCCAAACGCTTTCATGGGGGTTTGTTTTCCAAGCAGAGCACGGAGTGACAAGGACGGCTGGCACGGGGGCTGCCGGGGGACAGCAGGGTGACACGGGGGTCCCTCGGCTGGCAGCGGGCTGGCGGCAGCGCGGGGCAGGTGTGGGTTGCCGGAGGATGGCGATTGCCGGGATCTGCTCCCGGGCTCGCTCCCCAGCTGCTCCCGTGTGTCGGCCACCAGCTGCCGCCGGGATGGTGGTGATGGTCGCGGCTCTCGCTGTGGCACAGTGCTGGTGTGGGGGCCTTAATGAGCATCCCGGGCTGTGCCGGGGGCTGGCGCTGCTGCTGGGGTCCCCCGGAGCAGCCCCGGTGAGGGTCACGGTCGCCGCGCGGGGCGCAGGTGGCAGGCGGCAGCGGGACGGTGATGATGGATGGGGCTCGGCCGATGGCAGCGCCGGTGACACCGAGGGCTCCGGCTGATTTATCACTCACCGCGGTGGGCCTGGAGGCTGGGAGGCTGGATGGGAGCCAGAGGGAGGGAGAGATTTCCTCGGGAGAGGGTGCGACCCCGGGGAAGCACGCGCGCTGGGCTGGGCACCCCAAAATATCTGGGGGGCTCTCAGGGAGGGGCTCCTTGTGCCCAGGGCTGAAACCACTCTGAATCCTGGGTCTAGCAAAGGGCTTTGCCCCCTCAAATACCCCCGGGGTGGGCTCTGTCTGTCCTGAGCAGATCCCCGCCTGTGTCTCCGCGTGTCCCTCCCTGGCTCCGTGTCATTAATTCACCTGTCACAGGCTAACGTGGAGCCGAGATAATATTGATGTGGCCATTAGAGCGCGGGGACAACAAGGCACAGCGCCGGTGCCACCCGCAACGGGATCATCCCCGCCTCTCCTCCGGGTGCCTCAGGCGTGTCCTCTCCTCCGTCACCTCCCGGGATCGGTGTCCCCACCTCCCACCCCCCTCTGCCGCTGGTCCCGGTACCTGGGAGAGGAGGGAAAAACACTGGGAGCCCTTAAAATAACACCCAACTGTTTAAGGATGTGAGATCCGTACTAAATCTCGGGGAAAAGGAGCAATTATCCTGTCAGAGAAGGTGATATAATTTTGGAGAGCTGGTTCCGCAGCTGTAATTTTTTTCCCAACCGTTTCTCCCCCAGAGGGATTTAGTGGCCAATTATCCATCAGGGAGCGGGAGGGTGCGGGCTGCCAGCTCCGGGTGCCGTGTGCCGTGTGTCCTTTGCCATGTGCCGTGTGCCGTGTCCTGTGTGCCATGTGCTGCTCTGGAGAGGCTGCCCAGTGCCGGGATGCGGGGTGCTAGCACTGCTTTGGGTGTTGGCACTGCTTTTGGGGATTGGTCCCGGTGTGGGTGGTGCCACCGTTTTGGGCGCTGGCACTGGGGTTGGTGCTGGCACTGGTTTGGGCACTGTCACTTGTTCTGGCACTGGTGCTGGTTTTGGCACTGGTGTGGGCACTGGTTTGGGCACTGGCACTGGTTTGGACATGGGCGCTGATTTTGGCGCTGGTGTGGGTACTGGTTTGGACACTGGCACTGGTTTGGGCACTGGTATCACTGATTTTGGCACTGCTGGTTTGGGTACACTGGGCACTGCTGTGGGTACCGGTGCCGGCGCTGGCACGGGCAGGGGTCAGGAGGGCGAGCGCTCCCACCCGTTGGGCTGCCGGGGAACGTAATTAAGTGCGAACTTGTCATTTTTTTAATGAAGTGCCAGCGCTGGAGTTTATAATTGCTAATGAGCCCGAGTAATAATTAGCTGGGTTTTAATGAGGGCGATGATCACTGGGAGGGAGAGAGCGGCCGCGCTTTGGCCTCGTTCCCTGCCGCGCTCCTGCGCCGTGTCCAGCAGCCGGGGTCACCCATCCCCAGCGCTGGCGGTGGCCCTGTCACCTCTGTGCCACCCCCCAGAGCAGTGCCACGATGTCACGGTGCCACGCCGGGGGTCACAATCCCAGGAAGGGCTGTGGGAATCCGAGGATGTCTCTGCACAGTCTGGTGTCACTCGGGAGCGCAGTGACACTGGGGACCTCCAGGATGGGTCCCTGCACTCCGGCGTGTCCCCACACCCCATCAGAGGGTGCCATGGGGAGGTGCCACTACTGTGGCACATGTGGCCCTTCGACCAGGACACTTCTGTCCCCCTGAGGCCACTCTGGGATGATTTCTGTGAGCACCCGGGTGCAGAGGGGACGTGGAGGGTTGGCCACCCAACCTGTCCCTGCCCTGGGGACACTCGGGTCCTGTGTGACCTCAAAGTGTGGGTGCAGGCGCTCCCGGGTGCTGATGTTCCGAGCTCTTCCAATCCCGAGGGAGGGCGATAAGTGCGGGACAAAAATCAGCCAACTAATTAGATGATTGCAGGTGATTATCTTTAATTAGAGAAAGAGAGAGGTGTGAAAGGCTGGGAATGTGGTGGCTGCCGGGGAGATGCTGAGCTGGTTCTCCCAAATGTGGAGTCTGGGATTGCCGAGCCTCCGACCACGTCGGATCCCGCCGAGCACCTGATCCTTGCTCTGGAAAATCTCTCTAATTGCAGCAGAAACCTTGAGAGCCGCCGGTGATTGCATCCAAAGGTTCATAAAGCAGGAAGCAAATTCGGGACACAGCTGTGATGTTGCTTCAAACAAAATTTTTTAAAAAGAGGGGAAAAGAGTGAGGATTTGAACAGGTACAGGCGGGCAGCTCCACGCTCCGTGTTTTTTATGGAGATAAATAATTGAGCCGTGCTGGGGGACCCCCAGCGCTCCCAGCACGGAGCTGCACGGTGCCAGTGGCACCTCTGGATGCTGCTGGATTCCCAGGAAAATGTGCAGGATGTGCTCTGGAATGGGTTTGCTGCTGGTGATGGAGCACGCCCTCATGCTGAGGCCAGCTCCGGTCCCAGAGCCATTGCTCAACCCCACAGCTGCCACCCCACCCTGGCAAACGGTGTCACCGCGTCATGGATGTCACCCCTGCTCCACCTCGCCGAGTGGCAGGAACCCGCCCCGCTCCAGACAGGCCCATTAAGCCAGCGCACGCTGTTATTTCTCAAAGATGTAATTAAATTTAATTGTCAATTACGGAATGACAATGTGGGATCGGCACAGCCCCGCCCATCCCCCGCAGCGGGGAGCGGATCCAGCGCCGGGACCCCCCCGTGCCCCCAGCCCCCCAAGAACCGGGAGGCTGCGGCTCTTCACGCTGCTCTGGTTTCTGCTGCCTCACCAGAGCTGAAACCTGACCTTTTTTAATATACAGGGCTGCGATTCCGCAGCCGGAAGCAGCTCTGGGAGGGAAAGGTGGGAGAGTGAGATGGAAGCAGGGGAAACATCGGAGTCTCCAGACAGATGGATGGTGTTGTGGTACCCGCCGAGGGCTGGGCTGAGCCGGTGGCAGGGATGCTCAGGGAGCATCGGGGGAATTCAGGAACCTGTCCTGGTGTCCGTGGGATGAAGGACGGGAGGCAGAGATGGAAAAGTGCCCGTTTCAAAATCAATGGAAGTGTCACGCGCTGGGAGCGGGGCTGTGCCTGGAAATTGCAGCCGTGTGCGGCGCCGCCGCCGAGGCCCCGATAATTGTGCTTTTCTTCTCTTCCTTTCTTTCCCTTTCTCCCGCTGCGTTGCAATAATTGGGAGCTGTCGCCCGGCTCATCCGCTCGGCTCCGGGCGGCAGCGCTGCAATTATCCAGCGGCTCGGGAACGACGCCTTCAACACACACGGCACGCGCTGCCCCGGCCCCATCCCTGTCCCCTGTGCCCATCCCCAGGACATCCTCACCCTCACCATCATCCTCATTCTCATCCTCATTGCCATCATCCCCATCTCATCCCATTCCAAACCCATTCCAACCCCATCCCCACTCTATCTTCATCCCAACCCCATGCCCTGTTCCCATCCCCATCCCAACCCCCTCCCACCCCATTCCCATCCTCATCCCATCCCCATCTCGTCTTCATGCCATCTCCATCCCCACCTCCATCCCCATCCCCATCCCCATCCCCATCCCCATCCCCATCCCCATCCCCATCCCATCTCCATCCCCATCCCAGGACACGGAGCAGCAGCTGGAGTGAATCCCAGCTCCGGGCTGCACCGCTGAGGCCACAGGTCCCATCCTGACCTACTTTCCCAAGCAAATCCCTCTCCGTCAGCGTTCCAGAGCCGGCTCCTGCCCGGGAGCCCCGTGTGGGGCCGTGACTCCCGGGGAGCTTCCTGACAAACGCTCACAATAACGTAATTATGGGAGAAATAATAAATGTGTCAGTCCTGCCGGCAGGAATTCCTCGGGAGCAGGGAGCTGTGCCGCCGTGGCCACGGGCACTCCCCGTGCATGGAATTAACTGGGAAAAGCCCTCCCCAGCCCCGAGTTTGTGCATTATTGATGAACCTCTCAGGGCAGCCATGACTTACGGGCTCTCCTGCCTTGCTTTTCCCTTGGATTTCTCCCTTGGATAGGTGGGATCCATGGCTGGATGGAGGAGAGATGCCATTTCCACGATGGAATGCCAAGGAACAGCCGGGTCTCCCAGCTGCAGGGAGGGCTGGGGGCTGCAGGCACTGGTGGCCCTGGGACTGGTGTGGGGACAGGGACAGGGGTGGCTCCCCAACGAAACCCCCGTCCCCAAGGCCCTTGGCTCGGCTGTGCTCCCACACAGCCCCGGCAGACCAGGGATCTGCATTCCCCAAATGATTTGCTTAATTAGGAGACTTGACAGCCGCGCTGGCTCCTCACCCACTCAGCCCCGCTCTTCAAAGCTCTGCCCACCCCCTGCCACAGCGCTGGGAGACACCGCGGTGGCACCGGCACCGCGCTGAGGAGGGGACAGGGACCTTGTCCCCAGTCCTGGGATGGGGTTGAGCCGGGAGGAGAGGCTGGAGCTGCTCCTGCCCCTGGGAATCATTTCCCTCTCGAGGTTGATGCTGAGGAGATTGAGAACTTCGGTGCAGATTTAGGATCCTCCTGAGACGTGGCTGCGCTGTCACCTTCCACCTCACGCCCAGGGCGGATGTTTCTGCTTGGTGGCCTCGTGCCAACGTCCTCCCTGGCACCTTCGGATGGCTTTGGGGCTGTCTCGGGGCTGCCCATGGGGTCAGGGCTGGCCATAATGGCCATAACTGTGCCATATCTGTGCCGTAGCACGAAACCTGTGCCAGACCTGCCGTACCCACACCCCTGAGACAGCAGCACGTAGGCACGGGCGTGTTCCCACGGCGAGGAATTGATCCCTGCTGCTCCGTTTATGAGGTGGCGTAATCCCACGGAATCGTCTCTGTAATATCCCAAACTAAATCATTTATTCTTGCCAAAAATCCAATAAAGAGCTCAGGCCTCCTCCGTAGGAAGATAAAGCCCAGATTAACGGGGCTGCCGAGATCAAAAAAAAAAAGAAAGGAAAAAAAAGGAGGAAACTCTGGGAAAATGTGCGCGGGATGGAGAGGAGACTCCTGCCACCTTCTCCTTTCCCAAGGCTGCTGCAACTCAGGGTTTTATTACAAAAAGCCACCTAAGTATTACAGACTAATCCCTAAATCCCAGCCTAGTAAAATATGGAATGGATTTTGTAAATTGTGCCCTTTACAAAGCTGATTGAACTTTTTTCCCCCCCTTTTGTTCTCCTTCCCCCTCCTCTCCCAGGGGATCTTCTTTTCTTCTTGAGGACCATGATGGCTTTTGGCGTCCATGTCCCAGCTCTGCTCCTTCCTCCAGCTGGAGCCACCTGGTTCCAGTTTGGAGCTGCTGGATGGTGGGAGCAACGTGGAAATGAGCCTGGATTATGGTGGGGATGATCCATTGGGATGGAACGAGATGGAGATGGAGATGGAGATGGAGATGGAGATGGAGATGGAGATGGAGATGGAGATGGAGATGGAGATGGGGATGGAGATGGAGATGGAGATGGGATAGGATGGGAAAAGAGGTGTGGTAAAGGATGAGGAAGAGAAAAGGGAAGTGGAAGGGAATGGGGAAAGGGAATGGGGAAGGGAAATGGGGAAGGGAAATGGGGAAGTGAAATGGGGAAGGGAAATGGGGATGGGAATGGGGATGGGAATGGAGATAAGGATGGGAAAAGGAGAAGGGATGGGGATTTGAATGTGCCAATGGCCCTGTGGCCGGAGCTGGTCACCTGTGCTGTGACTTCTCTGTTCCCCATTCCATCCCCACTGCCCACTGGCACTCGGCTGCACCGAGGCAGGAACGTGGCTGGGAACACCAAGCGCTGTGGGAAAACCCCTCCTTCTCCTCACTCAGCCTGATTTTAGGGCTTTCTGCCTTCCCTGGAGCTCCCCGAGGTGATGTGGGGCTGGTGGGGCACACCAAGGTCCCTGTGGGGATTGGTGTCGCCTGGGGGCTGCCGGATGCTGGATGGGACAAGGGCACCGACGTTCCAGGGCTGGAGCCAGGATCAGGGGGAGGCTGCTGGGGTCACACAGGGACCGGGCTGTCCTTGGCTCCTCCTCCTTGGAGCCTTGGCTGCCTGTCCAGGCAATAAATTCGAGTGTCAGCAGTGGTGGGTGGGTCTGTCACCTCTGCACGGCTGTGACTGCGGAGTGTCACCAGCCCACACAGCGCCTGACCAAGCACCTTCGGGCTCCTCGGGATATCTGGGATGGTCCTTGGGGCTATGGGGCCTGGAACTGGGATTCCCTCTGGGGTGAACCCAGCATCACAGACCCTATTTGTGCACGGGAGGGGGATAAATTTGGGCACTGCTTTCCTTCTTCCAACATTATTTCCTGGTTTTTTTTTTTTTTTTTGGGTTTTTTTAAATATTAAAGCAAGATGTTGCTGGAAAAATGTTCTCCTTCCCCTGTTTTTCCATTAAATTATTTTGCAGGGGAACATCTGGCAGCAGCTCATGAATGGGCTGCTCCCTCCTGTCGTGGCGGCGGTGCCTGTTCCCTCAGTGGCCAGGGCAGCTGGCACATGCCACCTGCCACCACGGTGCCATCATCCCGTGCCGCCGGGTGACACGGGGGGCAGCAGGGACGGGGACCCGGCAGCACCATGTCCCACGTAGCAAACGGGGAGCTGGGGAGAGGAGAAACATCTGCCACGTTTTTCCTTTGACTCCGTTCCACCCCGAGCTGCCGCTTCCTTTGGTTTGAGGGTAACACGGAGGCTGACGGAGAGCTGGGATCAGATCCCAGCTCTGAGCCGGGCTCCAGCCCGCGGCATCTGGAGCCAGGGCCGGATCCCTGCGTGGGCTCGGATCCTGAGCAGGATTTGGGAGTGTTTGGGGGGTGATTGTGCATCGAAGCCCCCCCAGGCGGCCCTGGGCTGAGCTCTCTGCTTCTTGCCGAGGGGCAGCCTCAGTTTTCCCCAAAACCAAACGGCACAACCGGGAGCCATCCATCCCTTCCTTCCCTGCCTCAACCCATCCCGGCGATGCAACACCGGAATTGCTGCTCGGAGCCCGTGCTGGAGGATGTTAGGTGGTAACCATGGCAACGGCCAGGTTTCTCTTTCCTTGCCCTTGCCAATCACCTTGAGATACCACCACGTCCTGGCCACCAGCCGGGCACCTCGTGTCCCCCCCCCCAGCTGTCCCTGAGCTGTCCTGGCCTATGTGGCAGCAGGACACAGTGCTGGGGGTCCCCACGGTGGTCCAGGGGCTGGATCCGGGCACCCAGCACCACCCGGGGATCCCCTCGCCTTGGGGGTGGACGGAGGAGGGACCCCCACCCCGTCCCGCCGCCGTGTCCCCGCGCTGGCAGTGTCCCTTCCCCGCAGCCCTGGCGGAAGGAGCCCGGCGAGGCGCTCCAAGCAACATCTGCAAGTGCTTATCCCTGCAGCCGGCCTGGCCCTTCCCGAAATAGCTCTCCGGGATGGCCGCCCATGCCAGCACTGATGTAATTTGCTTTTATTTCCCTCCCGTCTGCTCCTTCCCCGCCGAGCCACGATTCCTGTCAGGCACGCTCCGTGCCGGGGGCTCTGATGCCGCAAGCCCGGCACAGCCAGAGCGCTCCTGGATGGTGCTCCCGGTGCCACCGAGGGGCCGCGGGGGTCCTGGTGCTCTGGTGGATGTCATGCCATCGAAGGCTCCTCATTTCCCTCACCAGAGCTGGAATGAGCCTCATTTCTCCAATGTGTGGGTGAAATCTGGGTTGTGGGCTGTTTTGGTGGGGTTGGTGCAAGTGGGGAGGGGTTGGGGGGCAACAGACCCCAAGGAGAATTCCGATGTTCCCACACCTCCAGCTGTGCCTCCACCGCTCCAGGAGCCCTGCAGAGGGGTGATTCCCTGGCTGATGTCTCCGGGACTGCAGGGTGTCCCTGGGATGGGCACCCCGGCCGTGGGCAGCACTCCCGAGCTGGAGATGCCTTTGCTCTGCAGCTCCCGGCCCCTCTCCATGCGCGGGGGGTTAACTTGGCCACTTCCATGCAAGCAGAGACAGCCGGGCGCTGATCCAGCGTGGAGCCGGCCAGCTGGCGGCCTCCCCTCGCCTGGCTCCGGCACTGCCTGGCTCCAGCTCCGGCACAGACCTCGGCAGCAACGTGTCCGTGCAGCTCCCGCCAGCGCAGCTCCATCCATCCCATCCCATCCCTCCCCGCCACCACCGCGGGGTCCCACCCTGGGCTCCGGCCTCTCCCTTTCACCAGAGTCACGGAGGAACAGGAATCCCGGCAAAAATCCATGGGGAAAATACTGTGGTACCCAAATGTCCCCTCGATCCCCTCGGGGGATGTGCTGTGTCCTTGTCCCCTCGGTACGCACGGCCTGTGCCCGCTGCCACCGCACCGCTCCGACACTGTGTCCCCCGTCCTCCCCCCCTGCAGGAACACATGGCACCGAGTCCTCAAATAATTGCTTCATTACGGGCTAATTACTGCAATTAGCTGAGAAGAGCTCCTGCAAGGCGAAGCACAGTCCCTCCAGCCCCCAGCCCGTGGAGGTGGCACCACGCACGGCAAGGAGGGACCTGGGGATGTCCTACCTGGATCAGGGGGCTCCAGCTTGGCACCTTCAGGGTGCTCAGTCCTTTGGGGACTCTGACAGGAGCCTAGGGCTGGGTGTATGGATTTGTGGCCATCCCAGAGCTGCCTTGGCCATCCCCATCCGGCCAGCAGCACCAGCGGTTTGCCATGGGATGGGCACGTGTCATGTCCTGTGGCAATCCACGGTACCAGTCCCTGGCTGCACGGGAGGTCGGTGATGTCCAGCACCAAGAAATTGCTGTTCCCTGATGATCTTTAATGGCTTCTCCCACCTACCTGGCTCCTGGCGCTGGTGCATTAGCCCATTGTGGCTCTGTGGCTCTGCAGAGCAGGGGCAAGGTCAGGTTTACATTTAATCCCTCCCCTGGACCTTCTTCTGAGTGGGAAGCAGAGGCAGCTCCAGCTCTGGACACTCTGGAGGTCCTGGGGTGGTTCTTGCACCGCTCAGTGCTGCCACCACCCAAAGCCACTGCAGGAGATGGGGCACAGAGCCGACTGTCCCCATCTGTCCCCCAAAATGGGGAAGCTGTGAAAAACAGCATGCACAGAGCCCTCATCCTCCACTGTGACCCTGCTGTTGTCACTGTCCTGGTGTCACTGTGAGACCTGGCATTGCCAGGACAGCCGTGTCCCGTGCCAGCAGTTGTGCTCAGCTCTGTTGTCATTGTCACGGCTGCGCTTATGAATAAATGAAGTGCGAGCAAAGCGTCTGCCTAATGGCACGGTGACAAATGTGTACCAAAACCGGAGGGAAAAGGGAACGATTTGAGGAATTCAATTATTTAACAGAAGCTTGTTACTGCCATTGCACCGGGGACCCTCCTCCAGCACGGCCCTGGCTCTGGCAGGGGGTGGCAGGGAGTGTCCTGGGGTGCTGTGGGGGGTGTTGGGGGCCACAGCTCCCTGGGGTTGGGACACACGGGGTGGGGGACTCTGCGAGAGCTCGTGGCAGTGGGAGGGATTCATTGGCACCTCGGGAGGTGCACGTGGACTAAAACCTTTGTCCTCAGCCTGATTCCTGAGGCTGGACATGGCACAGGGTCTCATCCTGCTCGGCTGGGACCTCGTGGGTCCAGCCCTGGTGATGCCACAGTCTGATGTCACATGAGACGGGGACTCACAGAGAGGGACTGGCATTTAAAATGGATTTAAATCAGTCCCACTGTCCCCAGTGCCCAGGGAAGTGTGTCCCCATGGCTTGGCCATGCTCACGTCAGCGTGGTGCAGGGGACAAGGGGCACCAGCTGTCCCCGCTGCCTCGAGCTGGGGGTTCACAGGGTCCATTCCACCCTTTTGAGGTCACGGAGACTCCAGCTCCATCCTGCACTGCAGCCAGTGCTCCCTCCCCGGGGCTGTGGGGCCGAGCCATGTCCTTGTCCGCGGGTGCCAGGAGCCGAGGCCAGCACGGATCAGTGCCCATGTCCCTCCCCAGGCAGCCGCCGGTGACGGATCCTGGCAGGGGACAGGAGCGTGTGGATGTGGGCAGGCTCTGGCAGGGGACAGGAGCGTGTGGATGTGGGCAGGCACTGGCAGGGGACAGGAGCGTGTGGATGTGGGCAGGCACTGGCAGGGGACAGGAGCGTGTGGATGTGGGCAGGCTCTGGCAGGGGACAGGAGCGTGTGGATGTGGGCAGGCTCTGGCAGAAGCCGAGGGCTCAGGGGGCAGCTCCCCGTGCCCGCCCCGCCGCTGCCTGGGGACAGCTCGCTCCGAGCTCCATATGCTGGAGGAGATGAGCTTTATCCACCTCCAGCCTCCTCTGGCTGCAGCCCAGGCTCAGGCTGGACTAGGGATGCTGGGCTCTGGCACAGCATCGCTCCATCTCTCCTTTCCCCTCTCTGAAGCTCCGGGGGGCGGGAGCGGACCTGGCCGAGTCCCGGTGGGACCCTGCATCCTCTGCTTGATCGCTTAATCACAAAATTCAGCAGGAGCGTGACAACCTGAGCATCATCCACCTCCGAATCTGCACAGGGCCGCGCATCCATCCCCAGCCACCCCACCGTGACAGCCACGGCGCGTCCCAGCGCCCGGGGGACACCGATGCGAGCATTGAGGGCCCTTTTGCCAAAGGAGCTCCCGGCGCCGCTGCCCCAGCCCTGCCAGCATCCTGGACGCTCTCTGGAATTCTCAGCTCTGCCGGCAGCCAGGAGGAAGCTGCTGTTTGCCAGGGAGGCAGAGCCTGGCAGGGGCTGCGGGGCTGCAGCTGGTGCCAAGCCGGGGAGCCGGGCCGGGAACAAGCCCCGGCTTATCCGCAGGGCCGGGGAGAGCTGAGGGTTTGGTGCCGGCCCTGCTGAGCAGGAGCCCGGTGCTGCCTGCCGTGGAGGAGCAGGATCAGTGCTGGGATGTGCGTGCCTGAGCACCCCCTTTTCCATTCTGCCCCGTGGATTAGGGGCCAGCTCGCAGCCCCGCAGCCCCAGCTCTCCCTCCGCGGGGTCCCTGCGGAGCCGCAGCCGGCGGGTGGCTGTTTAGAGAGGAGAAAAATCGCGACATCCATCCCAGCGGGAGCAGGGACCATGATTTAGGGGAGCGGTCACCGCCGGAGCTGATGATGAGCTGCGAACCGAGGGGAGAGAAATCAGGCGGTGACACAAAAGTGGCATCTGCTCGCACAGAGCCGCCCGCCCCGGGGAGGGGATAAATCCCTGTCGGCACGTTCCTGCTCTCCGGAGAGATGGGTTTGGAAGGGAGGCAGAGGCTTGGGTGTGAGTTATTGGCTGAGGAGCACTTGTGCCAGCTGTCAGGGGACCCCAAGGATGATGGACTCCAGTCTGGGACATCAGGAGTGACGGGACTCTGGTGTGGGACCCCAGGGATTACAGGATTCCATCACAGGACCCCAGGAATGGAACCCCAGAGATTCCAGGTCTCCAGTGTGGGATCCCAGCGATGCCTTGCACCACACAGTCCCTCCTCTCCCTCCCAGCCCTTCCACCTTCTTTAACTCTCATTTCCAAACAGCCCAAGACGAGGAAGGAGGAGGAAAAGGAGACTCCGGAGCCAGGGGTTTCATTCCTGCTCAACTCTTCCCTGTGTGCCAGATGGGCAGAAGGAAATTATCCATGATTCTTTATCTTGAAGTGCTACAGTGGAGCAGAGTCACCTTCTCCTGGCGATTCCAGCTCCAGGGTGGGGGGCTGGGGATGGGGGGTACCATGCCTCAGAAATGTCAAGCCCCCCGCCTCAGAAATGGGATCACAACCAGGGACCCTCCTCCATCCCCTCTCTCCCAAACCACCCCCCATCGCCGTGCCCTGTCGCTCACCTCCCCGAGCCCGACAAATGATTTACAGGGAGATGATGTACGACTTGCTTGCTCATCTAAGTTTTCCTTTAAATGAGGTTTTTTTTTGGAACAGCCTCACAAATCGATCCCCTGTCACCCATCCCCTGCTCCTGCCGTGGGTAATGGCGGGGAAATGGATCCCTGGGTCCTTGGGAGGAGCGGGGGCTCTTCCGTGCGTGTGTCCAGAGCCTCTCCGTGCACGTGTGCCGGGGGTTGTGGCACACGTGGCTGCACATCAGGATTTCGGAGTGTGCACCCTGGCTCGGGCTGTATATCTGGGTGTGCAGAGCTTTATGACAACTGAAATGGAAAAGACAATTGGATGTCAAAACCTATCCCAGGAACCCATTTATACCCACTGACTTTTATGGGACTCCCACTGATTGATTCGAGCACCATAAAACTCCCCACAGCAGCTCCCAGCCCTCCCAGCCTCGGTTCTGTGGGGATGGGATTAACTCCTCTGCCTGTGTGCGGAATTCCTGGGGGTGCAGCTTCTTCCCAGCTCCTTGTGGGAGAAATTCCAGATCAGGGATGCGGCCACCTTGCCATCCATCCCTCTGCTGGAGCATCAGGCAGGATGGGGCTGGAGGCTGTGACTGGATCCTGCACTTTTTCCTTGGGAAAAGCCCTCCTCAGTCTCAGTTTTCCATTCCCAGTTGCTTTTTCTCCTCTCAGAGGTGAACTTCACACTCCGCTGGCGGCCTCCAAGTGACAGCCCTCAGTGCCACCAAGGATGCTCCACGCTGCACCCAGAGGGACAATCCATCACCCTGCACTGGTGCTGTATGGCACTGGCACCGCCCTCGTGGCTGCTCCAGGAAGCCAAAATTCCGTGTGTGGACACAATTCATCACCTCCAAAGCCCAGTGAGGCTCTGGAATCCTCCAGACAGCAGGACAGGGACAGGGGGGCTCTGCTTCCCCAAATCCTAATCAGAATTCCCCAAATCTCCATTTTCTCCTTGATTTCCACAAATCCTGATCAGATCCACCCAACCCCCCATTTTTTTCCCCTTTATTCCCCCAAATTCTAAGCAGACTGCAGAAACAAAGCACTTCTGGATGGAAAAGAATGGAATATTTCCAGTTGGAAGGGACCTACATGGATCACCTCCCCACAGCCCCCCGAACCGGCCGAAGCAGGAGATGTCCAGGGAACCTGTGCCAAACAAAGCCTCCCCTGAGCTCCCAAAAATAAAATAGTTCCATGTCAGGAAGTTTTAAAAAAGGAAACGGGAACCATAATGGAAAAGATGAGGAATAAGGAGAAGAAATTTGAACGTTAAATGTAGGTTCTGGTGGGGGAAGGAGTGGGAAGGACGGGGGGATGTCCCCAGGGAGGGCACGGCGGGGACTGAAGCAGGTCACCAGTGTCACCAGGTGCCAGCGGTGGGTGCAGAGCTCGGCGCAGCCCACGGGGCTCCAGCGACCCCCGCGTGTCCCGGAGGAAGGTGACCGGGAGCCCTTCCCCAGCACGCCCGGAGCCGCTGGCACGGGTGGGAGCGGCTCAGCCGCCCTCCAGCGCTCTCCTTCCCATGGCTGAGCACGCTGACCTTTCCCGGCGCTTCCCGGCTCTCCTGCCGGCTGCGGGAAGCGCTGAGAGTCGGGGGGAGGCGGCAGCCGAGCGGCCCCGGCCCCTTCCCGACCCCCCTCCCCAGCACTCACCCAGCACCTCCTCACACGGATACCTCCGGGTGTGCGCCGAGAGCTTGGACACAATCAGGACACGGGAATTACAGCACACGGACAGGCAGTGGGCGGCTGGCAGTGTCCCCAGTGTGAGGCTGTGACAGCAGGGAGTGATGGTGACAGATGAGGGTGACAGGCAGAGTCTGCTCCTCCCAGCCCCTGGAGAGGACAGGGGGCACTGCCAGGACTTGAAGATTTGGGCTGGGAAGGTTTGGTGCAGGTCACAATTCCAGGGAGGGGGTGACACAGTGCCTGGCGTGGGGTGCACATGGCACTGCCATTGTGTCACTACTGCATTTTGTGTCACCATTGCACTGCCACTGTGTCACCATTGTGTCACCGTTGCATTGCCATTGTGTCACTTACAGTCCCATTTTGTCACCGTTGCACCGCTGTGCTGCCGTCATTGTGTCACTGTTGTGTCACTGTTCCATTGCCATTGTCACAGTTGCACTCCCATTTTGTCACCGTTGCACTGCTGTGTTGCCACTGTTGTGTCACAGTCGCATTGCCATTGTGTCACCATGGCATTACCATGACGTTACCACTGCGTCCCCATTGCCCTGTCATTGTGTCGCTGTTGTGTCACTGTTGCACTGCCATCGCGTCACCATTCTGTCACCGTTGCATTGCCATGACAATGTTGTGTCACCATTTCATTGTCACCGTGTCACTGTTGTGTCACCACCGCACTGCTACACCATCCCTGGAGCACCATCACCACACGATTCTCCCTCTCCCACCCCTCTCCCATCCCTCTCCCATCCCTCTCCCATCCCACTGCCCTTCCCGCATCCCGCCCTGCCCAGACCACCCCAGTTTGTCCCAGTGTCCCCCACCACGAGGTCTTTCCTGCTGGCTTTTCCCTGAGGCACCAAATCCCGGTCCCTGTGGGTTGTTCCATCCCGATCCCGAGCTCGGGAAGCCGAGGGCAGCCTGGAGCACGGCTGAGCTCCCAGCACAGCGTGTCCTGGGAAGGGCAGGCACACCCTGCTCCCACCCCTCGGACAAAAGCCCTGCTCCTGGAATAAAGGATTTCGGAACCCGCTGTGCCTGTGTGGATAGAAACTCATTTGTTTAATAGGCAGCAGTTTGGCTTTGTCATGTTCATTTAGTTTTTAATGACGCACAGTTGTGCCAATATTGATTTTAGCTTATAGGGACTCAAAAAATTTACTATCTGGAATTATCTGAAATGTAGCTGTTTTATCCAGCAGCAGCAAGATGGATCTTTCCCAGCCTCGCTCCCAGCAAGGCAGTGGCACGAACCAGCTGGGAAGGGCTCCGTGTCACCTCTGTCCCCATCTCACCCAAGGTAGAGCCAGGTTGGACCTCATCCAGGGAAACTGAGGCACCCAAGTCTTGCCTGTGAGGTTGTGCTGGGAATTTGCTCCAGCTGTAGGGTCTTTCCCCCTGTATCCCACAGGGATGTTTGCTGTGGGAAGGAAGGTGCTGGGAGAGCAGTGTCAGGGCTCAGACCTGCCCCTTCCCCCCCACCCAACAGCCTCATCCTTGTCCAGCTCTCAGGGGTGACAAGAGGCAGCAAATCCCATCCACGGCCCCTTGGAAGCAGAATTCCTCAGTGGGAGCCAGCCAGAATCCATTTCCTGAGTGACTCCACACTCCCTGGGGTGACAAGGCAATGCTCGGGGTGTGGTGACCCCAGGAACCCCTGGGGGAGCAGAGCTGAGCTGGCTGGAGCAGCAAACCCAGCAGGATGGGTGGGCTCGGTGTGGGGAGGGGGCTGGGCAGGGACCCTCCCCTCTTGCCTGGGTGCCCCCCCAGTCTGATCCCAACCCAATTATGGGATAAATCACTTTGAGGTTTGGCTGCTGTTGACGGGATTGATTGAGGAGCTGGTAATTACATCTCCTTAAAAGGCCTCTGGGATTTTGTGGGAACACAAGGGGGGAAGGGAAAGGCTGATTTTTATGGGGGGACAAGCTTGGGGAGCCCACCAGAGCCACGTGTCCCCCTCGCCATGTCCTCACTTGTGCCCACTCCCCCGCCAGGTAGGGATCGCCTGCCACAGCCTGAGCTCAGTGACATCCATTATGTAGGTCTGTAAATCTATTATTTACTATTTCCCCGATTTTCACTCATTATTTATCACCTGCAGGCAGGCTGGAGCCCCCAGCCAGGATCCTGTCCCTCTGTCAGGGACGGGGCTTCCCCCTTCCCTCGGCAGAAGGAGGGAGGTGGGAAGCTGTGGGCTGGGGGCTCCAGGCACTCCCTGAGCACACCTGGAGGAGTTTCAGCTGCAGGTGGGTGCAATCTCTTGCCTCTGCGCAGAGCAGAGGTGGGATGAGGGTTCTGTGCAGCTGCTCTGGGATGCCCACCCTGTGCCAGGCAAGGAAATGCTGGAGCTGGCCCTTTCCGGGAGGGATGAGCTGTGAGCTATGCCCGTTGGGAATGGTAAGGTGGGTTTTGGCCTCTGATGCTTTTGTGGGGTTCTGCTGGCAGGAATCCCAAATTATGGGGTGTGAAGAGTGCCCAGGGCTGCTGTGGGCACCCACAGATCTGTGGGTGCTCCAGGTGGTGATGGCAAGGTCAGGGGTGCTGGGAGAGTGAGAGCACACGTGACATCTCCTACAAACCAATCTGGTGTCCCCCAAGCCTTTTTGGGTCTGGATTGTCCAACAAAACCCCACTTCTCTGAGTTTAGGATGTGAGAATCAGGGATGGGGTTACTGCAGATGCTCTGGCTGAAAAGAGCGGGTTTTGGGGGGCTCTGGCACCCCCAGCCTGGCCCTGGCTGCTGTGGGGGGGTCAGCAGTCAGTGCCTTGAAAACCTCAGCTCCTGGAAGCGTGTGATTAAGTGAGAGTCTTGGATGCAGCCCCCAGCAAACCTGGCTGGTCCCCAGCTGCTGTTCCCGAGGAACGCTCAGAAGGTGGCCTTTAAATGTTAAGAAATCATGTTAAAATGAGCCAGAGCCTTAGTTTAAATTTTTAATCTCCTGATTTAAAAACTCAGCCTTGAGGTCTGAGCTGTTGGTGGGGGCTGCTGCTGCTGCGTGGGTGTTTCTGTGCTGGTGGTCTTGGGGTGTGGGGTCAGCTCTGAAACTGAGGGTTGCACCTTTGCCCTCCTGCTGCAGAGTGGAGCCAGCTTCCCCCACGGCTCATCCTAGGGCTTCTCTCGGCTCTTTCCAGCCTGTAGGAAAAGGAAAACTTGGCTTTGCAGGGCGGTGGTGGAGCAGTTTGTGTGTCTGGGGCTGAGGAGGTCCTGGTTCCATGGTTCCATTATTAGAAATGTTTCTTTTCCCAACACCTGCAGCCTCAAAGATAGAAAGCCTCTGGAGGAGGATTCGCCAATGTGAGCCCCCAGCTGAGAAAGGGAGGCTCTGGAGCAGCAGAAATGGTGTTTCCCACACTCTCAGCCCCTCCCAAACGGGGATCCAGGTGGGAACCCCCACATCCTGCTTGTTCTGTGGGGGAGAGGCCCCCCCGCCGGTGGGAGCAGCTCTTGCCACGCTGCCCGGAGCTCCTCGGGAGCCTCCAGCGCTGCAGGGAGGAGGATAAAAGCAAAGCCTCCTGCTCTGCCCGCCTCCCTGGCTGCTGGATTAGTGACTCCCCCTCCACCTGCCTCCTGCAGGCAGAGGGGAAGGTGAGGAGCTGTCCCGGGGAGTTCAATTAGAGGGGCTTCAGAGTAGGAGAGGGAGCTTCAATGCCAGCACCGTGAAGGTTTGGGAGTCCCTGGTGGTGCTGCGTGTGCCAAACCCCCGTGTTTGGAGGGGAGACAGGGGTGGTTTGGCTCGGTGGGCGCCCCCCACGTCCACCCTGGAGAGGTGGGACCCTCAACCCCCTGCTCCGGTGGTTTGTGGATTATTTGGGCCCATCTGATGGGTGCAGAGGTGGAGCAGAGTGGCAGCCACGGACAAATCTCCCTGCAGAGCCTCTGGCCCTTCACGACTTGTTCCCAGAGCTCTCCAAGGAGAGACACAGACCCTGCTCAGACCTGGGAGTCCTGCTCCCAGAGCTGGGGAGGTGATGCTGCTCTGCTCTCTGCCAGCTCAGAGCCCCCAGCACTGAGCACGGGCTCGCTGAGGGGCTTGAAGGATGATCTTAATTGGGCTGAGATGCCCCAAACAGCTGATGCTGGAAGACAGCCCCGGGGCTGGGAAGAGGAGCAGCCCTGGCAGGAAGGAGAGGGCGCGCTCCCAGTGCTGCTCCTTTCCTCGGTATTTTTTTAACTCATAAAAGATTTAAGATGTTTCTGTTCTGAGCCAGTTTGGAGGCTCCTTGCACAGCACCCGAGGGCAGCGTGGAGCCCTGTTTGATGCCCTTCAAGGAGACGAAGCTTCAGCCCTGTCAAAAATGGGGAGTTTGCCTGTGTGTGGCCTTCCAGGGCTGGGGAGGGCCCTCAGGGCCCGGGGAATGAGGCGGCTGTGACTCATCCCGAGCTGCAGCTCGAGGGAGAAGGGACCTGTCCTAAGCCCAGGTTTAAAGAGAGCAGTTAAATGATTGCAGAGGCTGCTCTGGCCTGCGGTGCTACCTTGGATTGACTGTTCCAGCAGAGCTGATGCTTCTGGAGAGAAATGCCTCTTTCAATCTTAATTACAAAAGAAAAAAAGGTGTTGGGGAGCCTTGCTGCAGCCAGAGTTATCCTCCCTGTTAGAAACGTGCGCGTTATTGCTGGTCTGGATCGTTCTGGCTTCTCCTCCTGCCTGTGGGAGCTTGTTACCCTGCTGTCCGTGAGGCTGCCGAGCCTCCCGGATCCAATTTCTCCTCCCTGCGCCGGTGCTGACAGCCTGTGGTTTCATCCATCTCCTCTCCCCTTTGATAGCGCGGAAGGACGGAGCTCCTGGAGTCTCTCACTCTCACAGGCAGCTCTTCCGACCTCTCCTTGCACTTCCCAGCCCTTTCCCAGCGCAGGGAGCGTGTATGCTGCTCTTCTGCTCAAGGAGCAGGGATGCTGCTGGGAGTCAGCGCCTCCTCTGAGGAAGATGAGGGATGCTGGGGGCGGCTGAAGCTCTTGGCTGTTGTCCTGCGGCCTTTGGATAATGCCGATGGTCCCCAAAGCTCCTGACAACCCAGCAAAAGACTTTTACATTTCAAACAAAGCCTTGATCTTTTTTTGGAACTTGCCTTGGTTTCAGACAAGAGTTTTTAATTCAAGCCCAGCGCCGTATTTTGGGTTTGACTTTGATGCGCCCTCTTCAAGCAGGAGGCAAAATAACAGCGTTCACATCCGCAAATAGCCCCGGGGCGGGTTCCTGCTGCCCGCGGCCGGCGGCTCCGCGGGGCCGGCCCCTCCTTGGCCGGGGTTCCGGCCGCAGCTCGGCGATGCGCAGCTGCCGGTGGGGGCTGGAGACCCCCGTGCAGGGGTCAGCGATTGAGAGAGGAACTCAAAAACCCCTCTTAGAGAAGTCTTGGAGAAGCAAGAGTCGTGTGATGTGGCTCACGGTGGTCTGCAGGGATGTGCTGTCACGATTCCCGGTGTAATTATAAGTGGTGCTGCCCCAAATTGGAGGCCAAGTTGGGATTCTCAGTGATGTTGCTGGAGGAGGGGACCAAAACTGATGGGAGATGGAGAAATGTCCTGTGTGGGGTGACCCAGCAGCACGGGGAGGGCGCAGCCTCCTACCCGGGCATCACCTGGAACATCATGGGATGGGTGGAAATGTGGGGCCACCAGAGCCTGCTGCCCTCTCTGATCCCTGGCATGGCAAGGAGCAGCTCCGGGCTCTTCCGCACGCTCCTGGAGGCAGGTGTGGTGTTACCTGCTGGAACTTGCTCCTGCTCGGAGGGATTTGAGCAGAGGAGAGCTGGCACAGAGCGGGCGGGACTGGGAGGGGGGATGTGCTCTGGTGGGAACATCGATGTGAGGTCCAGACTCAATCAGTCTGGGTGACCGTGGGGAACCAGGTACCTGTGCAAGTGGGTAATAAACTACTCACAGCTCGGCAAGATTAATTGTAATAACCATAAATCAGCGCCGGCACCAGGGTCAGACCTGGATTTATGGCCCTGGAGACAGGAATTCCTGTTCTTCATGGAACAAAGCCCCGATCCTGCAGGGGCCTGGGAGCGTGCTGAGTGTTATTGTGGCGGCAGCGTGTGTGTAGGTGCCTGGGGAACGGGTCTGAACCCCCGGTGAGGGCTGAGCTCGCCCTTGGCAGAGCAGCCTCTCCCTCTGCTTGTTCCAGCCGGCAGCGGGAAACACCTCCCTGAGGGGTGAGCCAGGATTGCTGCCTCCCACAGCACATTGATCCCGTCATCTCGGTTGAGAATGCCAGCCACGGAGCTGATTAATGCCGGGGTGGGCAAGTGCTGGGTTATTGTTCAGTCTCTCTTCAAGAGGTCGATGGGAAATTTGGCAGTAGCTCTCCAAATACGCACACAGGCATTGTCCCCTCCAAGGACTGTGCAGGATTTACACGTGAGTGTGACATCGTAGTGGAAATGCACACCGGTGCCCGGGCATTGTCACATGCGTTTGTATCAATGCCTGTGGGAGAGCGTTCCCTCCGTCCCTGCCCTGGTGTGACCCGGCAGTGCTGGGGCTGGCTCCAGGCTAATCTGCTCGTGCTTTCGTTTCACCCTGATCCTTGCAGGTCCCCTGGCTCAGAGGTGCCGTGTGTGCTCAGGAGGCTGATCCAGAATTCCGGATGGATATTTCCTCCTGTGCAGATGGTGCAGGTCCTTGGGTGTTAATGCTCGGTAGCAGCCGTGACTGAGCTGCTTTCCCTCACCTAATGCAAGGCACTGTGCTAGCAGAAAGCACAGACATCTTTGCAGGATGTGTGATCCTGTTGGGAGCTCTGGGCATGAGGAATTGAAGGATCAGGCCTGATGAGGTGGTGTGTTGTCAGGGGCGTGCTGCTGGGTCATCTCTGGGGTTAAAGGCTTTGTTGTTTTTCGAGGTTTTTTTTTTTTGTTGTTTTTGAGAACCCTAAAACGTTTGCTTTGGTAATCCTGTGTCATTGAGTTCTGCCTTAGAGCTACCTGGGGGATGTGCTGTGTCCCCTTCGCAGGGGTCTAGTGTTGATGCTCTGAGTGCTGTCGGAGGGAAGCGAGGGGTGGGTTAGGGTGGGAGCTGCAGACAGGAGCCGCTGCTTCTATAGCGGGGCTACCAGGGGCGGGGGGGACCCGCCCGCTCCGCACGAACCGGGGGCGGCCGGTGGGGACGCGCCCGCTCCCTCCGCGGCCGCTGGGTAGCGCTCGGGGCCGCGCCGTCTCCCCGCCTCCCCGGCTCGGGCTGCCCCCGGCTCCGCCGAGCCCCGCCGCCGCCGCTCACTCCGCCGCCGCACAGCGCAGGAGGAGCAGCAGCGGCCGGAGCGCCGAGAGGGGTCGGCGCGGCGCCGCCAGCCCGCCCGCCGCGCGCAGCCAGCGGCTCCGAGCGGGACCCCGCGCCGCCGCCCGCTGCTGCCGCACTTTCCCCCGTTCCCCGCCAGGGACGAACCCTCCCTCTGTCGCCCGGAGCCGCCTAGGGGAGGATGTCCCCAGGCAAGAGCTGAGCGCTGGGGAGGGGCCGCCCCCCGCCCCCAAACTTTTCGCTCGGCCCCGGAGCGGCAGGGACCCGGCCCCCATGGAGCCCGGGCGGGCAGGAGGGGCCGGGGGCGCGGCGCCCTGCGCTTCCCGTCCCCTTCCCTGACGCGGGGCGCAGCGCTCGGGGAGGGGCTCGGCTGCCGGCTCCGCTCCGGATTTGGTGGTCCCGGCTCCGCACGTCCCTGGGGAAGCTGCCGATGGTGGGGAGCTGCCTGCGGACCGCCCCCAGCCCCACGAGGAGCCCTTCACCCCGGAGCCTTCGCTTCCCCCTGAGCAGCACTGCTGCGGGGATCCCTGCGCCGGAGCCGCCCGGATTATAAAGTCGGGGAAGTTCTCCCCCTGCAACCCCCCCCAGCTTGTCTCGCCAGAGCCATGGCCCGGCTCCGGAGCTGGGGGCTGCTCTGCTTCGCCGTGCTCGCCCTGCCCGGGCCCCCGGGAGCCGGCGCCCAAGGTAAGGGGAGGCGGGGGTCGGCGGGAGGTGGACCACGGAGAGATGGGGGGGTCCCCGCGCTGCACCGCTCAACCGAGCCTTCTGCTACGCCGGGCTGGGAGATCTGTGTGTCAGCCGGGAGGTGGGAGCGAGGCGGCTCCGAAGCTCCTACCGGGGGAAGAGCAGCATCCGTGATATTCGCAAAACCTCCTTGGAGCCAGGACTTGGGGCCCGCCGGTGCTGGCTGCAGCGCCGTGTCCTGGGGGGCTCAGGGCGAGGAGCAGCACGGCTCTGCTCTGTCTCCCCCTTCCTCACAACTGCCCTCAGTCTGGGGATGGGGGAACATGTTGCTCTGAGCATGAGGCAGACTCTGTGCTGGACCACCTTCGGGAGGGTGAGCAACCCCGGGGGATAGCGTCGCCCATTGCCCCCCCTCCCCGGGGACCCTCGTTGTACCAGAAAACCCGGGGTGCAAGTTTGGGAGATTTCCAGGGAGCAGCTCATACCCTGATGTTGGTCTCGTCGGCTTCCAGCCGCTGGTACGAGCTATCAGGGGGCTGGGGGGGTCTGCACCCCCGAGCCCCTGTGGGTGCCTGGGGCTCCCACTGCACCCCAACAGCCCTCGGGGGCTGCCGGGCAGGGTGAGTCCCTCTCTGCTCCTCGCCCTTGGGCCTCGGGCACATCACAGGCTGGTTTTAGCTGCTCCGCTACCCCACAGGGATATAAAAATAGTTTGTGGCCCTTTGGGGTGCAGCTGGGGTTCAGGGGAGCCGGGGGCACCCTGTGGTCTCCTTCCTGGCCGTGAGGGTCCCTGCGGGCCCGGAGAGGAGGCTCCCGGCTAGCAGGGCTGCAGCGAGGCTGTCTCTGTCCCTGCGCTTGGGTTGAGCAGATCCAGCCTGGAAATGGGGGGGCACAGCTGAGCGGAGCGCCGGGGGTCCTCACCCACGACATTTCTTGCCCTTGTTTGTGGCAGTGAGTGGAGCCAGAAGTCCCTGTGCGCTCCCGTGCTCCCGCTCCCCCCGAGCTTCCCCCAGTACTGCTATAATTTCTCAGTAATTAAGTTCAGAACATAACATCTAAAGCGGCAGTATATTATCCGGGCAGGCCCTGTGTGGGGAGCTCTGAAGGTCTCTTTGATTGATTCACTCCCTTGCCGAGTTTCTCTTCTCCTGGCTGGCGTCTCCGGCTGGCGGGTCCCCTGCGATCCGTTTGTTCCCCGCCTGCGGGACGGGCTCCTGGGGTGACCCAATCCCCTTTCGTTTACCCGTGGGGCTCCGGGGTCTCGCTGTGGGGTGGAAGATTTGGGCTGCCTGTGCCCCAGCGCTCTGGAGGGGTGGGGAAGGGGCTTTGCTCCGCTCTCCTGGCGCAGGAGCCGAGCTTTGCAGCTCTGACTGTCTCTGCGGCGCGTGTTACGTCCTCGCGGGCGCTGTGACATTGCTCAGTGCCCGGCGTGGCAGCGGCCACGAGCGAGCTGGATGTGCTGGAGGGATCATTCCCAAAGCCTGGCACGTGCCCACCTCCCCTGCCGCGGGTGGCACCGGGGACGCGCCAGCAGGGTCACCTCCCGGATGCGGTGCCCGTGGAGGGCCGGCGCTCTCCGCTGCATCCCGCCCGGCTGGGTGATGGAGCTGGGAGCAGCCCGGCACGAGGCTCCAGGGTTTGTCCCCACTGCGGTGGGGCAGGCAGGGCTGGCAGCAGTGAGGGGCAGCAGCGCTTTGTGCCGGGGCTATTGATTCTGGCAGCCGAAGAAAATGGGATCAATCGGGAAGGGGAGGAGGAGGAGGCGGTGGCGCGAGTCCTCCCCGGCCGGGGCGCGGGAGCTGCCCGGGCACGGGGTGAGGCACTTTCGTACCTGTGCTTGATAAAAAAGAAGGTCCCTTGCTGCCCGTAAGAGAGAGGATGGAAGTTTAATTACAGCCCGTCTGTGCTGTGTAATTATTAATTACCCGTGGCAAAAAATAACTTATTGATTAGGGGCCTCGCGCTAATTACCCGGAGCCCAATGCGGAGCTGGGGGAAGGCTCAGCCGGCAGAAGTGGGAGCTGTCGCAGTGCGACCTGTGCCTGGCCCGGGGGCTGTGCCAGGGCTGGGGGCATGGGCACCTCACCCCACCAGCAAAGGCCCCTTCGGCTGATGAACAAGGCAGTGAAGGGCATCCCAAGAGCTTGGGGGAGCCTGGGGGTCCCCAGTCCCCTCCTGCTCACTGTTGATTTTTTGGCACCCAAAGATGCGGTTTCCCCGCATCCAGTGCTGGGGACACAGCCCGGGACCCCCCGCGCTGGCACAGCGCCTCTAATGGGATTGAGGAGGCCGCGGCCAGTCCCAGGAGGGATTTGGGAAGCTTAAGGTTCCAGACGGGATTTGGGGCAGGGGCCTGCCATGGGCAGTTTCCACCAAAGAGGCTTATTAGAGGTGGCAGCAAGGGAGTTCCAGCATCTTCTGTCCCCATGCATGGGGCCTGGGCACGTCTGCACACACAGTGCCCTGTGGGGCTGGGTGGGAGGGGGACAAGGACGAGCCTCTGCCCTTCCTGGGGACGTGATGCTGGCGCCAGACTCATGCCAGGGCTTTGGTGATGGGTGCTGCTGGTTCCTCTGTGCTGGTGGAAACAGGGCAGGAGGGGATGGCCGAGCGTGGGGTCCCCTGCCCCGGCTCCCCCGTCCCTGCCAGCACTGCCACGTTTGCTGGTGGCCTCGTGCAAGCCTCAGGCTCGGGGAGGAGAGTGGCTTTTAGGGGAGAGGAAGGGAAGATTAAAATTTGATGCTGCTTGGGAAGCCATTAGTGCCTGGGCACGGCGATGATGAAATTTTGATGACCTGATAACGGTAAGGGAGGGGAGTACGGTCCGGTCCCAGGCTGGCTGTGTCACTGTGCCCTGTCACTGTGATGGTCCCCAAAGGTTTGGGGTGCCAGCTGAGGAGGAGAACAGGCAGGATGAGAGCTACCAGTGGGATGAAGATGGGAGCTGGTACCCACCTCCAGCTGCCGGCACCGGTGGGCAGGGAATGCCGGCAGTGGCTGAGCAGCTTCTGCCACGGTGCCATCAGGGGAGCAGGGTGAGTGACAGCATCAAGTGCTGCTCGTCCCTCAGCGACGGGGACTGGGCTGCGGTGGCATTTCCGCTCAGGAGGAGCACACACAGGAGCTCGAGGAGAGCGGGAAGGAGGGAGCAGGCGGATGCTCGGCTGCTTGAGAACCTGGGAAAACGCTGATAATTAAACCGGGAGGAGGGAGGCTGCCGGGTGCTGTGACGAGGGGTGACCCTGCCTCCGCCACTCCACGAGCTGTGTCCTTGTCCCCAGCGCGTGTCTGTGGCTGGTTTCTGCCTGGGGATGAGCTCCAGCCACACACACATCACTGTAGGCCCTACACAAACTGGTTTGGGGTGTGTTGGTGTTTGCAGCAGCAGCACAGGCAGTGCCTGGGGCAAAATGGCCCCTTGGGGCAGCGCCGTGTGGGAGCAGAACGGGCTGGGTGGGTGGGTGGGTGAGTAGAGGGTACCCTCCCCTCTGAGCCCTCGTTATTACCCCAAGCTCATTAGCGAGTGGCTGGCGTGTGGCTGGGTGAGAAACGGCCGGGGAGAAATATGCTGCTGTCAGTGGTGATGTGATTGTGCTAACGAAGGGCGAGCTGAGCCCCCGCCGTGCCCGCGGTTGTGCCAGGGCTGGTGGCTCTGGTGATCCACTGGTGCCCATGGCACTGGGCCTTGGGCTTCCAAAGCAGCCGAGGGGATCCAGCAGTCCTGGGGGGATCCAGCAGCCCTGAGGAGCTGGGAGGGCTCAGGGTGGTGGGCATGGGGGCACTGGGGTGTCCTGGAAGCTTTTCTGCCGGTGTGGTGGAGCTGCTGGAAGGGACATGGGGCCAGGATCACTCAGATGTGGAGCTGATGCCAGGGACCACCCTCATCCCCACGGCTGCTGCTCTGTTTTAGGGCTCCCCCCATCCATGGGGAGGTGGATCCAGCCTCAGGATGTGTTCCTATCACTCTTTGCCCTGCCAGCAGGGAGGAATGTGCTGGCAGCAGCTCCCTCCTGTGCTGGCCACGCTTGGCATCCCTCACACCCCGGGCATGCTGATGATGCCATTGGCGTGGGCACTGCCCTCGGCACCCTCCACGGGTTTGGGGACCGGCTCTTGGGGTGCATTTCCCACCCCCCACTCCCAGGTTTGGGGGTACATCCTGCACCCCTCTTCCAGTGCTGCCTCACCTTCCAGCCCCTCTGCTCAGCCTGACTCCCGGCACCTGCCTGTGCCCGGGGCAGGCAGTGGCCCCATCGGCGGCCCCCACCCCACCCTCCCCTCGCCCCCAGCCCCGGGGGTGCAGGAATGCCTGCCTGGAAAGCCATGCCGGGCTCGGGTTGCCTGGGAACTGGGAAACCTGATCCCTGGGAACGGGGGCCGAGGGCAGGGGACATTCCCGGGCTGCAGCTGGTCCCCGGCCCCCTTTGTCTCTCTGCTCTGATGAGGCCCCCAGGAATGGAGACTTGGGGCTTGGGGGCTCTCGGCCTCGAGCAGGGCCATCCCTGGGGACACTGACTGGACGCTCTGGGGTGTCACCTTCCCGTGTGCATCAGTGCCACCGCCATGGGCTGGGGAAGGGGACCAAGGCCAGGTTGGATGGGGCTTGGAGTGACCTGGTCTAGTGGAAGGTGTCCCTGCCCATGGCAGGGATGAGACAGGATGAGCTTTAAGCCTCTTCCAACTGAAACCATTCCATGCCTCTCTGAAGACCCTGGGATCAGCTGCTGCTGCGTGCCAGCAGCTGGGCATCCCGGCTGGCCATGGGGATGGCATGGTGGCGATTCCAGGAATGCTGGGGTCCCCTGTGCTGCAGTCACTCTCCCTCCCTGCCAGCCGTCATTGTCCCCACCACCCACCCTGACACGTGGCAGCTCCTGAGCCTGCTGGGAGCTTCCCTCCAGCCTGGGCAGCAGGGGGAAACTGAGGCACAGGGCAGGGGTGGTGGTGGGCACGGTGGCAAGGGGACAATGGGGCTGGCAGGTGTCCTGCTGCCTGGTGGCACTGGGCACAGTGGGAAGGGGACCCAGGCACACGTGAGCTGCTCCTTTGGCTCCCATCCCTCCCTCCCTGCCCGTGCCGAGGCCCCGGGTGTAGGGAAGCCTTGATGAGTTTGACCATTAGCAGAAGAAGCCGCTGAGCTAATTTTAGCCCTGGTAGCTAATTGCTTTCTGCTCTGCTGGGTGAGCCCACAACCCGCGAGTCCTCAGCTGTAACCTTGAGCCCTCCCAGCTCCGTGCATGGCGGCACCTGGGTCCTGCCAGGGCAGGAAGAGGGATGGGGATTTGTCTGTGGGATCACTGGGCCTGGAGGGATTTCTCTGGGACATTGGGGTGTACAAAGCTGGGAGGGGCTGGGGTGCCTGGCAGGGTTCTGCTGCCCCTGGCTTGGATCAGTGTCCCTTGTGCCTTGTGTGGAATGGGGACATGTGATGTGGGAGGACTCTGGCTGTCCCCTGGGCCAGCAGGAGTGGCCGTGGGGTGTGGGCCCCACAGTGGTAGATCTTCATTTAGCTAGAGGAAGGGAAATGCTGGATTTGGACCCCCTGAACTGGGAATTGCTGGATCCAGAGGGCATTTCCCCAGGGCAAGAGTGAGGCTGGGGACACACGTGCTCCCTGTCCCTGGCTGCAGGGACGGATTTCTTCCCGGGATGGCTGGAGGCGCCTGTCCCTCTGTCTCCATCCTGTAGGGCCACCCCCAGCACATCCCAGCTCACTGACTGGAACCTGGGGCATGGGCTGGGCAGTGCTGGGGTTTTATGGGGACATTTGTGTCCTTTCCGGGAGCCTGTGTCCCCCTGCAGGGAGCAGTTGAGCCCTGGGTGCTGCGGGCGGCTGCTCCCATGGGTCTCTGCAGGTTGGGGTGCTCGGCGCTTCCCCTCCTCCTCCTCTTCCTCCCTGCCTGGGCTCAGAGAGGTCAGGCTGAGAGCTCGGAGGGAGGTGACGGGGTCCTGCGTGGATCTGGCATCCCCAGGTCCTGGCAGTCCATGAAGGGGTCGGGGATGGAATGGGATGTGGATGGATGGATGGATGGATGGATGGATGGATGGATGGATGGATGGATGGATGGGGCTGGGACAGGCCACACAATAGCCCTGGTTTCAGTACCCCGCCTCCTGCATGCCTGAAAAACAGCTGATGGCCGTGGAGGGGGATGAAATGGGATTAGCTGCTGCTTCCAAAGGGAGCGCGTCCTGCCGAGCCGGACAATGCGCCCGCTGTGCCCCTGCGTCCCACCACAGCCCTGGCCAGGGGGACTCGGCGCTGTCCCCTGCCCTGGCTGTCCCCGGGGGGACCTGTCAACCCTGCCGTGCTCCAGCACTGGGTGCTGGGCGGGCTCCCGGGAGTGCTGGAGACCCCAGGGTGCCGTGGGGGCTTCTCGGTGTTGGGGTGGCAGGAGCTCGCAGCTGTCCCACCCCAGCGAGCACTGGGTGCCTGCCCAGCCTGGAGCCCCTCAGTGAAAAGGAGAAGCGAACCTCGTAGACCGAAGGGGTTTGGCAGGGTGGGCACCTCTTCCCTGGCCCCCCCGGTCGGTGCCGGGGCATGGCGGGGGACCCGCGGGATGTCCCGGGGCGGGAGCCACGCTCGGCCGCAGCTGCGGCGCTACCGGGGCGTGCGGTGCCGTGCTCGGTGGAGTGAACTGATGTTTATTTTGATAATGAGTTCTCGATGCATTCGCAAACTAATAAAATCAACTCATTACGGTGGGATGTTTCATGCCGAGCTCTGCCGCCGTTGCGAGAGCCCTCCCCGCCGGCTGAGCACCGGGAAGCGCTCGGCACCCGGCCCCAGCGGGGAGGGAGGTGATGGGTGCCTTCATCGCCTCCTTGTCTCCGTTTTCCTCGCTGGCAGGGCGGTGGAAGCGAGACGCGTGAGGGGAGCAGGGCACGGAGCTGCCGGAGCCCTTCCCCCGGGGCGCCGGGGGAGTCTCGCTCGCTTGGCTTCTCCCCATAAGCTTCACGTCAGGCTGGAATCGCTGGCGCGGCGTTGGCTGGAAAAGCCCCTCTGGCTGCGAGAGCCACAAGTGTGTGAATAAATGCGATGACCAGAGTTTGCTGCGCTGCCCTGGAAATTCAGGGCTGGCTGGGGGGGGGGGGGTGCCAGGCTGCCAGTTCTTCCCCCACCCGCGAACAGAGCTGGCTGGGAAGGAAAAGCTTTGGAAAAAAAGCTTTTTCCAAGGAAAACTCATGTTCGCGGTCATGCTACAGCTATTTCTGTTTCAAGTGAGCAATGCAATGACTAATTAATACTTAGGAAAAAAGACGTCTGGGCAACACCCCAGTAAATGGGCGAGCGCCCGGTGCCCGCTGGCTCGGGGCCGTGCCGTGGGGAGGGGGACTCTGGCCACCAGCGCCTTCATCGCGCCTGGCACGGGCAGGGTGGGAGCTGGCACAGCCTTTTCCATCCCGCGGGGCTGGCGACTCGATTGCGTCAGTGCCCTGAGAAGGGCTGAGTGGGGTTTTTCTTGTGGTTTCTCTCTTCTGTTTTTCTTCCCCCGCCGTTTTTTCGGTCGGGAAACGCCGCCTCGTTGGGATTCTCGGGGCGAGTCTGGGAAGCGGCTGTTGTGTGTTTGTCTGTCCGTCTGCTGAGCATCCTGCGGGGCCGGGGGAGGCGGGACACGGGTGGCCCTGGCAGGAGGGACATCTCAGGTGCTGTTGTGGCTCCCACAGGGCAGGTCTGTGGTGGCTTTGCCTTCCCACTCCTTTGTGGCCGCTGCGACCCCAGATGTTTCCACGGCTCAGGGCTGTGGTGTCCTTCCAGGAATTCCTCGAGGATACACAGCGTGTTCCATGGGGCCTGAGCTGTGCTCTGCTGCCCGGGCTTGTGTGGCACTCTCTGGGGTGGGTGGCAGGGATGTCCTCCTGGGGACGGGGTCCGGGGTCTTGAGACCCCCACCTTGTTTGGCAGCTGAGTGTGGAGCCTGTTCTTGCCAATCCCAGGTGGGGAAGCTCCAGGCTGGGCTGGGAAGGGCTGGGAAGGGCTGGGAAGGGATGAAGTGCAGGAAGGGGCTGCACTTTGACCCCCTCTACTGCCCGGGTAGCGTCCGGCTGGTGGCTGGTGGGGGGTCTGGAGGTGATATCCTTCGGTCCTTCCCTTCCTCAGTGTTTTGGAGCCTTTCCCGGGAGGATCAGCCGCAGGATCCGGCCCCTCTAATAGCGTTGAGTCACTCTCCGGGTGTCCGTGACTCACAGCAGTGACCCAGATACGGCAGAGCTGCGTAATCGCGGCTTCGGAGAATTTCTGCCGTCGGAAGGAGTTTGCTGGGGAAGGAGTTTTGTCCAGGAGAGCCCGGAACTTGTTAAACATCCCCAGCTGGGGACGGGGCTTCGTGGGGACAGCAGGACAGTGCCTGTCCGTGCCACCCGCAGCAGGGCAGCCCTGGGGATGTCCCCTGGGCTGGGGGGCTCCTGTCCGCTGTCCCCCCAGGATCATCCCTTTACTGCAGGTCCCTCCCAGCTCCTGGCAGCTCCATTCATTCGGGTTTGGAGCTCCGTGCCCTGGGGCCAGGATTGGGATGGGACTCCGGGGTCCGTGGGGGCTGCCCGGTGCCTCGGAGCACAAAGCTCCGCTTGTCGGCGCCCTGGGCTCGGGGCTGGGCACGCACAACGCGGCCGTGTGTGCGTGTGACTGTTTGGGGTTTCCCGCGAGGGAAATGTTGGTTTTTCCAGCGGCAGGGATGGGCAGGCACACAGCCCCGCTCTGTTCCCAGCCGTGGGGCTGAATAAATCCCTGTTTCCCGGCCAGGACTGATGTTTCTACGTTGGCTCTGGGAGCATTTCAAGCCTTACCCTACCCACGTTGTCACTCGGGCGCACTCGGCTGGGTCCCCAGTGCCACAGGGATGGGGACTGAGAGCTGTCCCGGGTTGTGGCCCATGGGGATAGCGCTGGCTCTGCCCTGGCTTGCTGCAGTGGAGGGTCTGTCACCACATTTGAGACCCTTGATGGCTGGGGGATATGGGCTGGGATCTGCTGAGGTGTTAGGGAAGGGATTGCCAGGCTGAGACTGAAGGAAGGTGGCTTCATCTCCAGCACTGCTGCTGGGAGAAGGGAGATTCTGAGCCTTTTCCCACCACCACTGGTCCCAGGGGAGCCGGGCTCCCCCCTCCCCACGTTCCCCATGCCTAGAGGGGTTCACCCGGGCATGGTGAGGCTGCCCATGGCCCGCTGAGCCCGCCAAGAGCCCCGGCTGTGGAAGAGGAGCTTGTTATGGAGCCATCCTGCTTTTAATTAACAAATTAAAATCCTAGTTAACAATCCAGCCCCAGGGCTGTTGGAGGCTGGGAGAAGCGGGAGCGTTTGTTATGGAAACAGCAGTTAATTAACAAATAAATAAATAAGTATGGGCCTGGAGACAGATGTGGGAGGAGGAAGGGAAGATGGCATCGTGGCCGGGGCGTCCCACCGGCCTGGCCGGGCAGGATGCAGTGAGGGAGGAGGACATCCATCCATCCATCCATCCATCCATCCATCCATCCATCCATCCATCCATTTATCCTGGGGGGTGCCATAGCCACTCGGAGCCGCTGGGTGCAGGGGGCTCGGGCTGGCAGTGCCAGGGCAGATCTGGCCACGTTCCATGCCGGGGTCACCTCGGCTTGGGGCTCCCGATCTCTGCCTGGGCTTTTCCTGAGCGCCGCTGGATCTGGGAATCACCTCCCCTACAGCCTCTCCCCCACCCTGGGACCGGGGAGCGCCGCTGCAGAGCTCCAGCAGAGATGGATGAGGTGTGACACTGGCAAAACTGCTGTGCCGCCCGCAGGTGACACCAGTGCCATGCTGAGGGCCGCGGGAGAGGGGGGCAGCATTTGAGGGGCATCGCTGGGGTCTGCTCCTGCATCCCTGCACGGGGACTGCCGTGGTCCCTAACGGTGTCACCTTTGCCCCGGGATGGGACTGTGTGGGGATTTGGGGAGTGCTGAGTGCTGCCAGGGAGGGGGTGCTGAGGCTGTGGCCCCCTGGCCGTGCCCTACAGTGGTCAGTTTGGATTAGCCACAGGGATGTCACCGAGAGCCCCGAGCGGTGTCTGCTGCCAGCGGCGATTATCGCCACGGGGACTGGTGAGTGCTGACGGGGCCCTGCAGGGGTTTGGGGTCACTATGCTGCTCCCTGAGATGCTGCAGGGTCACCTGGAGGTCTCACTGCCACTGCCACAGGCAGGGATGGCTGTGGGGACCAACACGGGGACGTGTCCCGGGGTCTGTGTGAGGACGTGGGTGGCTGAGGGGGTCACTGTTGGGACATGATCCCTCTGCCAGCCCACGCCGGGGCCCTGCAGGGTTTTTTGTGGGGGAAGAGGGGGCAGAGCTTACGTCCCTCCTGCAGCTTCACCTTTTTCCAAAGGCTTAAGGGAAGGAAATCAGTTTAAGCACCAGCTCTGCAAATCCTGCCGTGTCACACGGGCAGGAGCCGTGCTCTGCTGAGCAGCTCCTTCAGGTCTGCATCTCCCTCAGCCTTCCCCTTAATCCAGTTACCACATCTCTGCAATCGGCTTAAGGCATGTAGGAAACCCCAAATCCCCTCCGAAGGAAGCACAGGGAATGGGGCAGCAGTGCCAGAGCTCTGGGCTCTGCCAGGTCCAGCCCGGCTCCTCGCTGGGGTGGTAATGCCAGCTCCAGTCCCCTCCTTTGCCAGCCCTCCTGTGGTCGTGGGCACACGTCCTTGCATCCTTTATGGGAGGTGTCCCCACATCCCCCGATGTACCCACGACCCAAAAATCCCTTTTCCCGTGTGAGAGAATTGCTGAAGCAGCTGTACAGGGAAGCAGAGGGTTGGGTGGAGATGAGGTGCCCATCCCAGCTGGGCAGGAGCTTGACCTGAGCCCAGGGGACAGCGTGCCCATGGCCAGCAGCCCCCTCGTGCTGCCCGTGTCCCTTGTCCGCGGCAGAGCAGCAGCTCCCAGTGCTGTGAGCAGCCCGGCGGCTCAGTGAGGCATCGGAACAAGGACGGATGTGTCCCGGCCGCAAGGTCGTCGCAGGGCAGTGCTGGTGGCAGACGGCTGGAGGGCACTGGGTGCCAGCCCTTGGAGCCTCCCTGCTCTTTCCTTGCCGTGGGCAGGATGGGCACAGCGCCTGGCACAGCTCCGGGCTCTGCTGCTGGAGGGATGTGGCAGCTGTTAGATGCTCCTGCACTCCCGAGAGCCGGCAGGGCTTCCCTGCTCCACCAGGGTGGTTTTATCCCTGTGATCCCGGGGGGCTGGAGCCGAGGGACGGGGACTGTCCAGGCCGCCTCTGCCAAGAAGGAAAATCACGTCCAGCACTGGATTTTCCGCATGGCAAAGGACAGGGCTGGAATCAACAGACCCAGAATCTGCAGGGCACCATCGCCAGGTCCCCTTCTGTCCCTGCCGTCTGGGAATTCTGTGGGATTGGGAACTAGCACCGCAGAGGGAAGGCCAGGGGCGTGGGTGGGGAGAAGGAAAACCTGGTGGGACATGGATGGGGGATCAGGCTGGAGCACTGGAGGGATGGTGCTCTCCAATGTTCTGCGGCAACTGGAGCACCGTGAGCTCACCGGCCCAGGAATTGACCCCCCCCAAAAGCTGCACCGTGGCCCCGCTGCCTTCCCACGCCCCGAGCTCCGGCAGGAGGACTTCCCACCACGGCTCTCGCCGCCTCGGAGCACCGAACCCCTCCTAAATAATTCAGGAAGGCGAGTGCCGTCCGCAGGGGCTGCGGATAAACGCGGTAAATGGCTGAGAAATGGAGCGTGTCCTTCGGGAGCCACCTCCGCGCCGGGTGGCCGGGCCCCTCTCCTCCCTCCTGGCCCAGGTGGCGACTCCGGGCCCGCACAGGTACAGGCGCCGGGGAGGAGGGGACGGAGCGGGGCTGCCGAGGCCACTGGAGCATTGGGAATTGCATTTCACGGCTGGGCAGGCTGGGATACCAACCCGGCCCCGTGCGCCGGGCTCTTGGAGAGGAGATAAGATTTGATTAAGAAGGCTGCTATTAATTTATGGCAAGTACACTCACGGCAGTGGAGAGGTTGCTTTTAATTAATAGCCAGAAGGAGAGTTTTAAAGCTCTTGGTCTCAGTGGGGGGAGAAGGGAGGGAGGGGAGAGCAGGGAAGGAAGGGAACAAAGTAACTTGGGAGGATTAATGGCCACATCTGCAATTATAAGTCTTTTCCTTAGTAAAAAAGGGCCAAAAAAGCCACATCAAAAGACGCGCCGTGGGTGGGGGTGTGCGGGGCAGCCGGGCTGGTCCCTGGGGATGAGATGGGTGGGATTGTACCCGGTGCCTTTGGCACTGCCCCGTGTGGAGAGCAGGGCTGCCCCGTGGCACGAGCCCAGCCTGGGGGACAGCAGGGGACAGCTGGGGACAGCGGGGTGTCCCTGTGGCAGCTCCAGGGCCAGCTCTGCTGGGATCAGCAATGAGGGCCAGTGCTGGGATGGATGTCATGAAGGAAATTCTTTACTGTGAGGATGGTGAGGCCCTGGCACAGGGTGCCCAGAGAAGCTGTGTCTGCCCCTGAATCCATGGCAGTGCCCAAGGCCAGGCTGGACAGGGCTTGGAGCACCCTGGGATAGTGGAAGGTGTCCCTGTCCATGGCAGGAGTGGCACTGTGTGGGTTCTAAGGTCTTTCCCAAGGCAAAGCGCTCTGGCATTCCGTGCCTCTGTGATTTTGGCTTTGGGGTGAGGGGGTGAGGAGGATCCTGCCCCACTGCCCGCCCTGTGGGATCCCCTCGGAGGCTGCAGGGTGTGGCTCAGGCTGCTCTGCACCTGCCCAGGTGTTGTGAGGAGGGCAAGCAGGGCTCAGCCGAGGTTCCCAAACCACACTGAGCCATTTTTGGCTTCACCATTGACACCCCCAGCCGGTGCCAGGTCCCTTCAGTCCCCTCTGGCAGCACCGTCGCGCTCCGCGGCTCCCCAGGTGCCGGCGGCGCTCGGCATTTCAATTCCGTGTTTGCTTTTTATTAAGGGGATGGAGCCGTGTCTCAGGAATACTAATGGCTCTGGCGGCGGCGGAGAGAGCCGCTAATCCCCCTGCACCTGCCACCCGCCCTCCGGCAACCCCGGGAGGGCCCCACCTGGGGTCACCGGGGGCACCGGGGGCTGTGCCGGGGCGTCGCGGTGGCTCCGTGCCCTTGGGGACACCCGTGCCATTGAATCGACCTGGTGGCTTTACCACCCACTGGAAAATTAGTGCTCCCCAACCTCCCCTGGCATCCGACAAACCGGGAATGGGATTTAGCCAAGAGGTGGCTGCTTGGGCAGGGATTCAGTTGTCCCCAGGGCCACCGTGTCCCCATCACCATCCCCTGGGGCCACCTCTCCTTGCACTGAGCTGAGGCTGTGACCCCACCGGGGTAGTCAGGGACGTTCTGGTCCCCCGTGGGTGCTGTTTTTGGGGGCCGTGGGTGACGTTCCCCCTCCCCAGCCCCCAAGATGTGGCGCGGCTGCGGCGGCGCCGGGGAACCGCGCCGCGAATATGTTCCACAAATGAATAATAAAAACAAAGGAAAATTACCCTCTTATTGAAACTCGTTTTATGAATAAAACAATTATTCTGGTAATTGAAAAAATGTGTCGTTAAATTAAATGCAGTGGTTCCTATTAAAATTTTAGTGGATTTCTTCTTCTCCTCTGTTTCTTTTCCCCCCTTTTTCCTTGCCTCCCTCCCTCCTGCCTCCGCTGGCGGCTAAAGGCTGGTAATTATAGCGGAGGGTTTCGCTTTCTCTTTATTGTTTTTTAATCTCTTCGTGCTGCGGAGCCAGCGAGAGTCTGATGCCGAAGAGATTTAGCTCCATCTCCCCGTGCTGGGGGGGGAGGGGGGGGCCGGGGTGGGAGCTGCTCTGTGACAGTGCCAGGTGGCCGTGCCACCGCTCCTGGAGGGTTGGCATCGTCCTTACTGGGCTGGCATCGTCCTTTTCAGGCTTCTTTTTTGGGTGATGATGCCCAAGGAAGGATGGAGGAGCCCTGGGAAGCTGTGGGGGAAGCAGGGACGTGGCTCTGTCCCCTCTCTGTGGGCCAGGTGGGGTGTGGGCAGTGTAGTGGGCACTGCCCAGGGCTGCACTGGCCACATCCTGGTGGGACCAAGGAGGGAGGAAGAGGATGAAGTTGCTTTCCCTGAGGCAGGTGCTGGTCCCGGGTGTTGGCTGGGCTCTGTTGGGTACCTGGAGCCCGCAGGGGCTGGGTTCAGGACATTCCCCTGGTGCCGGTGGGCACCGGCTCCTTTGGGATTCCTGCTGAATCAAGGTAACCATCAGGAACGGGCACTGGGCTGGTCACCTTCCAGTGGATGAGCTGGGCAGGGGATGGATGTCACCGCCGTCCCTAAGCGGGGTGACCCTGTGCTGAACACCAGCAGAGATTGGGCTTGTGTTGTCCCCCGAATGGTGGTGCCAGGCAGGAGGGGACCCGGGTGTCGCACGGGCCGCTGGTGCTTCGGGGGTGGCCGGGGGGACCTGAGGAGTTGGATCTCCTGCCCCCATCCCCATCTCGCCTCTGAGGGGGAAGGGGAAAGGAGGAGGCTGCACCCTCCGTCCCCACCACCCCCCTGCCAGCAGCTGCCAGGCAGAGCCGTGCCCTTGGCAGGCATTCCGGGATTCCTCCGGGCTTAAAACTCCCCGGCCCTTCCCATCAAGAGGGATTTGAAGGCGGGCAGAGGGGAGCTTAGTTCCCGGCTCGCCCATTAGGGCCGGGAATTAGGATCCATTACGGCTCTTTCGGGAGCCCTGCCCTACATCCGCGCCCGCTCCGGCTCTAAAGCCCCGCCAGCCTTGATGTAACTAAAGAGCGGGGGCCAAGATTGCCATCCCATTAGGCGGGATTAGTGCCGTGCCAGGGCCTGGCATTACATTGTCATCGGCAGGGGAGGGAGAGACCTGTCCCTGTCCCTGTCCCCGTCCCTGTCCCTGTCCCCCTTCCCTGTTGCCAGCCCTTGGAATTTCACCCGTCACCGCCGGCAGCTCGGCTCAGCCCGGGGGTCAGTGGTGAGGGCAGAATGGGGACAGAGGGGTTTGGTGGAACCTTTCTTAGTGCAGGGGACACTGCCCTGGCACGGTCCGGCGTGGGATGGCGTGGCCGGGGGTGGCACAGGAGCTCCGCGCCGTCCCGTGCCGCCGGCAGATGTGCAGATGTTCCCGGAGACGCCCCTCGCTGCCGCCTGTGTTTGGAAAGTGATGAATTTCTGCACCAACTAATTAGCCTCTAATTAGCAAGTGGAGTGTAAACAGTCACAACAGATGGGGGGGAGGCGGAATGAGCAGTAATGACCCTTCTTTTGGGGGGACGTGGCTGTCACTCACAGGGAACCCTCCCCCTGGGTCCCGGGCCGGGGGAATGGCAGCTCCCACCCGTGCCGGCTCTGTGGTGACACGGTGGGAGCTCCATTAACCTGGATTTGATGATGCCGGGGCCTGTCAGGGATGCTGGGACAGAGGAGCTGTCCCCAGGGAGCAGAGCTGGGCTGGCTGGTGCAGCCGGAGACGGAAACTGAGACTGGGCGGCTGCACAAGGAGGACAGCGCTGCTCAGCATTGGGCCCCCCACTCTTCTCCCCTCCAAGAGCTGGTGTGGGCATCCCCTGGGAACACCAGGAACACCTGATTTTGTCCCTGAAGGCCTCTCTGGAGACCTCGGAAATAACGAGCCGCTTTCCCTTCCCTGGATCCCTCCTCTCCTCCAGCCGCTCCTGGCACTGGGTTGGGTTCCTTGGAGGGGCACGGGGCTCCCAGGAGGATGAGGAGGATTCCACTTGGGCTCAGTGCCACCTTCACCCCTCACAGGGGACTCCCATCCCCGCTGTCCCCTGCTGTGACTGTGGTGGGTTTGCCTTTCTGGGGCCGCGGGAGGTGCTGGGCGCGGGGCGGCTGCCGTGACCTTGGCGGGCGGATCACCACGGAACGATCCGCGTGGAATCGGGAGCCGCCTCTCCTCCTCTGTGCCGTTTTTCACCCCTTAATGCAGAACAGATGGCTCGGGCGCTTCAAAGCGTGATGAGCCTTAGCTGCTTAAAATCAAATTAGGATGGATGCAAACGGCGGGCGGGCCCAGGGGAAGGTGTGCCAGCGGCACCCTGCTTCCCAAACGCTTCCCAAACGCTTCCCAAACACTTCCCAAACGCTTCCCAAACGCTTCCCAAACGCTTCCCAAACGCTTCCCAAACGCTTCCCAAACGCCTCCAGGGCACCTCCCAGGTGCCTCCTAGACACGGGGTGCTGGCTGGGTGCGGGAGGTGCCCTGGGCACGCCAGGTCTCAGTCCCACTGTGCCATGGGAGCGCTCGGCTGGACGCTGGCAGCAGAGCCCACGGGGCCAGCATTCCCTGGGGGTCAGCCAGTTGTGCCAGGCTTGGATCCTCCCTGCAGCTGCGTCGTGCCCAGTGGGCCCCAGTCTGGTGCATGTCTCATTTGCTGGTTTCAGGCAGGAGGTGCTTGGATCCAGAGCTGCCATCTGGCTGTGCCACGCCCCCATCTGGGCACTGCCATAATCCCAAAGTCTCCAGGGTGGCGTGGGCGAAACCCTGGCCTGATGGGGACATGTGCGGCCACCTGAGTGCACGGGTGACACAGACCCTGCCCTGGGATGTTCCTGTGAGCCCTGTGGCACCTGTGTCCCCACTTCTGGAGCACCCTGGGGGCTGCAGGTCTGCCGTGAGCCCTCCGTGTGGCCATGGGTCGGGCTTGCAGCAATGGTGCCAAACCCCACAGCCAGGGCATTGAGTGGCCAGTGGGCACCACTCTGCCCCTGTGCCACCCGGGACCTGCTGGGCTGCCATGCCCTGGTGTCTCAATGTCCTGATCCATCCTGGACCTGACGCAGGGACACCAGGATGAGTGAGGGCTGCCCCTTCCAGCCAGCTCTGCTGAAGGTCACAGAGGAAAATTAAATTAACGAGCCACAAGCTGCTCCTTCCCTTCCTAATGACTCGCCTGGCATCCAGCACCACCCTGGCCTCCTCTTTGCCAGGCAGGGTGGTGTCAATCCACTGGGCATTTCCATGTGGGTGTGCAGGAGCCCGGACCGAAGAGAGGGACCCCCAGAGCAGCTCTGGGGGTGTCTCTGGGTGCCTCTGAGCTCTCAGGGTGGTGGGCACTGCCTCAGTGCCGCTCACAGTGCGAGGATCCACTGCAAGAATTCAGCTCGAGCAGACAAGAAAGCAGAGCCCTACCCCAAAGAAAAAACCCAGAGCTGTGATTGAACGTGCACTTGAAAGCTGCTGGGGAATATGAATGTGCCTTTGAAGTAAAAGGGCTTCCATTTGTTAAGCAGAAAATGGAGCTGTGTGGTTCGATTTATAGTTTTACTTAGCAAATAAAACAGGAGAGGAGTAAGTGGTTCTGCCTCGCTCAGCTCACAGCCCCTCCGCCCCTTCACCCCCCGAGTTAAAAGCTCGGAGATGCTACAAAGGGAGCCTGGAATAAAGCAAAGAAGCAGCTTAGATAAACCTGCAGCGGGCTGAACCCTAGTGGATGGGCTGCTGGAAGAGCTCAGGGAGGGACAAGGGACCAGGGATGGGGGCTGGGTGGCCTGGCTGGGGCAGGGGACGGGGAAGTGGCTGCGGGGTGATGGCGGTGCCAATGGAATCATGGAAATTCCAAAGGGTTGGAAGGGACCTTAAAGATCATCTTGTTCCTGCTGAGCATCCATGGGGCTGGCAGGATGTGGGGCCCTGATCCCTGTCCCTCCTCTCTCCACAGATGATGTCTCCCCGTACTTCAAGACGGAGCCAGTTCGGAGCCAGGTGCACCTGGAGGGGAACCGGCTGGTGCTGACCTGCATGGCCGAGGGCAGCTGGCCCCTCGAGTTCAAGTGGCTGCACAACAGCCAGGAGCTCACCAAGTTCTCCCTGGAGTACCGGTGAGTCTGGAGAGGGGGGTCAGGCATCACAATGGGCTGCCCTGGGAGGTTTCGAGTCCCCATCCCTGGAGGTGTCCAAGGAAAACTGGACGTGGCACTCAGTGCTCCGGGCTGGGGACAAGGGGGGGATTGGGCACAGCTTGGACAGGGTGACCTTGGAGGTCTTTTCCAGCCTCAGTGACTCTGGGATTCTGAGTCTTCCCGAGCATCCAGGACAAATCCCGCCCGTCATTCTGGTCTCTGGCGAGTGCCGGTGCCAGGGCTGCCATCCTGGGAGACGGCACAGGGGCAGCGCTTTGGCGGCCCGGGAGCTGCCGGCTTGTTTGCAGAGCAAACGGGGAGTTTAAGCAGGTCAACACCGGGGAGGAGGTGTTTGCACAAGCGGATTAACACCTTAATACCGGGCTGTGGATCACAGCCCGCCCGTGGCTCCCTGGGAGCAGCCAGGAAAGGGCCAAGGCAGGGTGGTGTGGGAGAGTGCCCAGATCCAGCCCCGTGTGCCAACTGATCCTGGCACACAGCGGCTCCGGCCCCTTGGAGCTGGCCTTTAAATCAAGGCGGGCACCTCTCGCCGTCTCCTCTGAGTGTGTGTGTCATCCTCTCTGTTTTAATCAATAATTCAGGTCGAGACAAGCCGTTCCCCCTTTCCAGGCATCGAATCCAAAGGCTTCGTGTTGCTGTAGCAACGCGGGGCTGCTCCGGGATGCCGGGAACGCGGAGAGAGCGGCTGGGTGACGTCGTGTGCTGGGCTGGGATCCTGAAACCCGGCCCTCCTTGGGGACCCTGGGGCTGTCCCCTCCTCAGCCGTGGTAGCTGCAGCTTTGTGATGCCCTGAGTCCCCAGCTGGGGGCTGGGGGCCCTGTGGGACACCCTTGTCCCTTGTCATGCTGTGGAAGTTCAGAGACCTGTTGAATCCTACAGTTCCCATAGCTCGGTCCTGTTAGGAATGCAGCTCTTTCCCAGGCAGGAGAAAGGAGTCAGAACCCTGACCCCGGGGTGCCTGGGGTTCACCTCCAAACCCAGAATGGAGATTCTGACTTCTTTCCATGAGTATCTCCTGGGTTTGATCTGTGCCTCAGCTGGTCCTCTAGAAGGAAAAGGCTCATCCCATCTGGGATGCCCGGCAGCTCCACATCCCTGAATCCCTGCATTCCTGCATTCCTGCATTCCTGCATCCTTGCATCCCCTCATCGCCGCATCCCTGCTCCAAGGTGACTCTGCTCCCCCAGAGCCCTCAGCCCCCAGCTCCAGCATTCAGGCAGAAAGGATTAAGGAAGGAAGCGAGAAACCAAACAAACACGTGGGGAAAACCCAAACAAACCCAGCGCAGCCAACGGAGCAGAGAAGCCGTGGTGCAAATCCCTGCTGGGCTCCCATGGAACCTGCCAGCATCCCTTGCCTCTGCCCGGGGCTCCGTGGGGATTCAGAGTGTGGAGATGAGCGTTTGGCTGTCTTGCCTGGCACTGGAGGCTGCTGGTGAGAAGGCGAAGGACCAAAATTAGTTATGATGGGCAGAAATTGAATTTTAATAGAGCTGTCGGTGGCGCGGAGCCAGCCCGCTCAGGCAGTGGGAAGGTTGTAATTAAAAGTTAACGAGTTTAGAAACAGAGTAATCCTTGGAGAGGGGAGGGATGGTGCTGATGGCCGGGGAGGCTCAGGGATGCTGTCTGCTGAGCAGGGTCGGAGGTGGCTCTGGGAGTGCTGGTGCCGTGAGTGAGGGGTTTGGGGTGCCCCAATCTCTCCTAGCTCGGTGCCGCCGTGTGTCCCCCGGTCCGGGGACAGGAGGACATTCCCCAGAGCCCGGCTGTGCCCATGAGGGAGGCTTTGGAGAGGACACTGTGATGCGAGGGGCTGTGCTCAGGGACTGGCTGGGCTTGGCGGCACCAGCTCCCGGTTTCCAGCCAGGCTTGGTGGCACCAGCTCCCGGTTTCCAGCCAGGCTTAGTGGCTTCACCCCGTGGTTCGCAGCCAGGTTTAGTGGCTTCACCTCGTGGTTCCCAGCCGCGGCGCTGTGACTCTAAGCATTCTACCCTCATCATCCTCACCGCTGCTCTCCACATCCTCTTCAGAGCAGGGCATCCCTCTGGCACCGCTGGTCCTTGTGCATTTCCCCAGTTTTGGGGGGCTGTGGGCAGGGGATCGCTGCCCCCCTGCTCCCCTCGGGCCTCCCCACTTCACGCTCGCCGGTGGTCGGAGGAGCTCACGCCGTGTTTCCAGGGAAGGAGCCGCTCTCCCAGTTTGGCAGCGTTTCCATGGCGACCGCCCTTTCCTTCCCGCAGTGGTTCCGCCACCACCGGAGCGGCTCTTGGCGTCCGCCGAGGGCCAGGCGGGCGACGGGCTCGGTCTGTCCCCGGTCCCGAGCCGGGCACGGCCGCGGCGGTGCCTCTGCACGGAGCTGATCCCTCGGGTGCGTCCCTGTGGAGCACTGCGGGATCACTCGGCTCTGTGAGCGTGTGGAGCCAACTTCCCTGAGGAGGATCCCAGGGGATTCGGTGCGATGAGGGACTCCAGGAGGACTGGGGACCAGCCCGGGGCTGTGTGCTCGTGGAGTCAATCCCCCAGGGAACCATCCCCGGGGACTGTGGGAGGTTGGGCACCAGCCTGGCTCTGTGCGTGATCATGGACCCAATCCTCCCGGAGCATCCCTGGGGATGGGAGCATCCCAGCTTGGCTCCACGCACCTGCAGAGCTGCCTTCCCTCAGGAGAATCCCATGGGATGGAGCAGGATGAGGCACCCCCGAGGGACTGAGCAGCAGCCTGGCTCTGTGTGTGTGTGTGTGTGTGTGTGCTGAGACATCCTCCCTTGGGAGCATCCCTGGGGACTGAGGGGGATCAGGGATCAGCCAGGCCCATGGACCTGTGATCCCAGGAACATCCCTGGGGATGGAAAGGGATCAGGGACCAGCTGCCTTCCCCTCTCCTTGCTCCATCCATTCCCTGCTACTGCCATGGGGTGCAGGAGGCCATTTTCCCATGGGATCCCTGCTGTCTCCTGCTCTGGGGACCCCACAGTGACACCCCCTCCTATGCCCACTGAGGTGGCAGCAGGATGGGTGGCAGAGCATGCTCGGGTGCCCTGGGCCAGCTCTGTTTTTCCCTCCAGGATGTCTCCAGTGCTGGGCTCTCTGGAGCTGCTCCTACGAGGAATCATAACATGCAAATCAGGCAGCTTGATGTCTTTAATGAAATCCTCGGAAGGAAAGTGCTTCTCTGGTGAATTGAGGATATTTATTTCTCATACAAGAAATTTAACATGCAGATTAGTTGGGGCTGGTAATTTATCACATGAGATTGTCCTATTAAGGGCTGCATCGAGTCCTGCTGCCTTCGGAAATTACCTTACACATAGATTACCTCTGGACAGACTCCCATCCACAGGGATGCATCTTCCAGCTCCTAAATCTGCCTTCGTGCCTCTCCTCATGGCCTCTACAGCTGGTGCAGGAGTCCAGCAGCTACTGAAGGATTCCCCTCCTCCCTTCAAGAGCCCAGATCCCCTTTGCTGGAGCTTGGAAAAGTGGAATTACGTCTCCTTCTCTGGCTGGCTTTGCTCCACTTCCCCTCTGCCTGGCAGCTGAGCCTCCCGGTGCCACCCTCTGCCAGCCCTGGGGTGGGTGTTACAGCACGTGGTGCCTCTGATCCATCTCCACCTCCTTCCAGGGGCCTTTCTGTGTGGGCTCACCGAGATTTGGGGCTCTTTCAACTCCTGCTCCTCACTGGGCTGTTTTGGGGTGTCCTCCAGGGATGAAGGGCTGCACACACAGGACCCTGATGAGCCTTACCAGCCTTGTGAGGACCCCAAATGTTTGATGCCTAGAGTTAGTCCCCAAATTATGTAAAATACGCAGCCAGGAGCCTCTGAAAATCCCAGACCAGGGGCGAACAGGAGGGGTCAGCCCTGGATTCCTGCTGGAATCTCAGCCCGTGCAGCTGCTCACTGAGAGCTCATCCTTGCTCTGAGGGCCCAACTCTTTGCCAGCCCAGGTGCGAAGCCCTCTGCTTTGGGGAGCTAATTACCATGCAATGAGTTAATTAATGGGAGCTGAAGAACATTGGAGGGGTTGCATCCAAGCTGGGTGGGAGCCCAGCAGGGCGTTGCTGGTTCTTACGGCTCCAGCCTGGCCTGTGCCACCTCTGGCACCACTACAGGAGGCAAAGCCCCAGGAGTGCCAGTGAGGAGCACGGGCAGCATGGGGGGTTTTCCTGGGAATGCCTGTTCTGGGGAGCCTCCTGCCTGTCCCTGTGCCTTGTTTGGGACTGGAGGGACACCTGAATGGTGGCACGAGGAGCCGGGGGCACAGGGCAGTGATGCCAGTGAACCACAGCAGTGGTGGGATGGCAGTGGAGGGAATCTCCTTGCTGGGATCTTACAGGGGCTCAGGAGCCACGGCGGAGGGGACAGGGAGCTGTCGGAGCAGGAGATGCCACCGGAGCTGGGAGGTGGCCAAGCTCGCGGTTAGCAATGCACCAAAGCCCTCCGGATGCCGCAACACGGATCGAGGCTCGCTCCGTCCCTGCTTTGCAGGAAGAAGGCTGATTAATACACGGGCATTAATTATTAAATGGCTCATTGTTCTGGCAGGGCCAATTGAGGCAGCGATTTACTGGGCTGCCGGCGCCCGCCCAATTCCCACGGCCCAGGGAAAACACTCCGGGCAGGAGGTGAGGCAGCGGCCACGTGGATGCAAACAGAGCCCGTTCCAATCCCGATCGGCAGCTAATTGAGATCCAATAGCCCAGTTAAGCGGGGCTGATGGAGCTCCAGGGGGGTGCTCACAGCCTCATCGAGCGCTGGCCTGGAGCAGGGGCCGGGACACGCGCTCGGATGCTTCGAGTCGTTAAAGCTCTGCTAAGTGTATTTTAATGCTCACTTGACATTTCATTATCCCACAGTAACTATTCAAACACACGTCCCCTCCAGAATTAATTAGTCGTTATACAGGATATTAATCAAAGGGGACTGTGCCAGTGTGCTTCCATCCCAAATCCGATCCAGCTGTTGCTGTTACTGGGCGGCATTGGAAGAACCTCACAGATTTCTGTGCTCTTCTGGCTTTCAATTTGATGGATCAAATCCTTTGGCTGCTGCTTTTCCCGGCCCTTCTCCACCCCCTCAATCTAAGAATAATTCGGCAGCGTCAGCCCCACGCTCCTCAGCAACCCTACAATAACAGAGCCACGGCAGCAGCCGGGGCTGGGGCACGGCTGTGCCGGAGCGATGGCAGCAATCCCTCGGTGTCGTGCCAGGACCGCACGGTGAGGAGCTGGGCACTCTGCTGTGCCCTGCCCTGCCTCGCTGAAGGGCTCAGGGTTGGATGGATGGATGGACGGACGGACGGACTGACGGACAGGTTGTCATTCCTGGCGTGCAGCCATCCATCTGTCAGACTGATCCGGTGCCAAAACTGCTGCTGCAAACTCGCCGGTCCCTCGGCACGGGGCTCCTGCTCCCGGAGCCCCCTCTGACCCCGGGGCCGAGCGGGACGCAGCCGCTTCCTGGCGGAGCAGCGCGGGTCAGTGCTCGCTGTGGAAAGGCTTTTCCCCACGGACCGTGCCCTGTCAACCTCCGTCTTCACAGAGAAGCCAAACAAACCCCTGGAACAGCGGCGTCAGCAGCGAGGGCTGCGCCGGGAGCTGGGCCAGCTTCACCTCCGTCCCGGCTGGAGCGGGGGCGGACGGACAGAGCCACCCGCCCGGGGCACCGGGATCGCTCCCAGCTGGAGGAGCTGGTTCCCTGCGTGGAACAATGGCCCTGGAGCTCCTGGCCATGAAGCTGTGGCACAAACTGGGGGAATCTGTGGGGTGACATCCACCCCTCCTGCCTGCAGCACATCGCCTGTGACGGGGTGACAGGAGGGTGACATTGGGGGTGAAATCAATTGCCGTCCCCTTCTAGCCTGGCGTGATGGGGGAAGGAAATCGAATCCGAGCGGTCTTGGATAAAAGCCTCGGTGGAAGGCGAGCGGGAGAGAACAAAGTCCGTGCTGGTTTGGTTGATGACTGCGGGCTGGGCTGCGCCGGGAATTGATTTCCTTTCTCCGGGCTATTTTCAGCTGCTGAGGTGTGTGTGAAAGCGCTGCTGCTTTAATAACTCCTCCAGCTCCCGTGTGCGGGGACCAGGCCCCTTAAGTGGATCTGCCAGAGTGTCCTGGGCGGGGGGACAAGGCCCATGGAGGTGCCCTGCCTGTGGGGACACGGCGCTGCCAGGGCTGGCCATTGTCTCTGTGACCGCCGGGGTGGGGCCGATTTGGGTCCCTTGCGCTGTGCCGGTGGCTTTGCATCGTCCCCTCCTGAAATGAGGGTCTGGCAGCGAGGACACGCATCAGTTTGGGGGTACACGTGTCCCTCTGCTGCTGAGTGTCCGTCCACCCATCCGTCCGTGGGCGTGCGTGTGTTCGGGAGTCACGGTGTGATTTATTAACGAGGACACGGCAAGGAGAGCGGGCCCATTACTCCTGGCGTCTGCAGCCGCTCCTGACAGCTCAGTGGAATTGAAATATCTTATTTAAAGCCTCTGGGGAGCATTTTTAAATATCAGCCGTGACACTCAAGGACTCGTTCCCAAAGGGCACCCTCCCTCCTCCCGCGGGGACGGGTGACCCCGGCGCACCGCGTGGGTGGGCGGCCGGGTGGGTGTCACAGCGGGTTCGGTGCCAGTCCCGCCGTGCCCGCCCCGTCCCCACGGTGCCGCCGGGCGAGCCCCGTGTCCCCTGTCACCCTCTGCCGTGCGGGGATGTGGGCGCGGGGCCCCGCCGCGCTCCCGGCACGGGGAACGCGCTCCTCAGGTCTTATGAAAGTTTAATTTACGCTCAGCTCTCAGAAGAACAAACAGAGCTCTGCCGAAAGAGCCCGCGGCGGGTTTTAACGCAAGATTAGATTTTTGGGCAAGGAGGGCTGCGCTTGGTTTATTTATTCCCTCTCTGCTTTATCTCGCAGCGCTCCCCGTCGGGGACGGCGACGCTGCAGCGCCTGCCCGGCCTCCCGGAGGCTCCTCCGTCTGAGCTGGGGGGGATGAAACTGGAGCTCCGGGGATGGGGACTGCCCGGGGAGGTCTGGTGACAGCAGCGTCCGGCTCGGGGACAGGGGCGATGCTCGGGTGTGGGCGAGTGGAGATGTGATGATTTCCTTTATCTCCTCGCCGGCTGCTGGCACTGATAAGAGCAGGCGTGGGGATGATAAGGGGGTTCAGCCGGGATTCATCAGAGCGGTGCCCCTGGCACAGGGGCAGTGGATCGGGGGGCTGTGTAGGACCTGCAGCCTCCCCGGGAAGCTGTGACAGTGACACGAGTGTCCCCTCACTGCTGATACCCCTGCCGCAGGTACATGATCACCTCGCTGGATCGCACCCATGCCGGCTTCTACCGCTGCATCGTCCGCAACCGCATGGGAGCCCTGCTGCAGCGCCAGACCGAGGTGCAAGTGGCCTGTAAGTGACCGTCCTGCTCCGTGGGGACAGCATGGGGACACTCAGCCCTCGGGGCTGTGGGACTGCTCTGGTGTTTGTGCCACTCTTGGCCAGAAAGTGCGAGCTGGGAGCATCCTGGGGTGACACTGTCAGCGATGTCCAGAGCTTTAAGGAGGAGATGAGAGTGCTGAGGTCTGGAATGGTGGCTTTGTCCCCCTGAGGGAGCTGCCCCTCTCTGTCACCCCTCGCCTCTGGGATACCCCCAATCCCATCCCCTTAAACACCTCCCGAGGAGCAGTGACAAATCAGGAGGATAATGAGAAATTAATAAGGCAGCTGTGCTAACAACTAATGATAATGGCAAAGTCGTTAAAAAAGGATTCTTTACATGTTTTTAATTACAGCAATTAAGGAAGTCAATAAAAACCCCCTGTCCCATTCCCCCTCCTCCGTGCCCCCCGCTTCCCTCAGTCTCCCACAACTGCTGTGTGTTCCAGCCTGGGAATGGCAGGGATGGAGGCAGCTGTGTCACCTTGTCCCTGCAGTCAGGGTCACGCTGGGATGCTGCCGGCCCTGGGACATGGGATGGGACACGGAGAGAGGGCGGGGAGCCCCGGGACTGGGCCCTTCCTGCTGTGGCTGCAGCCTGTCCGTGGTGGGGGACACTCGAACGGGGGTCCCTGACCCAGCACAGGGGTGATGGGGGGACAGATCACCAGGAGCAGCCGCTGGGATCTGAGTCACCCCACATCCCTCACCCTGAGCCATCCCCACACCCTGAGCCACCCCACACCCTGAGCCAGCCAAGCCATCCCCGCCGAGGAGGGGACCAGGAGCAGCCCCTCTGCATCATCCACCGGGGAGCCCATCCCACAAACCCCGTCCTGCTGCCCAGCCAGGCCCGGGGTGGATCCCTGGGGGCATTCCCAGCCTCTCCCCAGCTCAACACGGTTCTCTGCCCTGTTGTGCAGACATGGGGAGCTTCGAGGACAGCGAGACGCAGCAGAGCGTGTCGCACGGGGAGGCGGCTGTGATCCCCGCGCCCCGCATCGCCAGCTTCCCGCAGCCGCAGGTCACCTGGTTCCGCGACGGACGGAAGATCTCCCCCAGCAGCCGCATGTGAGCATCCCCAGGACCCCCCTGGAACTCCCTTAGCATCCCGGGGGCTGCATTTCCCGTTGTCCCCGCACTGAGGATGTTTAACCAACATCTCGAGCGTATCGTGCTAAAACTCGAGGACACGCTCGGTGACTAATGGCTCTGTTTGTCACCAGAGAAAGGGATTTCTTAACAAAAAATGCAATCAAGAGGGAGGAAGGCGGCGGAGAGGGTGGGACAGAGCCAAGCACGGCACACACGCGTGTGCCAGGTGTCCCCACGGAGCTGTGGCAGATCCCGGTGCTGCCGGAGCCCTGGCAGCCACAGCCTGCAGGAATTGAATTTGTAACCCCCATTATGCAGGAATTGAACTGGTCTCCTTTCCATTTGCAAAGCGGGATTGAGGAGATAAAACTCCTTTATCTCATATTTAATGGTAAAAAAAAAATACATTCCCGGCAGCATTTTATGTTTCCAGCAGATTAGATTGTTCCATTAAATAAAAAAATGATAAAAAAAGGGAGAAATCCTGAGAATCTGCACTGTCCCATGGGCTCTGCTTGGAGAGAGGGGTGCACGGCTTGGTCTCCCCATCCTGGGGTTGGCACCTGGGGCAGGTGAGGGTGCTGGGTGGGGAGTGAAGGTTCCAACTCGATGTCCCCTTTGTCCCACCACCCTCTCATCCCGCAGAGCCATCACCCTGGAGAACACCCTGGTCATCCTGTCCACGGTGGCCCCGGATGCGGGGCGTTACTACGTGCAGGCGGTCAATGACAAGAACGGGGACAACAAGACGAGCCAGCCCATCACACTGACTGTGGCCAGTGAGTGTGGGGGACAATGCCCCTCTTCCCCCATCCCCAGCCTCGCCCCCAAATTTAATTTGCAGTAAATCTCTCTGGAGGCTCCGGCTTCTGCTGACTTAACAGTTCAGCTGCCTCAGAATTTATTTAGGGGCTCGTGGCTGTGCTGCAGGCTCTGGAGTGTCACAGGCAGAGCTGCTCCAGCTGCATCCGGCCGTGCCCCGGGGATGGGCTGCGGAATGGGGGCTGCAGTGTCACCCCATGGACACGGTCCCCACCCTGTCCATGTCCTCCTGTCAGCTCCTGGTGCTCTGGAGCAGCCCCTGCAGCCTCGTCCCTCCGGTTCCTTTGGGCCCTCCAGGACTTCCAAGGGTCCCCCAGCCCATTTGGGTGGTGACAGCCCATCCCATGGGAGGTGCCCTGGAGTGACATCAGTCCTGTCACACTCCCCCGCCTCCCCTCCTGCCGCTCCACAGGGTTAGGATGGGTTATCTCTGCCTGTCTCCCATCCCCATTAATCAGTTTTCCCGTCCCTCGGCGTCCTGGAGCGCCATAAACATCCCGGAGCCCCTGTTTATGGATTCAGCTCTATCAGCAGCTTTCGAGCCGATCGCGTTTTTACAGCGCATACATGAGGGTTTTTATTGTTGCCATCATTTTGCTTCGTGGACTCCCTGCTCCCCCATCCTCCCTGCTGCCACCAGCCTGGTGGCCCTGATGAGGGGTGCTGGGGCTCCCATGGGAGGACACAACTTAGGGACACCAGGGAAGGTACCCTGATGCCACCAGGATGGCATCAGGTCCCTGTCACCTTTGTCTCCTCCAAGCCTAGCAGACGGGGATTTTGGTGCCCTCTCTGGGGACAGCCCAGGGTGGACAGGGGGTGCTCATGGCTGTCCCTCTGGCCTCCTTCTCCTCAGACGTGGGTGGCCCGGCCGATCCCATCGCACCCACCATCATTGTCCCACCCAGGAACACCAGCGTGGTGGCCGGCACCTCGGAGGTGACCATGGAGTGTGTGGCCAACGCCAGGTGAGCCGCGGGGTGGGGACTGGGATGGGGAATCTCCCTGTTGGTATTGCCCAGCCTCGGGGCTTGGTGCCCCTAAATCCGTTCTCACCACACTCCTGAATCCCGCGGGATGGAGGGAGGTCCCGTCCCTCCTGAGTCCTGCGGGATGGAGGGAATCTCTTCCCACCTGAATCCTGCGGGATGGAGGGAGTTGGGAGCTTCCAGAGAAGCCGGAGCTGGCTCTTGACACGCCCCTGCCCCCCCAGGCCGCTGATCAAGCTGCACATCATCTGGAAGAAGGACGGGGCGCCCGTGTCCAGCGGGATCAGCGACTACAGCCGCCGGCTGACCATCCTGCACCCCACCCTGAGCGACAGCGGCTTCTATGAGTGCGAGGCTGTGCTGCGCAGCAGCAGCGTCCCCGCCGTGACCGCCGGCGCCTTCCTGTCCGTGCTGGGTGAGCTCCTGCCCCTGGGCACCTCCCTGTCCGTGCTGGGTGAGCTCCTGCCCCTGGGCACCTTCCTGTCCGTGCCGGGTGAGCTCCTGTCCACGAGCAGCACAGACCACGCGTGCCATGAACTGAGGCGGGCTTAGCCCCGGGGCTGGGATGGAAGGTGACAGGAGAGGCACTGGTCAATCCAAGGACCCTGGGGATGGGATCTGTCCCCATTCCGATTTCCTGGTTCCCTCGGCAGAGCCCCCGCAGTTCGTCAGGGAGCCGGAGCGGCACATCACGGCCGAGATGGAGAAGGTGGTGGCCATCCCCTGCCAAGCCAAGGGTGAGCTGCTCCCCGGCACCCTCCGTGTGCTGCCGCCACCCCGTGCCTGACGTGGCCGTCCCCGCGCAGGTGTCCCCCCTCCCGAGATGGCCTGGTACAAGGACGCTGCTCTCCTGCACCTGGAGAAGCTGTCCCGCTTCCAGCTGCTGGAGGACGGCAGCCTGCAGATCAGCGGGCTGCTCCCTGATGACACCGGGATGTTCCAGTGCTTCGCCCGCAACGCGGCCGGCGAGGTGCAGACCACCACGTACCTGGCCGTGACCAGTAGGTGCCAACACCCTCTGCCCTGGAGGTGCCCTGGCTGGGTGGGATGTGCTCCCGGATGAGTCCCACAGGAGGCTCGGGGACCCCAGGAAACTCTTCAGGTCCAGAGAGGGAATTCAGGGGGGGCTGTGCATCTCTGTGCCCGACAGGCATCGCCCCCAACATCACGCGGGGTCCTCAGGACAGCACGGTGATCGATGGCATGTCCGTCATCCTCAACTGCGAGACCTCGGGGGCGCCACGCCCGGCCATAACCTGGCAGAAAGGTACAGGGCTGGGGACAAGCCTGTCCTCCGAACACTTCCATGGGGCTCGGTGACCACCACACCGGTGGCCGTGGCACTGACGGGGCTCCGCCGTGTCCCCAGGGGAGCGGGTCCTGGCCAGCGGCTCCGTGCAGCTGCCGCGCTTCACCCTGCTGGAGTCGGGCAGTCTCCTGGTGAGCCCCGCGCACCTGCCCGATGCTGGCACCTACACCTGCCTGGCCACCAACTCCCGCGGCGTGGACGAGGCCTCTGCAGACCTGGTGGTCTGGGGTAAGGGACTCACGGTGGGCTCGTGTCACCTGCAGCCGGGAGGGAGGGACCCTGCCTGGCTCCGGGCACCACCCTGGGTGCTGCGGGAGGGAGCTCCCTGGGGATGGGCACTGGGTTTTGTGGGTGCAAACGGGGGCTGTGCCCACCGGTGCCACCCCCGCGGTGCCGGTGGCTCATTGCGTCTCCCCGCAGCACGGACACGGATCACGGACCCGCCACAGGACCAGAGCGTCATCAAGGGCACCAAGGCTGTCATGAGCTGCGGGGTCACCCACGACCCTAGCGTGGACGTCAGGTGAGTGGGAGGACTGAGGCTTCCAGGCACCCCCGGGTTGCCGATCTGGCGGCTGTCACCGCTGTCCTGTGTCTGGGGAGGGAGATGGGGGGTCCTCCTCCTCAGCCTCGCGCTGGCGGTGCTGCAGTGCCACCTGGTGCCCTGCGACCGGGAGCCCCCGGTCCCCTCTGCTCGCTGGGGGGCTGCGGAGCACCGGCACACCTGGGTTTCCCCGGCACAGGTACGTCTGGGAGAAGGACGGGGCACCGCTGGGCCCCGAGAGCGGCCCGCGGGTGCGCCTGGACGAGCTGGGCACCCTGCACATCTCCCAGACCTGGTCGGGTGACATCGGCACCTACACCTGCAAGGTGATCTCGGCCGGGGGCAACGACTCACGCAGCGCCCACCTCCGTGTCCGGTGAGACCCCCCCCTCATCCCGCCGGCACCCCCAGCCTGGGGCTGTGCCCCCTCCGCCCCTGCCTAACCCCCCTGTCCAGGCAGCTCCCCCACGCCCCCGAGAGCCCCGTGGCCGCGCTGAGCCCGCAGGAGAAACGGGCCATCAACCTCACCTGGGCCAAGCCCTTCGACGGCAACAGCCCCCTGCTCCGCTACGTCGTGGAGGTCTCCGAGAACAGTAAGGGGCTGCTCCCACCCCCATGACACTGCTGGCACTGGGAGATGTCCCCAGTGTCACCCCGGTGCAGGGCATGCTGTGGGGAGCCTGGGGACCCCAGGACTAGTCAGCCGGGCAGGGGACCCCAGTGTCTTGCAGGTCAGGTCCCCACCCTGCTGTCCCTTCTTCCTCCAGACGCGCCCTGGACCGTGCTGCTGGCCAGCGTGGACCCCGAGGTGACATCGGTGACAGTGCGGGGCTTGGTCCCTGCTCGCTCCTACCAGTTCCGCCTGTGCGCCGTGAATGACGTGGGCAGGGGCCAGTTCAGCAAGGACACTGAGAGGTGAGTCCCAGACGGGGGTCCCAGGGGGCCCGGTGGCCCTGGGTGCTCACCCTGCATTGTCCCCACAGGGTGTCCCTGCCCGAGGAGCCACCTTCTGCACCCCCCCAAAATGTCATCGCCAGCGGCCGCACCAACCAGTCCATCATGATCCAGTGGCAGCCGCCCCCTGAGAGCCACCAGAACGGGGTCCTCAAGGGCTACATCATCCGGTACGTGCCGGGGGGGAACCCAAGGACGCCAAACCTGGTGTAGGTGGGGACACTGCAACTCTGATGGCTCCTGGTCCCCAGGTACTGCCTGGCCGGGCTGCCCGTGGGGTACCAGTTCAAGAACATCAGCAACGCCGAGGTGAACAACCTCCTCCTGGAGGACCTCATCATCTGGACCAACTACGAGATCGAGGTGGCCGCCTACAACAGCGCCGGCCTGGGGGTCTACAGCATGAAGGTGACGGAGTGGACCCTGCAGGGAGGTAGGCAGGGATGGGGCAGGGACAATCAGGGGTGGGCAGGGGCTTGGTGGGCACCCTGATAGCAACAGGTGGTGCCATTGGGGTGATGGGATGGGAGGGAGGAGGGTGGGGTGCGGAGGTGCCAGGGGGACTGGGATGCGCTGGGCAGGGATGAGCAGGGGGCTGGCACCTAGCTGATGGAGGGGACCTCGTGGAGCTGTCCCTGTGAGCTGTCCCTTCATCCCAACAGTGCCCACAGTGCCTCCAGGGAATGTGCAGGCTGAGGCCACCAACTCCACCACCATCCGCTTCACCTGGAACCCCCCCAGCCCCCAGTTCATCAACGGCATCAACCAGGGCTACAAGGTGAGGATGATTCCCAAAAACCGAACAGCTTGTGGGGAAAACTCAGTCAACCTTCACAAACTGTCTTGGCTCCTCCTCGCTGAAATCCCAGGTTTTAATTGGATCTCTCCCAACTGTTAAAATAATATTTACTGTTATTTAACACTTGCATGGGCTCGGAGTCTCCCTGCTCTGTAATTAATACCGAATTGCAATTAATTCAAATTTACATTAATGAAATTGAATTAAAACATTAAACTTGTGTCTTAATCCACTCCAAAGAAGTTCGGGAATTTAATTGTTGCTGGATGAGATAACCAGCGTGAGTAGGATATTTAACATTCTTATTAAATGCCACTTAGTAATTTTGATTAGTATTTTTAGGGCCTAATTAGTGCTTAATTAAGTTGCTAGAGGCTATCTTGCACAATACCAATTAAATGCCCAGCCATCCCTCCTGGATGCGGGCGAGGGGGGATCCCGCGCCGTTATCGATGGAGTTAATCACAGCTCCGCAAACAGCGCTGGCACAGGCACCAAGTGCTCCCCGCACCGTTAATTGATCATTAATCAACACTAAATTAATAAGAGGAGGCCAGAGACGGTGTTTGTGGCACTGGGAATCCTCACCCCGAGTCCTTTTTCCCCCAGCTCATCGCCTGGGAGCCGGAGCACGAGGACGAGGCCACGGTGGTGACGGTGCGCCCCAACTTCCAGGACAGCGTCCACGTGGGCTTCGTGGCGGGGCTGCGCAAGTTCGCCGAGTACTTCACCTCGGTGCTGTGCTTCACCACGCCCGGGGACGGCCCGCGCAGCCCCCCCCAGCTGGTGCGCACCCACGAGGACGGTACGGGGAGGCTCCGACCGCCGCGGGATGGACCCTGCCCGCCCCCCGGCTCCGTCCCGCTGCCCAGCCCCGGCCAAGGGAGTCCCGTGGGTGCCGAGGGTTCCTGTGCTTGGGCGCTGAGTCTGGGTGTCTTTGGGCAGTGCCTGGCCCCGTGGGACACCTCAGCTTCAGTGACATCCTGGATACGTCTCTGAAGGTCAGCTGGCAGGAGCCGCTGGAGAAGAATGGAATCCTGACAGGTAAGGGAGCTCCGGGAGGTACCAGCTCCATCATCAGTCCCTTTCCCACCCCACAGCATCTGCCCCTTTTCCTGCCCCATTCCCACTCTGCAGCATCTCCCCCATGTCCCATTCCCAGCCCACAGCATCACTCACATGTCCTTTTCCTCCCCCACAGAATCTCCTCCCCTTTGTCCCGTCCTCTTCCCACCCCGCAGCATCTCCTGGCTCTCCTGTCCCATCCCGTTCTGCCCCTGGGGTGGGTGATAGGATGAGGTGACACTGGGGGTGCATTCCAGGGTATCGGATCTCATGGGAGGAGTACAACCGCACCAACACGCGGGTGACACATTACCTGCCCAACGTCACCCTGGAGTATCGCGTCACCGGCCTCACCGCCCTCACCACCTACACCATAGAGGTGGCCGCCATGACCTCCAAGGGACAGGGACAGGTCTCCTCCTCCACCATCTCCTCAGGGGTCCCCCCAGGTGAGCATGGTGGTGTTGGGGTGCTGGGGGCTGTGGGCGGTGCTGGAGGAAAGCGGTTGGTGCCACCTGCCCTGCTCTGTCCCCACAGAGCTCCCCGGTGCCCCCACCAACCTGGGCATCTCCAACATCGGCCCCCGCTCCGTCACCATCCAGTTTCGCCCGGGTTATGATGGCAAAACCTCCATCTCCCGCTGGCAGGTGGAGGCACAGGTACGGGGTGGCTCAGGAAGGGTGTTTGGGGGGCAGCTCACCCCACTCACCCCACTCACCCCACTGCCATCCCACAGATGGGCCAGAATGGCGAGGCCGAGGAGTGGGGGCTCGTGCACCAGCTGGCCAACGAGCCTGACACCCGCTCCATGGAGGTGCCCAACCTGAAGCCCTACACCTACTACAGGCGAGTGCCAGGGTGGTGCCATCCCCGGGGGAACAGAGCCCTCCTGTCCCCCACCGTGACCCCTCCCCCAATGTCCTCCCCAGGGGACCAGAGCCCTCTTGCCTCCGCCGTGACTCCTCTCCTCTCCTCTCTCAGTTTCCGCATGCGGCAGGTGAACATCGTGGGCACCAGCCCCCCCAGCCTCCCCTCCCGCAGAATCCAGACCCTGCAAGCCCCCCCGGACATGGCCCCTGCCAATGTCACCCTGAGGACGGCCAGCGAGACCAGCCTGTGGCTGCGCTGGATGGTAAAGGGGGCCAGGGGGGTCTGTGCCTGCATGGGCTGCAGGGGGATGGAGCTGGAGCTGGGGGGGCTGTGGGACACCAGGAGTGACGGTGCCTGTCCCTGCCAGCCCCTCCTGGAGCAGGAGTACAATGGGAACCCTGACTCGGTGGGGTACCGGATCCGGTATGTGCGGGCGGACGGGCGGGGGCAGCCGGCGCTGCACGTGATCCGCGACCGCGTGGAGCGGGAGTTCACCATCGAGGACCTGGAGGAGTGGACGGAGTACCGGGTGCAGGTCCAGGCCTTCAACGCCATCGGCTCGGGGCCCTGGAGCCCCTCGGTGCTGGGACGCACCCGGGAGTCAGGTACTGCTGCCCACCTGGGCGCTGGGCACCCACCTCGGCCAATCTGGCCACTGACCCTCTCTGTCACCCCTCTCCAGTCCCCTCCTCCGGCCCCAGCAACGTGTCAGCAGTGGCCACCTCCTCCAGCAGCCTGATGGTCCGATGGAGTGACATTCCCGAGGCCGACTGCAATGGGCTCATCCTGGGTTACAAGGTGAGCTCCTGCCCATGCCCTGCCCATGGCAAGCACAGCTTTCCCCGCGGGAGCCACCCCGCAAGCTGTGGGGGCCCCAGCTGTGCCACCCGCAGGAGCTGGTGCTCCTCAGTGCCAGCCTGGCCCAGCTGTGTCACACGGGCTGTGTTGCAGGTGCTGTACAAGGAGAAGGGCTCGGAGGCTCGTGCCCAGTCCTGGCTGGCCGAGGGCAATGCCTCCCGCAGTGCCCAGCTCACTGGGCTGGCCAAGTACACCCTGTACGATATCCGGGTGCTGGCATTCACCAGGATCGGCGATGGTGTCCCCAGCCGGCCACCTGTCCTCGAGAGGACACTGGATGACGGTGGGTGACAGCACCTGGGTGGGCTGAGGGTGCCCAACCCCATCCTATCCCTGTTCTCTGGGGTGATCACTCTCCCCCTGAACAGGATACCCGGGGGATGGGATCAGGCACTTCTCCCCACTCCCCAGTGACCCCAATTTCTCCCGCCCGCAGTGCCCGGGCCCCCCGTGGGGATCCTCTTTCCCGAAGTGAGGACCACCCTGGTGCGGCTCATCTGGCAACCGCCGGCAGCACCCAACGGCGTCATCCTGGGTAGGTGGGGAGCATCCCCACACTGGGATTCTCTGCAGAGGGGTGCAGACGTCCTGTGGGAGCGGGGATTGGCGTGGGGAGGGAGACACCAGCTCTCTGCGATCCCCTGAGCATCTCGGAGCCCTCCTCGGTTACCTGCTCGGATGTTGGTCCCGGGCTGGGTGTGAGCTGCCCCGTGCGCAGGTTGGGACGGAGGGTGTGGCACGGGGAGTGGCCGCGTCCTCGGTGTCCCCTCCCCAGCCCCACCATTCCGCTCCCTCCCCGCAGCCTACCAGGTCAGCCACCGCCTGAACACCTCGGCGGTGACCGCGGCCGCCGTGGAGGTGCTGGAGGCCAGCGCCCGGCACTTCACGGCCACCGGCCTCCAGCCCGAGGCCACCTACCTGTTCCGTGTCACCGCTCAGACCCGCAAGGGCTGGGGCGAGGCGGCCGAAGCCCTGGTGGTCACCACCGAGAAGAGAGGTAACCATGGGGGGTCCGGCCGGCGGCGCGGGGCTGGCGGTGTCCCCGCAGTGCTCCCAGCCCCTCGCCTCCCCCAGCCCGGCCGCAGCCCCCCGGGAAGCCGCTGGCGCAGCAGGAGGAGGTGCGGGCGCGGAGCGTGCTGCTGTCCTGGGAGCCTGGCAGCGACGGCCTCTCCCCCGTGCGCTACTACACCGTGCAGAGCCGCGAGCTGCCCGACGGCGACTGGGCCCTGCACTCCGCCCCCGTCAGCCACAACGCCACCGCCTTCGTCGTGGACAGGTGAGGGGCTGGGGACACGCTGGGTGATGATGCTTCGGGTGGTTTCCCCGTGCCTCCGTTTCCCCGTCTCGTGAGAAGTGCTGGTACAAGGCTGGGAAGGGATGGCCCGGTGGGAGGGAGGGTGGCTCGGGGGTGACCCGCTGGTTTTCCTGTCCCCATCCCGCTCCGCTCCCCGCAGGCTGAAACCTTTCACTTCCTATAAGTTCCGTGTGAAGGCGACGAACGACATCGGGGACAGCGAGTACAGCGAGGAGTCGGAGTCACTCACCACCCTGCAGGCTGGTCAGCACCTCCTGGGGCAGGGACAGCGGGTATCCCAGGGAATTCCTCCTGTGCCGTGGGCATCTCCGGGGCCTCACCACCCTCTTCTCCCCCACAGCCCCCGAGGAGGCTCCCACCATCCTCTCCATCACCCCCCACACCACCACGTCGGTGCTCATCCGCTGGCAGGTACCGTCCCCTCTGCCCTGCCCTGAGAGGTGGCACCGGGGTGTACTGGGGACCGCCATCTCGGGGTGCCAGGGAGCTCTGGATCAGAGCAGTTTCTGACTGCCTTCCTTCCCTCCCAGCCCCCGGCTGAGGACAAGATCAACGGGATCCTGCTGGGGTTCCGGCTGCGGTACCGGGAGCTGGTGTACGACAGCCTGAGGGGCTTCGCCCTGCGCGGCATCGGCCACCCTGGCACCAGCTGGGCCGAGCTCACCCGTGAGTGTCCCCGGCCCTGGGGACAGGGGCTGGGGTGACCTCGGGGTGGCAGGTGGGGATCTGGGCAGTGCAGCAGCCTGTGCTCCACAGCATCTCCCAGGTACCAGGGTCAGGCTGTGCCCCCTGGAGCTGGGATCGGGCTGGAGGATGGAAAGGCTTCTCAGTGCTGTGGCAGCCTCATTGGCACCTGGGGGTGACAGGGCCCTTGCAGGGGAACCTTGGACCTCGCTGGGGTGGGGGTTATGTTGGGATGGGGGATCAGAGGTGGAGCCCACCCTGCCCTGCACTAACCCCGCCTCCTCCCCTGCCCAGCCGTCTACGCCGTGCACAACCTCAGCGAGGTGTCCCTCACCCAGTACGAGCTGGACAGTAAGCCACCACCCCCTGTGTGTCCCCTTCTGTCACCCCCATTGTGTCCCTGCACTGCGGGGTGAGCTGGAATCCCTCTGCCTGTCCCCTCCAGCTGCTCCTTGGGGACACCCCCTTCTTCCCAACATGGGGGGCTCTGCCAGCGCCCCCGGGCTGCCCCATCACGGGGAGGGTCCCACTCACCCCTTGTCCCGCAGACCTGAGCAAGCACCGGCGCTACGAGATCCGGATGAGCGTCTACAACGCTGTGGGCGAGGGGCCCCCCAGCCCCCCGCAGGAGGTGTTCGTGGGGGAAGCGGGTGAGTGCAGAAAGGGGGCTCGGCTGTCCTGGAACCCCACATCGCCCAGAAAGGGCAGTGACACAAACCCCGAACCAGCGCGGTGACCCTGTCCCCTCCCTCGGCACAGTGCCCACCGCAGCGCCCCAGAACGTGGCTGTGCAGGCGGCCACGGCCACTCAGCTGGATGTCACCTGGGAGCCGCCCCCCGTGGAGAGCCAGAACGGGGACATTCAGGGCTACAAGGTACCTCCTGTCACCTGGGGACTGGCACCCGGAAGGGGCTCGGGGGCACGGAGGGCTCTGGGGAGGTGCTGAATTCCTGGGGGGCACAGGGTAGGTGGCACTGGGGGTGCTGCGCGTGCCTTCGGGGAAGGGGTTCCGGGAAGGTGCTGGGGGTGCCGAGGAGATCCCGGTGTTCCATCCCTGTGCCGGGAGGCGACGGGGCAGCAGATGGCGCCGTCGGCCCTGGAATGCGGCCGGGATGCAGCCGGGATGTGCCGGGATGCAGCCGGGATGTGCCGGGATGCAGCCGGGATGTGTCGGGATACAGCCGGGATGTGTCGGGAGGAGCCCGGGCAGGGATATTTGGGCACAGCCAGGACTCAAGAAGGCGAGCTGGGTGGGATCCGTGCCTCACCCATCTCCCCACGCCCCTTCCCGCAGATCCACTTCTGGGAGGAGCAGCGCCGGAACGAGAGCGCGCGGGTCAAGACCCTTTTCCTGCCCGACACCGCGGTGAAGCTGAAGAACCTGACGGGCTACACCTCGTACTGGGTCAGCGTGGCCGCCTTCAACGCCGCGGGGGACGGGCCCCGCAGCCCCCCCGTGAAGGCACGGACTCAGCAGGCAGGTGGGGCCCGTAGCACGGCTCCCTCTGCACCCTCCTGCCCCTGGGCTCCGCGGGGAGGTGTCTCCATGGGTTCGGCTCCAGGGGTTCCCCCTCATCCTGCAATCCCAAGATGAACATCCCCAGTCTCACCTCATCGGGTTTATGGAGACAAAGGTTTAAGGTCTTGAGAAGGATGAAGGTTTTGGGAGGAGAGAAAAGGAGCAGCACACTCTTTCCCCCACGGAATCTTTGCTGCAGCGGGGATGGGACATGGGGGGTATGAGTTGATGACCAGGGAGAGGAGCTGGCTCGTGCTGGGGGTGTCCTGTGGAGTGCTGAGCTGGTCCTGTCCCCCGTCCCCTCGCAGCCCCCAGCGCTCCCGGCTCCATCCGGTTCAGCGAGCTGACCACCACGTCAGTGAATGTGTCCTGGGAGCCACCACCGCTGCCCAACGGCATCCTCGAGGGCTACAGGCTGGTCTACGAGCCCTGCACGCCCGTGGATGGTGAGGGCATGGCTGGGGCGAGCGGGGACGGCCCGGGGGGACCCGGCTCAGCTTCTGTCCCCACAGGTGTCAGCAAGATCGTGACAGTGGACGTGAAGGGGAACAGCCCTCTGTGGATGAAGGTCAAGGACCTGGCTGAGGGTGTCACATACCGGTTCAGAATCAGGGCCAAAACCTTCGCCTACGGGCCAGACGTCGAGGCCAACATCACCACAGGGCCTGGGGAAGGTATGGGGGGCACATGGGGGACATGTAGGGCGAGGGAGGAGATGGGGTGGGGGCTGGCACGGCTCTGTGCCAGTTTGTACCCCCTGCTTCCAGCTCTGCCCTGGTCCCCAGGTGCCCCCGGCCCCCCCGGAGAGCCCTTCATCTCCCGCTACGGCTCGGCCATCACCATCCACTGGTCCAGCGGGGACCCCGGCCAAGGACCCATCACCAGATACGTCATCGAGGCCCGGCCCTCAGGTACCACAGCTCTCCATCCCCTCCTCGGGGGGCAGGACAAGGAGAAACTGAGGCAGGGAGAGCTGTCCTGGCTTGGGGGTTAGGACGTGGTGTCTGAAGTGTTGTCTAAGGGCTGATCCATGAGGAAAACACTGCTGAGTGAGGCTGATGGAAAGGGCAGCACCTGGAGGGCCGGGGGATGGAGGGATAACACCCCTCGCCCTGGGGTGTCCTGCAGAGCCAGCCCTCCCCTCCCAGTCCCATTGTCTCTTCCAGATGAGGGGCTCTGGGACATCCTCATCAAGGACATCCCCAAGGAGGTGACCTCCTACACCTTCAGCATGGACATCCTCAAGCAGGGGGTCAGCTACGACTTCCGTGTCATTGCCGTGAACGACTACGGCTACGGAACCCCCAGCACCCCCTCCCCCTCCGTGTCAGGTGTGTTCTGGGGGATTCTGTGCCAGAGGGAGGGTCCTGGTGTTGCTCTGCTCTTGTGGCCATCGCTGAAACCCACTCCTGGCTCTTACAGAGTCCCAAATCCCACTGCCAGCACCCCCTTTCCAAAGCCCTCTGTTATCCCCCTTTCCCATGGATTGAGGTCTCAGAAAGCTCCCAAGTGACCCCGTGCTGCAGAGGGCTGTCCCCATCCAGCCCGGCTGTCCCCTGTCCCTGTCCCCCTCTGATCCTCCCTGCTGTGCCCCAGCCCAGAAAACCAACCCGTTCTACGAGGAGTGGTGGTTCCTGGTGGTCATCGCCCTGGTGGGGCTCATCTTCATCCTCCTCCTCGTCTTCGTGCTCATCATCCGCGGGCAGAGCAAGAAGTACTCCAAGAAGTCAGACTCAGGTGAGTGAGAGAGGGTGGTGGGTGGTGACAGGAGCCTCCTGTCCCCGGGGGAGCCTCTTGGGGGTCTCTCCCTGCTTTTGAGGTCTGGGTGGAGCGTGGGAGCCTCCCTTCCTGTCCACCTTGGGGACAACTCCTCCAGTGCCACCCCATAATGAGGCTGTGGCTTCCCGGAGAGCGGCGGGAGCTCAGGATGAAATAAAAGACTCGTCCCCCAGACAGCTGCGGGGGCAGGGCAGCCCCGGGGGCTCGCAGAGGTCACCGGGATTAGCCAAACACAGCTCTGTTTTCTTAGCTCTGTCAAGAGCTCAAATTGTGGGGAAAATCCAGACCTCCTCTTTAAACAAACAGCCCGGAGTGGGGAGTGGGGCAGGGCAGGGGGCTGGGCCGGGGCACGGCTGGCACCTCCTGGCTGTCCCCAGACTGTGGTGACCCCGGAACCAGCACAATCCCCCCGGGGACACCCCCAGCCCCCCTCGCTGCGCTGTGCTGCCCGCGGAGGGGCTGGGGGAGGCTGAGCATCCCCATCCTCCAGGGAACAGCTCCAAGGCGGCGGCCCTGAGCCACGGCGAGATGGTGAGCCTGGATGAGGGCAGCTTCCCCGCCCTGGAGCTCAACAACCGGCGCCTCTCCGTCAAGAATTCCTTCTGCCGGAAGAACGGCATCTACACCCGGTAGGAACCCCCAGCCACACCCCCTACCTGGGCAGGGGGAGCGGTTTTGGTCATTGTATCCATCCCTGCTCAATCGTGGCATGGGGAGGGCTTGGATCCATCCCGAGGGGTTGACCCTGATCTGCGCAGGGTCCCCCCTGAAAGTCCCTGACAGGGGGATCAGGGTTCTTGGGGGGGGTTGGCACGCTGAGGGGTGTTCCCCATGGGGCCGCTGGGGTTGTCCCCAAGTAGCCCAGCCCCGAGGGGAGGGGACACACGCTGACCACGCACCTGCCTGTCCCCGAGGTCCCCACCCCGACCCAGCCCCGGCAGCCTGCACTACTCGGACGAGGACGTGACCAAGTACAACGACCTGATCCCCGCCGAGAGCAGCAGCCTGACCGAGAAACCCTCCGAGGTCTCCGACTCCCAGGTGAGCCCAGGGGCTGCACACGGGGACAGGGACCTGGGGCGGGCTGGAGGGTGCTGGGAGCTCTCCCTCAGCATCAGCCCTTTGCCCTGGCCGCACGTTTGGGAGCAGCGCTGCCCCATCCCGCTCCGGAGGCAGCAGCAGCCCCGTGGCTCCTTGGCACGGAGCCGGAGCGAAGCTGGCACAGCCCCCGGCCCGTGTGCTGGGGATGTGACACTGCGGGGGTCTCCCGGGGCTGCTGGGGACAGGGCACGGGGGACGGGAGGTCAGCGGGCTTGGGGCTGTCCCGCTGCCCGGTCGCTGGTGGCAACGCCCGCGGCTCTGCCAACTCCACAAAATGCCACCTTTGTCTTGTCCCGGGGCCACAAGCAGCTGTGGAGCCCCAGGGAGGCCATGGGACCGTCACCCCCAGGACGGAGATCCTGAGAGGCTGATGTCCAGGGAAAGCTCCTGCAGGTCCCTAGGGCTGCCCCCGAACAGGAGGGGACCGTGCCCAGGGGGCCCCCCCGTCGCTGCCCGCACCGGCTGTTTCCTTGGCAGATGCCGGCTCCTCTCGCTGCGGCCCGAGCGGGGCTCGAGTGGCTTTTGAGGAGCTGTGAAGAGCTGCGGGAGCCGGCGCTGGCGCGGGGCAGTTCCCACCGCCCTCAATGGGCCCTTTGTGCGCCGCCGGAGAAGCTGAATCCAATTACCGGCAGAGCCCAAAAACACCCTCCCCGCCAGCCCGGGGGCTTCGCGGCCTCGGCAGCGCTCAGGAACCTTTTGTATGAGGTTTTATTTTGTTTTAGCGAGAGGCAGAAACCCCCCAGTGACGCTGCAGCCGTCCCAGCCTTTAAATACTTTTGGGATGTGCTCGCCAGCATTCCCAGAAGAGCTCTGGGAAAGCACCAGGAAAGCACTGGGAATCACAGAACCATTTAGGCTGGAAAAGAGCTCTGAGATCACCGAGTCCAAGCTGTGACCGATCCCCACCTTGTCCCCAGCCCAGAGCACTGAGTGCCACGTCCAGGCCTTCCCTGGACATCTCCAGGGATGGGGACTCCTGGGCAGCCCCTGCCAAGGCCTGGCCGCCCTTTCCGTGGGGAAATTCCTCCTGATGTCCCCAACCCTGGCACAGCTTGGGGCCGTTCCCTCTCATCCTGCTCCCTGGGAGCAGAGCCCGACCCTACTGAATTTCGGGGCTGTTGGTTGATGTCTCCACCTCACCACGTTCCCCCATCGTGTTTTTCAGGGCAGTGACAGCGAGTACGAGGTGGACCCCGGGCACCAGAAGGCGCATTCCTTCGTCAACCACTACATCAGCGACCCCACCTACTACAACTCGTGGCGGCGGCAGCAGAAGGGCATCTCCCGGGCGCAGGCCTACAGCTACACCGAGAGTGACTCGGGCGAGCCCGACCACACCCCGCTCTCCAACAGCACCTCCACGCAGCAGGGCAGCCTCTTCCGCCCCAAAGCCAGCAGGACTCCCACCCCCCAGACCCCCGGCAACGCCCCCAGCAGCCAGCCCGGGACCCTGTACCGCCCGCCCAGCAGCCTGGCCCCCGGCTCCAGAGCCCCCATCGCTGGCTTCTCCTCTTTCGTTTGATATTTAAACAGAAGAAAAAAAAAAAAAAAAACACCAGGAGAGGGGGAAAAATTAAGAAAAAACAAAACAGAAAAAAAAAGAAACAAAAGAAAAGCCCCGAGAAATTAAGAGAAAAGGAAAAAGTGGCGAAGGGGAGAAGAGGAGGAGAAGGAGGAAGGGGAGCAGCCCCAGGCTCCAGGGGTTTCTTGGCAGCACCGGAGCTGGATGCCAAGCGCTGTCCCTGGGACTGGGGAGCAAATCCAGGTCCCCTCCTTGGCCAAAGCCTCTGTGTCACGGACTCCTCGGCCGAGGTTGGGCAGGGGGCTCGGGGTGGACTCCCATCGCCCTTGGCACCCCCCGGGGCTGCCCTGGACCTGCTGCCGGACTCCAGTGGGTGCTGGGGGCTGGGTGAGGGACTCCTGCCATGCCAAACCCCGGCCCCCCCACTTGTGGCTCCCCCAGGATGTGGGGACAGGCGGTGACACGGAGAATCCCAGCTGCAGAGGGTGAGAGGAACTCTGCTGATCCTAAAACCTCTGGACTTGAACCCTCCACTCTGGAACACCCCAGCCTTTGGGAGAAGGATCCCAGGGAACAACTCATTCCTCCCGTCCTTTGTGCCTGGCCCAGCACAGCCCTGCCAGGAGATCCCAGGACTGAAACCCCAGGAGAGCCCCGGCAGGGTGCACGTGGTGCTCAACCCCCCTCCCCCCCTCCGATTTTGCACCTCAGGGGCTCTGGTGAGGACTCGGATGAGGCGATTGGAGCTTCCTCTCAGCATTTCTGGCGGTTTGGGGCTTTTTAATGGGGTTTTGTGCAGAGGCCTGAGGGCATTGGGGGGTGTTGATGCCCGGGGGTCCATGGCCGTGGCCGTTTTGGGGTTCTCTGCACAGCACAGCCCCCGCAGTGCCTATGGGTGAGCCAGCACCAGCCCGGCGGGGCCGCGGCGCCCGGGCTGAGCCAAGGGAGATGCCAATAAACAGCCTGAGGACAAGTGTGTCCCCTCTCTGTCACCTTGCTCTGCTGGAGGAAGGGCCAGTGCGACGTGTCCGTGTGTCCTGCTGCCCCTCTGGGCTTGTGGCAGCACTATGGCACCGAGGAAGGAGCTGGGTGCCAGAGGTGCTGGGTAGAGCCCAGAAGGGTGCAGGGGGCTGTGGTGGCTGTGTCCTGCAGGTTCCCATCGCAGTGGGGTCTGGAGCTGCTGGGAGATGGGGTGGTGGGACAGGGCACCCCACTGCACTGGAGCTCTGGGCACTGCCAGCAGCAGCCCTGGCACTGGAGATGTCTACTGGGCTGCTTCACAGCCACCCTCTCTTGCTCTGCCCTTCAGGCCTGGCAGGAAAATCCAGGTGACGCGTTCAGGTTTCATCACCCATCACCCCCGGCAGCCAAAGCAGGGGCTGGGGGTGGGGAGGGCTCAGCTGGCAAAGCACCAGGGGCTGCCAGGGCTGTGGGCTCTGCACAGTCCCTGTCACAGCACCTGGGAGTTCCTGAAAGTCACATCCCAGGACCCTCAGCCTGCGTGGGCAAGGGGCTGCATTTGGGGACGGGTCACCCAGTGCTGCAGCCCCTCCTTGGACTGGGAGGACTGGGCTGCAGTGGTGGCCTTGCTGCCGAGCCACAGTCACTGTCTGTCCCCACACTGGCTTGCAGTGTCCCCAGAGCAGAGGCCATTGCTGGTGGGTCCCTTCTCTGACCCACTTGGAGCACCCAAGTGGTGCCTGTCCCCTCCTGGGCAGTGCAGGGAGCCCCAACACCCCACTCGGTGACAGTGGCAGGGGATTCTGCGTCCGGCTGGACAAATCCTGCTGCTCATGTGCAGCCCAGCTCCAGCCCCGGGTGTCCGGCTTGTGCAAGAGGGACCTTCCTCCCACGGAGGGGACACGGAGCCGCCGGAGCCTCGGGGCAGAGCAGGTCCGGGGAGTCGAGCAGCACAGGTGAGTTCCCTGTGCAAGGAATGCTGCTTGTGCAAGGAATGCCACCCGAGCAAGGGACATTCCCTGTGCCAGAGATGCTCCTGGTGTCGGGGCTGATCCCTGAGTGGGGGCTGGTCCCTCCTGTGAGGGACGTGCCTCATGAGCACCGAGGTCCCCGGACATGTCCCCCATGGTGGGGACAGGGGGATGCGGGTCCCGGATCCCATCCCCGGCTCTGGGAATAGCAGAGCCCAGGCCCCGCTCACCTCTCCTGACCCAGCTGGTCCCTGGCTGCCAGGAGGAGCCGGAGGGTGCAGCCACACCTGCGGCAGGTTTGGCGCTGGCGCCGTGCCGGGAGGTGACGCCGCCGGCGTGGCTGTGGCTGGAGCGCCGGGTCCCCGCGGCGGCCACGGTGGCGAGAGTGGCAGGAGCCCTCTGAGCCCGTGTGGCGAGGGCGGGAGGAGCCGTCTGAGCCCGCGGTTTCCCACGGCTGAGGGATGCAGCGCCTGAGGAAGCGGGAGAGATCCCACATCCCACCACGGGCAGAGGGCTGGGCCTCTGCTCCCAGGGATGCTGTGCAGGGCACAGGGCTCACTTTGGGGACAGCAGGGATGGGCCGAGTGCCAGCAGCACCGGTGAGAGCTCTTGCTCGCCTGTGCTGCCCCGGTTTCCCCGTGGAACAGAAGGAATGGGACCAACCAGGCTCGCAGGAGAAGACACTGAGCCCGGCCACCTCTTCCCAAAGTCCCTCCCACCATCCCCGCCCCTCCGGGCAGGTGAGGGCTGCCCGTTCCCATTCCCGATCCCATTCCCACTCCCAGGGTTCTCCAGGCTGCTCCGTGCCGCAGTCAGGCAGGGTGAGCTGTCAGCACCGATCACTCCCCGAGGACCAAACCGGCCTTGACGTTTCTCCCGAGCGCTGCTCCCTGGCCTGTGGTTTTCCCAAGGGCAGAGCGCTCGCTGTCAGGGCTGGGAGAGCCAAAGGGGGGCACAGGGGAGATGAGGCACCCCCAGATGTTGATGGGTGGATGGGGCAGTGCTGGAACAGGAGCTGCTCCCTGCTCCAGGTGCGACGAGGACACACTGATGTTCCAAAAATGAGGGTTGTGACCGGCAAAGCCGGACTGAAATCTGTGATTTGTTTTAATTTATTTATCTTAGAAGCAGCCCCGCAGTCTGGGCTCTCCCTGTCCTCCAGATATCTCCGGTTCCCTGTCAGCTCCTGGGACAGAGCCAAGCGTGTCATGTCCCCACCTTTCCCTTGCCTTGGGCCTTGGGGACAGGGACAGCCCCTCCTGCCACGCCGGGGGCCAGGCGGGACTCGGCGCATCCTCTGCTCCGTGCCAGGGGTGGCAGGAGAGGAGAGCGGCGGAGAGAACGGAGCCAGGTCTGTGCCCCCTGTCCCTGGAGGGGTCCCTGTGCCAGGGCAGGGCTTTCCATGGGCACTGCAGAAGCCAGGTGGGATCCTGGAATCATGGAATGGTTTGGGTTGGAAGGGACCTTAAATGTCACTTTGTTACAGGCTGGAAATCCAGCTGGCGTGGGAGAGGCTGGAGTGGGTGCAGTCCATCCAGGTGAAGCTTTCCTGGCGGGGGGGGCGCAGAGGGTTGGGGGAGCCCATTCCCTGGCACTGCTGGCCGGGAGAGAGTTCCCGCTGGGAAAGGTGGGAGGCTGCACGGAGAACCTGCCCGGGGCAGGCTCCCACCTGCACCCAGCTTGTCCCGGTGCCCATCTGGGCACCCCTGGGTGCCGACCTGCCAGCGGGGAGCGGGCAGAGCATCCTCTGGGTGAATGGTGTGGGGAAGGGGCCGAACCCCCTGGCTGTGGGAAGGTGTTCGGGGAGGTTTCTGGCAGCAGCCAGCGCTGGGCCCTGGGGCTGGAGGGATTTGAGGGGGGCTGTGGAGGCAGTGCTTTGTTCTGGCACCCTGGGGTGTCCGGACAGTGATCCCCGGCTCTGGGGCTCAGGGAAAGCTCCCCGCTGGTCCGACAGCGTCGGCAGACAAAGCTGGCAGGCGCTGGCAGCAGGAGGAGGGCATGGGGCTGCTGCCGGGAACTCGGGCTCTTCTCCCTGCCCTGCTTTTCAAAGTGCTTTTCAAGCCTTTTCTTTTCTTCTTCTCTGCTTTCAAAAGCTGCTGAGGAGCAGCAAAAGGAGCCGGCGATGGCTGAGGGAGGGCGGGAGCGATCCGCGCTCCGGAGCCGCCCAGCACCCCGAGCTCGCCTCCCCAGGGCCGGCGGCAGCCGCGGGGCTCAGGGTAGCACAGAAGGGAAGGGGAGGGGGCCCGTCTCTCCCAGGCAGTTTTTCAAGTCGAGTGGGTGCCTGCTCTTCCCAGCCAGAGCCAAGCCAGCCCTCGGGAGCCTTCCCGGCGGCTCCCACCAGCCGGGTGATGTTAATCCCTCCCGACTGCGCTGTCTCAGCCATCTCCACGCTCCCATGACAGCGTCAGGTGAGGCGAGCAACGCTGGATTGGTGTCCCACCAGCCTTGTAATACACACTTCGTCTCCACGTGAGTGGGTCGAGCTGCCGCTGGGGGCTGGGCAAACCCTCCTCCTCTTCCGCACCCACCAAAAATCCACTGTTGCATCCAGAGGTGGCCCCTGCTCAACTGCGGGCCCGGGGCTTTGCCTCTGGCCTCAATTTCCCTGTATGGAAGGAAAATAAAATTTGCCAATAAAACGGGCCGTGGAAACGGCACTGGAGGAAGCAGCACAGCCCAGCATGGAGACACAGGCACGAGTGGGATGGCGCTGGACACCCGGGCTGGGGGCAGAGGCTGTGCCCTGGGTGCCAATCCCACATCTCCGCAGTGCCACGCTGGCCCTCGCTGCCCGCCAGAGTGGCAGCTCCGTGGTGACACCACTTCCCTTCCATGGAGGGAAGTGTCAGCCGCAGATGAGCCATCCCAGTGCCCGGTGCTGCCCACCCGGTGCTGTCACAACCAGCCCCCGGCTCGGGGACTGGAGCTCCCGGCACGGGTGATACGAGAAACCTCCGGACCTCACAGCGCCGTGTCCCAGCACCCCAAAAGTGGCATGACAAGAGCATCCCACTCGCCAGCCCCCTGCACCCCACCCTGCCTCCCTCCACAGAGACGCCAGATGCTCCGCAATAGCCAAGAAACGCTGCATTAGGCAGGTTCGGGATAATCTCGGCTCTCCCGCCCCTTTTCTCCCACAAAGGTTTTGTCTTAATCCCGGAGAGCGAGCGAGCGAGCAGCGGCTGAGCAGCCCAGCCCAGCACTCTCCCTTTCAGCCCAGTGTCAGTGGGGCCGGGATGATCATGGAATTCATCGCCAGGGCCGGGGGGGCCGCGGTGGCCACGGATCCATCCCTGAGGCCGTGGAGCCCCACAGCAGCACCGGCGCTGGAGGACTGGGGTGGCCGTGGAGCCCCTGTCACCGCGTCCGGGCCATCACCCACCCACCCACCCACGGCCTGGAGGGACCCCACGGCTCCCCAAGAGGGATCGAGCACCGGGACTGGCTGGGGGCAGGGGAGGGAGATGGGTGCAGCCTCGTGGGTGTCACGGTCACGAGTGGAACGGGGGCATCGCTGCTGCCGTGGTGCTGAAACCGCCTCCTCCTGGCGTCTCAGAGCGGTTCTTACTTCCCCTTAATTAATTAGAGTCGGTCACTCACCGTCATCTCACCCCCGCCGCTCCGCCAGGGGTGCGGCCAGCTCCTTGCGCTGCCTCCGGGGACCCCACTCGTGACCCCCGGCGGGAAGGGACCTGTGAGCCCCCACCCCCGCCAGTCCTTCCATCCCCCCGGGAGGTACCAAGCCCTGCTCCTGACCCCTCTCGTGTCCCCCCTCCCTCGGGACCCCCCGGGTGGGGCCGCGTTGGGGCCAAGGGTTCCACTCCCCCCGCCCCACTCGGGTTTGAATGGGGGGCGTGGGACCGCCCCGTGACGTGGCGCTGTGCCATTGGCCCGGGCGGGGCGATGATGTCATCGCCGGGGGGGCGCTCCGTTCCGGCGCGGCGCGGCCATGGACCGGCGGCGGCGGGGCCCGGGCGAGCAGGTACGGGGGGGGACACCGGGGGCTCCGGGGGTCGTGGCGGCCCGGCGAGACTCGGCTCCGCCTGGCCAGGTCCGGCCCGGCTTGTGCCGGCGTGGGGGAAGCCCGCCGCTCTCGGCTCCTCTATTGTCCGGCCGGCGGGCGGGGTCCCCGGCGCTGCCGCGCTCCGGTACCGGGCAGAGGGGCGGCCGGGACCCCCCGCCTCATTCCCCGCGGGGCCGTGGGGCCGGTGCGCGGCGCGGGTGGGTGAAGGGGTTAACAGGATGCGGAGCGCTGTTTGCCCAGCGCGGGGCACCGGCCCGGCTCACCCCACCCCGCCCCACCGGCGATCGGCGCCCGTTCGCCCGCGGCTCCGCCGAGCCCCGCGCGGGGGTGGCGGCGGCCGGAGCTGGCGGTGGTCGCGGCCGGGGCGGTGGCTGCCCGCGGGCCGTCTCGGGAAGGTGGATCCTCGCCGCGCTGGAGCGGGTCCAGCGGCACCCCGGGGCTGGCCAGGGCTGGGCGCCGGCCGGTGCTGAGTCAGAGCCACCCGAAATCCCCGTCCCGCTCATCCCCCGGTGGCCCGGACAGGGCTCGGGGTCCTGGCTGAGCGCAGCCTGCCCTCCGCCCTGCTGCCCGTCCCTGGGCGGCACACACCGCTGCCACGGGTGCCCTGAGGAGAGGAACTGCCCAGCTCTGCCAGCGCTGGGCACGGGACCGGCTCCCAGACCCACTCCGGTGCCCGTGGAGCTGGGGGTCGGTGGGCAGCGACCGCTCGCGGGGCGCTGGACTCGTCCCACGCCGCCCCGGGTTGACCCCGGCAGCAGCAGCGGGAAGTATGGATGTTTCCAAGCGCCGAATCTATGGATCAGGAAAGCTGTTCCAAAGGGAGCTGGGATCTATAGAGCAGGAGAGCTGCTCTAAAGGGATCGTTAATGGGCTGTGAGGGGAAACTGAGGCACAGCGTGCGATCTCTGCGCCCAGGACAGGACTCGCTCCCCAGCTGGGAGTAAACAAGTCTGATTTGGACGCAGCTCCCTCGGAAACCGTGGAGCGACTCCAGCTGAGTTTTAGCACCGAGGAGGCTCAGCGTGTTCGGGTGTGAGGGTGCAGAGCGAGCCTGGGCCGAGCCCCGATCCCCGGGGCAGCCTCCCGGCTCCGTGCCCCGGGCTGAGCGGCCGCGGGGCTCCCTGCCCGGCCCCCAGCGCCAGCCCCGCGTTGTGCTGACCGCGCCGCTCGCTGCCTTTGTTCGCTGGGTTTTGTCCTGAGCACAAACAGCCGCCGCGGGCCCCCCGGGCCGGTCGGCTGCGGGCTCCGGGCCCCCGGCAGGTAGGGAGGCAGCCGCGGCCGCGCTGTGGGAAGTCTGCCTGTTTACTTCCCGTCCACCCCAGCGAAACCGCAGGAATTCGGAGCCCGGCGCAGGTCGGGAGGTCTGTTCAGCCCCGGCATCCTGTGGAAGCCCGGCCAGTCCCTGTTGCGGGAGGTAGAGTTAGGGCCAGCGAGGAGATAACCTTTCCCCCCGGAAAAGTCCCCTCCCGGCCCTGCAGAGCCGCGGGCCGGTTCGTGGCCCCGAAGCTGGAGGATTTATGGTCCTGTGCGTGTTCTGGCGTGTCCTGCCAATAGTTCTTGCTGAACTCTGGCTACCTCCTGGCTGTTGGCAGTCCCTTGGGGAGCGCTTCTCTGCTTTTGGCACAGGCGGCGAGTTCCCAGCCTGGTGCTGATCCTTGTGCCGAGAGCCCCGCCGAGAGCCAAGCTTCTCCTCCCTCCCCGTGTGCCATCTCCCCATCCCCGGCTCTCATGCTCGCTGGCAGTGGCTTTCCCCCTTCCAAAGGCTGCTCCATGCATCCCACGGTTGCGCTGCAGCGGCGTCCCGGTGCCAGGGACAGGACCAGACCTGTCACCGCGCCGGGGTGGGGGCGGTCACCGGGGCGCCGGGGCTGCCCGCGCTGACAGGACCGTCTGCCCCCAGGCCCTGGGAAGACTCGCCGGGGAGCCCGAGCGAGGGTGTGACAGCGGCTGGGTCCCCTCCTGGGCCGGCGGTGGCAGGGTGTGATCCTTGCCCTGGCTCCAGCTGCTGTCTGCCAGGCTCCAACATCAAAGGATCAAAGGATCCCCGAGGGGCAGCGCACCCCAAAGTGGGGCTGAGCGGGCGGGGTGGCCTCCCTGTCCCGTGTGTGGGTTCTCCCTGGCCCTGGGCAGCGTGGGGGACCGGACCGGTCCAGCTCAGCCCCTGCCCCAGCACCCGGCAGGGCGGGGAGAGCACCCTCTGATCTCGGGGTGCTGCCTGGGGGGCTCTGCAGGGTGAAGCCGGGGAGCTCGTTTGGAGCCGGCTGGGCCGGCCAGGATGCTTTCCCAGCTTGGCTTTCCCAGCCTGTGAGCGGGAAGAGCTGGGGGCAGGATGCACGGGAATGTGGCTGAACTCGGCGTTTCTCCTGTTTGCACTCGTTCCCTGGCCTCCTTCTCTGAGCCACTTTCAGTCCCCGCGGGTGGCTGATGCTGAGCGGGATGAGATGGAGGGGGGGTCTCGTGGGAAGCCTGGCACCATCAGGGCACGTGGGCCTGGCCAGGGCTGTCCCAGTTCTGTGCTGGCTGCACTGTCCTACAAGCAGACATTCATCTACAGGGACAATTGTGTCCCTGGGCACCTCAGGTTCTCTCTCCTCGGAGGTTGTGACCCCAGAGGGCTCAGAGACCTGGTGGGAAGCAGCACAGGGCTGTCAGCGCAAGTTATCCCTTTTGTCCTCGCCCCGTGTGTGCAGGTCCTGTCCCCTCCCCTTGCCCCACAGCCCTGCTGGGGCTCGGCTCTGCTCTGGGCTTGCTGCCCCGGGCTGGGCAGCGCTGCCAGGTGCCTGCGAAGTCTCTCGGGTTACCAGCAGCTTTCCCTGGTAGGTGGCTGCAAAGGCAGCGCCAGCGATGCCTCCCCGGCCTGTTTTCCTTTGTGAAAGCGCCGGCAGCAGGAATGTCACAGGATCTGCTCTCCCCGGGCGAGAGGAGGAGAAAAGGGCTCTGTGTCCAGCTCCCCTGGGCCGGGCTGTGAGGGCAGCAGTGTCCATCTGTGCTGCCATCGCCTTCCACGGTGAGCTGCTGAGAAATGGGGGGAGATTTTGGCTGCTCTGAAGAGGCTCCGCGGGCTGGAGCATTCCGGGAAGGGGGACACGGTGCTGCTTTGGGGGCAGTGACGGTGATGGAGCACTGCTGGCCCCGCCGGTCCCGCTCCAACCTCCCGGTGGCCCCTTTGCCGCGGCTTGCAAAGTATCTCACAAATGCTGAACTTGGCCCCGAAATCTAAATACAAGGGAGGGACAGTCCCCAGATGGCCTAAATCAGCAGCACGGTTGCCTGGCCCAGCTGGGGAGCTCGCCGGGAGTGTTTGTTTTATGGAAAACCAAAGGCTGCAGGAATGCTGGCCTGGAAGGAGATGTTGGAAGGGGGAAGCGGTCGTGCCATGCACGCGCCGGAGAGGGAGCAGGGTCCAGCGAGCCGCTAATCTGTGTAGGGATGGGCTGAGGAGGGCAGGAATTCCCCCGGCTCCGGGTCTGAGGTGCTGGGAAGGGGGTGTGGCTCCTGGGTGGCTTCCCCCGGCTGCTGGCGATGAACTGGGGCGTGGTCCCCAATGTGCCGTCACCCCCCTGGGTGGCCGTTCTGCCGAGGCTGTGCCACCTGGGGGGGACAGGGTGGCCATGTGCCACCAGCGCCGTGCCACGAGCCACTCCTGCCCCGGCCGGGCCCATCCGGGAGCCGTGCATGGCAGGGTTGGGCAACCGGACTTTGCCCCAGCTTGGGGCCAGAGTCCATCCTGCCCAGACACCGCCTGCCTGAGGTCCTGCTGCTCCTGTGGGGGACAGCGGGGTGGCACAGCGTGGGTGTGGGGTGGAGAGGGGGGTGAAGGTGTCCTCTCGCCCTGCTGGGAGCTCTGGGGTGGGTCCTGCGGCTCCTGGCGGTGTCCAGCCGGGCAGGACTGGGCTATGCTGGCACCGTGGGGCCGGGCTCGCTTCCAGCTGCACCCTGGGGCCGGATGGGCACCCGGGGGGATGTGGCCCCCCCCCCGAGGCTCGCTCCGAGGACACACGTCCGTCCCTTCCCCGTGCGTGTCACGGGGCGCGGTGTCGCCGGCGGTGCCCGCAGGGAGGAAGAGGGCGGCCATGAGCTCTTCCTCCCCGGCCGCCTCTCCCGGGACCACCTGGGGCTGCCTGGCGCCACGGGATGCGGGGACACCGGCGCTGTCCTTGTCCCCTCCTGCGTGGCTACCGGCGCTGGGCTGGACAGGTCGGCTGGTGGCCCCGAGGTGTCCTCGAGGTGGCCGAGGGAAGGAGTAACGTGCCCGTTCCCACTGTGGTCAGCCAGAGCCCTCGTCATTTCTGTCACCTCTGAGTCACAGCGGTGACGATGAGACGGCCGGGGAGGGTGGGGATGGTCACACATTGGCTCAGCTCCGAGGAGCAGCGCGGAGGGCTTTGGGGGGCTCCGTGTCCGCATCCTGCCAGGCACGATGGGGTCCCCATCCTGGTCCCCCCGTCCCCCTGCTCGGCTGGCGGTGCCTCCCGGGGGCTCTACGCCCTCCTCACACACTTCCTGCCGTCTGTTTCCAATTCCTCCTGGCGTCTGCTCCTCCCTGCTTTCTTCCAATTAGAAAAAAAAAAAAACAAACCCAGGCATCTTCTCAGCGTGCGGCTCGCAGAGGCTGGAGCTGCTCGGGAGGGCTGGGTCTGCAGGGGGAGGGGACAGAGGGTGCCCGTGGTGCCCTGCATCTCTTTTTGTGCCCATTCACGTGGGACACAGGGTCAGGGATCATCCTGAAGGATTTCTGTGCTCCTGAGATTCTCTCTACTCCAGGGATGGCTCGTTCTGGGAGTGTAGGGAGCTCGAGGGTGTGTGAGAATGTGTCCCGTGTGGAATGATTGGCATGGAGCCAATTCCCTGGAGAACCAAGCAGCTGGTGGGCACTGGGGCACGTTTTGCAGCTTGCTGGGATGAAATCTGGTGCCCACCCACATCCTTGAAGCCTGACCGTGTCCCTCCCTCCTCTCCCCTAGGAGTGACCCATCCGTGACGCCGGTGGGACCGCGGCCGTGGAGCCCCAGCTGTGAGCAGTAGCAGGCCCTGCACCCAGCGTGGCACAGCCTCTCCTGGCCGCCACCATGCCCATCCTCAAGCAGCTCGTGTCCAACTCGGCGCACTCCAAGCGCCGCTCGAGGGCTGACCTGACGGCCGAGATGATCAGCGCGCCTCTGGGGGACTTCCGCCACACCATGCACGTGGGGCGCGCCGGCGACGCCTTCGGGGACACCTCCTTCCTCACCAGCAAGGCCGGGGAGCCGGTGCCGGAGGTGGGAGAGGAGCCGGGCGGCTCCAAGCCCAGCCTGCTGTCCCGCCGCTTCCGCAGCAGCAAGCGCTCGCAGTCGGTGACGCGCGGGGACCGGCGGGACATGCTGGGCTCGCTGCGGGACTCGGCGCTCTTCGTCAAGAACGCCGTGTCCCTGCCCCAGCTCAACGAGAAGGACGTGGACAGGAGCGCGGGGCAGCTGCCCAAGAGCCTCTCGTCCAGCCCCGTGAAGAAGCTGCCCGAGGAGATGAGCCCCGAAGAGCAGCAGCGCCCGAACGGGGCGGCCGCGGGGCCGCTGAGCCCCAGCTTGGACGAGCGCGACTTCGGGGACATCACGGACCTGCCCGTGGTGGTGGCCAAGGGCGGAGCGGGCTTGAAGCACGCCGAGTCCATCATGTCCTTCCACATCGACCTGGGGCCCTCCATGCTCGGGGACGTGCTGAGCATCATGGATAAGGATCAGTGGGAGCAGGACGAAGACCCCGATGCCGAGGAGAGCCGCGAGGAGGAGGAGGAGGAGGAGGAGGGGGAGCCCACCCTGCCTGGTTCCCCGCTGGTGGCCGTGGCGGCCCCGCCGACCCAGAGCCCGGCCCGTGGCGCCGGTGGCCGCAGCCCCAGGGACAGCAGTCCGGCCTCCAGCTGCACCTCGGGGCCCGAGGAGCGCAGCCCCATCCCCAGGCCACCGAGCCAGCGGGGAGGGCCCCCGAAACGCCCCGACAAGGAGTTCTCGTTCGCTGACGAAGACGATGACGAGATCCGGGTATAAAGGCAGGCCGAGGGTCTGGTTCTCATTGCGGTGGTTTGGACACAGGGCTGAACACCCCAACTGGTGGCACTGGGGAAGACTCGACTCCTGCCTCGTTTCCTCTCTGTGCTGCAGCAGGACAGCGCTCTGCTCCCGGGGCCGGGGGTGTTCCTGATGTCTGTCAGCCCCCAGAGAGCTCCAGCACTTCCTGGGAGGGGGAAGCAGACTCGAATTTGGTTCTTTCTGTTGGACTTTGGATATTAGCTCCTTTCTCCTGCTGCCCTGCCCGTGTAAAGCGATTTAGGATCCGTCAAGATGAGCCTTTGGAGTTCTAGCCCCTTTAGTAATATAAATATATTTTCCGCCGTACAGTTTTTACTGTTTTCTGATTTGTACTTACCTTTCTCTGCTCTCTTTTGGTTTTAACCGAGGGAAGATTTCGTGTGAGGAAGAACTTTGCTCTGGAGCTCAGAGGTGGCCTGGGACTATGGGCAGCTCCAGCTTCCTGGGTTTTTTGGGGACTTTTTGCAGACCAGGAGCCTCCCAGTGCCGCAGCAGGTGCTCACTCCCCATCCCTCGGATGGATGGATGGATGGATCCATCCCAGATGCTTGACCCTCCAACCAGCCTGGGGGTCACAGGGGTGCTCCCAGCCAGCTCCAGGGATGCTGATGGAAGTGTGGGTCCTGGAAGCCTCTGGAGCCAGGGAATTCCGGTGTCCTGGTGGGGCCGGGCAGTGCTGGGAGCAGGCGGCTGGAGCAGGAGGTTTTATACCGTGTATGTACAAATGCAAGGAATAAAAGGAAATGGTAGTGACAGCAGTGGCCTGAGTTCCTGAGGGGTGACACACGGGGGGGACCTGCTGCCCAAGCTGTCCCTGTGCTGCCACCAGCCCTGTCCTGCTGCCCCCACCCTCGCTGCCCATCTCTGGTGAGCTCCTGGCTGCAGTTTGGGCACCTGCAGTGGCCGAGCTCTCTGTGCCCATTGCCTGAGGAAGTGGGAGAGCTCCTGCTGGCCGGATCTGGCTCGGGGCTGGGACCCTTGGGCCAGGCGGCTCCTGCCAAGAGACAGCTCTGCCAATGTCCCCTCTCCTCCCCCAGCCCTGCTCCCGGCCAGCAGAGGAGGGGATGGTGCTGGGGGGCAGGACTGGCTGTCCCTGCTCCCCTGGGCTGGGGGCCAAGGGCTGCCCTGGGGGTTCCCAGCCCCGTGGGGCTGCCCTGGCCCTGGATGGTCCTGGTACAGCAAGCAGGGCAGGTCACTCCCATCCCACAGCCAGCTTCCCACAGCTCAGCCACCGGGGAAATGGGGCTCTGCCAGTGCTGGGAGTGACCTCCCGCTCCAGTCCCTTGGATGGAGCCGGGCTGAGATGGGGCAAAATGCCAGGAACAGCCCCACAGCCTCTCCCTGAGCATGGAGCACTGGCCAGGCTCTCCTCACCAGGGAGAGGGAATGATTTATCCCCCTCAGCATCTCCCAGCCCTGGGAGGGGCTGGATGCCCCTGTCCTCCCAAATGGATCTCCCTGGTGAAGCCAGGGGAGCAGGCAAATGCTGCGCCACAGTGGGGACACAATGGGGTCCTGTCCTGTCACCCCGGGCAGGGGACATTGGGCCATTGTCTGGGGCAGGGAGAACAACAGCAGCTGCAGCTGAGGCTCTGAGCTCACCAGGCTGCCTCTGCCCCCCTGCCCCGTGCCAGGGTCCCGTGTCCCACCCCCTGAGCCAGTGATCCTGCTGGCTGTCACCTGGGAGGTCACCAGGCTGCTGGGGGACACCTGGCCCCTCGTGTCCCTTAGGGATGCTGTGGCACAAAGCAGTGAGGTTTGGTCCCTGGGGTCGCCCCCCTCTCTCCCCGGGGCTCTGGGGCGGGGAGGAGCCCTGGGGTGACACTTCACGGGCCGCCTGCCACTGTCGCTTGGCCGCCCTGATCTTTGTGACGCCTGTCGGCTCCAGGCTCGGGCTCGGCAGCGCCGCGGCGCCGCGAGCTGATGGGGCAGAAAGCGTGTGAACACAGCCGGGACACGGCCCCGCCCCACGGGACAGCGGTGGCCCTGGAACACCGGGAGGGAGAGGGGACAGGGACAGGGCCGTGGTCCTGGGATAACGGGGAGTGACACCAGCAGCAGCCACAGGGAGCAAGGCTGCACCCCCAACCTCCCCAAACCCCCGGGTGGGCACAGTGACACCTGTCACACCCCCGGGGTGGCACTTGGGATGTCCCACACGGCTGGTGGGTGCCCAGCACCCTGCAGCACCCACGGGCAGCGCTGTGGCAGTGCTGGTCCAGTGGTTTGATGGCAAGTGACAGAATGGGAGCAGGGCTCCATCGGCCGTGTCAGCCCACGGCGCCCCGGGCGCTGCGCGTGGCCGCGGGAGCCGCGTGACGGAGCAGGGATGGAGAGCTGGGATGGATCCAGGGGCTCTGGGGCTGCTCCTGGAAGCCCACGGAGCCCTGGCCATGCCCCGAATGTGCCACTGGAGCCTGGCACCTGTGAGAGCCCAAAAGCAGGGATGGAAGGGCAGCCCAGTGGAAGTGTCCCTGCCTGTGGATGCAACAACATCCAGCAGAAACCATTCCATGCAGAAACCATTCCATGATTCTATGATTTATCAGGGTGCAGGTGTGATCCCTTCCAGCAGCCCAGGGATGTGGGTCTGTCCTGCCAGGCTCTGGGGCTGGTGCTGCTGTGCATTGAGAGATGCTCACAGCACCCAGAGCGCACCGAAACACACCCAGCATCCATCCCGTGCTGCTGGAATGCTCAATCCCAGCTCTCCAGCCGTATTTGGCTCCATTTTAGGCCTCGAAGCGAGGGGTTAACCCAGCTCCCAGCCAGCCCCAGCCTCGTTTTCTGGAGGAGAAGCAGATGTGGGAGCGGGGAGGCTGAGAGGGGCCCGGGGCTGAGCTCCCCAGCTGCGGCATCAGGCAATCAGGGCTGCAAATTGGGATCAGATGTGGGCAGCTTCCCCCTCTAAATGCAGCACTCCGGGGCTGCCTGGGCTGGTTCTGCTCTGTCTAGGGAGCAGGAGGAGGAAGAGGAGGGTTTCTGAGTGTTGCTGGGGCCCAGGGTGGCTGCAGGGACCCTCGGTGTGGTGCTCCTTTTGGAGGGCTGTGCTTTCCCTTCCGGCCCTGGGAGCTGTGCTTCCCTTGCCTCTTTCCTGGGCTGCGGCGGGCTCTTCCCGGAGCAGGGATGATGCAGGAGCTGGTGGCTGGTGTGGAGAAGATCAGGTTTGACTCGGAGGCTGGCATGGAGCAGCAGCGAGGAGCTCAGCCCCTGCCCTTCCCAGGGAGGGACAGTAAGTTGGGGACAGAGCTGTGGCATTTTTGGAGGGTGACCGGGCTGTGGAAGCTTTTGGGGTTCTCTTCTTGCTGCCCTCCCACAACACCTGGGTAGTTTTTGTGCTGGCTGCGGGCTTTGCTCCTGCAGGGATGCAGCTGGCAAAGCTGTTGCAGGGGCTGCCAGGGTCCCCAATGTCCCCGCGGTCCCAGCACTGGGGGTGGCAGGGGAAGCCCTCCCCACCCCGGGGCTGTGGGGACGGGCTGGCTGTGACAGAGATGTCCCAGGTGGGGCTGGGGGCAGTGGGGACAGGCTGGCTGTGCCAGGGCTGTCCCAGGTGGGGCTGGGGGCAGTGGGGACAGGCTGGCTGTGCCAGGGCTGTCCCAGGTGGGGCTGGGGGCAGTGGGGACAGGCTGGCTGTGCCAGGGCTGTCCCAGGTGGGGCTGGGGGCAGTGGGGACAGGCTGGCTGTGACAGGGCTGTCCCAGGTGTGCAGGGCACCCCCCGGCACGGCGGGGCCAAGCCCGCGGTGTGCAAGCATTGGCTGCGAGGGCTCTGCAAGAGGGGCGACGGCTGCGACTTCCTGCACGACTACGACGCCACCAGGGTGCCCGAGTGCTATTTCTACTCCAAGTTCGGTAGGTGCGGGGCTGGGCGCCCCACGGAGCCTCTTCCCACCCCTCCGCGAGCCTCTCGAGTCCCTCGGGCCTGGCCTCGAGCAAGTGGCTGATGCCACCTCCTGACTGCGGGAAGAAGTGCCACTGTCACGCAGTCAGTGTCACTGTCCCCCCCTAGCCAAGCCTGGGTGTTCCCAGGGCACCCCAAGTCCTTTTATCCGGCCCATCTTTGAGCGATTCCCGCCGCGTTTGGCATTGTCCCAAATGTCGCACCCGTTCTCCCGCAGGGGAGTGCAGCAACAAGGACTGTCCCTTCCTGCACGTCGGTGCCACCGCCAGCACCGTGGGCTGTCCCTGGTACGATCGCGGCTTCTGCAGGCACGGTGAGCTGGGCAGGGGGAGCGGGGGCTGCACCCCAGGACCCGGTGGGGATTGGGGCTCAGGGCTGCGGGGAAAGCAGAGCCCCCACAGTCCCGTGTCCCCTCTGCCTGGCAGGTCCCCTGTGCAAGTACAAGCACACGAGGAGGGTGATGTGCGCCAATTACCTGGTGGGATTCTGCCCGGAGGGACCCAAGTGCAAATTCGTGCAGTACGTACTGGGCAGCCTGGGGGGCTTGGAACGGGGCGGGGGGGGGAAATCCCCTCTCTGAGGTGGCTGTTGGCCCTTGCAGGGTCAGGGACAAGGACACAAAGGGTCTGAATGAACCAAACCCCACAGCCAAATGTGCTGATGACAGCAGGGTCGGTGATGGGCACGCAGGGGACAGCCCTGATCCCCATGGAGGTGCCCGTGCCAGCTCCAGGACAGCCCTGAGGGGCTGTGGGGGCGTCAGGAGGATTTGGGGACACCTCAGGGAGTAACTGCCTGTGCTCTGTGTCCCCTCCAGCCTCAAGGCCGGGCTGATGACGAGCAGGACGGACCCATCCAAGGTGAAGCTGTTCTCCCCGTGCCCATGGGGGTGATGCCCCAGCTGCCCCCCGGCTCCTGTGGGGCAGCAGCTGCCAACTGCCCCTCCTGCCCCCTTTCCCCAGGAATCTGGCTGTCCATGGGGGCTGGTGCAGAGGGATCTGGCTGCTGCAGAGGAGAGGGGACGTGAGGACGTGCCACCCAAGGGGCCACCTCCACGTGGCACCCAGCACCTGGCAACTCCTCTGTGGAACACCAGGGGCTGCCCCCCGAGCACACAGAGCCTGCTGGAAGGAGGCACCTGCTTCAAGGTGAGAGATTTTTGGGAATGAGAGGGCTGGGGGCAGTGGTCTCAGCTTGGAGGGAGGGTGAGGGGCAGCAGGTGCTGCGGGGATTCCTTGAGTTCTCCCAAAACAGCTTTTCTGACTGGAAATGTGTCTTTTCCTCTGTGTAATTTGGCCCGTTTCCCTTGGAGCTGGGGTGGGAACCAGCAGGGAAGGAGGGATTGAAATAACCTGACTGCAGGGGAAGGGATTTCAGTGGTAATAACCAGTGGGAGAACTCTGGGAACAACAAATCCCTCTGGGTCTGTGTAGCTGGAGGTCTCGGGGTGCTTGGAAATGGGGTCAAAAGGAACATGTGGGAACGTGGCAGTGGCTGACCCAGCACAAACCCCTCCCCTGTGCCCCCAGAGTGGATCAGTCAGTCCCTGCACCAGTGACAGTGGGAGGAATCCGCTGGAAATGCTGCTGGGAAAGTGATTCCAGTGCTCTCACATGGATCAGGGAAGGAGGACACCACAGAACACGATGGAGACGGCACTGGGGCAGCTGCTGGATGAGAAAGGCCAGTGGGGTTTGCTCACAGTTTGCACAGGCAGCAGAGAAATCACTTCATGCCATGAAAATGGGGACTTTCCCACAGCTGGCTGCTCCCCCTGGCACCACTGGCTGTGGGCAGGCTGGGACAGCAGCAGCATTCCCAAGGTTTGAAGGATCCTGGGCACAGGGGTGAGTGAGGCTGTGCTCATCCCTTGGGAAGAAGGGGGCACAAAGCACCACGTTTGAGATCACAATCCAAGCAGGAAGGGGAAAAAAAAAATCCACACAGGTTTTTATTGCTGGTGAGAGTTTTTGGTTCAACACCTCTGCCACTACTGTACTCTGCAGAATAAAAGAGTTCAGACTTTTAATTCTTGGCTTTTCTTTCTGCCCTTCATGCCTGCAACATGACCAACCCTTTCCCAGACATGTCTGGGAATGGCAGGCTCCAACTAGCACTCCTGGCTGTCCTGCTTTGCCTGCTGCAGACACAGGTTTGCCCTTTGGGCACGACAGCTCATCCCATGGATTTTTCATCCCCAGAATTAGGGTGCTGTGGGCTGAGCTGCTGCTCCAGTGCCTTCACACAGGTCCTGGCCAGTCCCACCAGTACAAGGGGTGAGTACAAACTGGGCTGGGCCGGGCACAGCTCTGAATGTAAAGGGAATTTGATTGGGGTTGAAGCTCACCCTGCTACAACACCCAGCTAGAGCAGAAATAAGATCTAATGCCAGCTCAGGACAAGGTGCTGTCCCGTGTCCCAAACAAGGACTCTGGGACTCTGCAGCCTCCAGGATCTCTCCTGCCCTCACAGATCTCCTGGGGTGCCTCTAATGCTTTCTCATTTCACTACTAAAAGCTGCCTGCCCCACGGAGGGGTGACCACAGACTGTCCCTGTCACCTCTCTGCTATGTGAGCAGGCCTACAAAGCGGCCCCTCCTCAGCTCCAGCCCCAGCCAGGCCCCTCCTGCTGGGAATTCCTGCTGGGATACCAGTCCTGGGTGCTCCTGCTGCCTCCCAGAGAGCTGTGGCTGTTCCTTGGCTGCTGCTCCAGCTCCTTCAGTGGTATTTGCGCCAGCGGTGCCGCTCTGAAAGAACAGGGAGAGAACCATCCCAGGGCCAGCACAGGGATCTGTTCAGAACAGGGAGAGAACCATCCCAGTGCCAGCACAGGGATCTGTTCAGAACAGGGAAAAACCATCCCAGGGCCAGCACAGGGATCTGTTCAGAGCAGGGAGAGAACCATCCCAGTGCCAGCACAGGGATCTGTTTAGAACAGGGAGAGAACCACCCCAGGGCCAGCACAGGGATCTGTTTAGAGCAGGGAGAGAACCATCCCAGGGCCAGCACAGGGATCTGTTTAGAGCAGGGAGAGAACCACCCCAGTGCCAGCACAGGGATCTGTTCAGAACAGGGAGAGAACCATCCCAGGGCCAGCACAGGGATCTGTTCAGAGCAGGGAGAGAACCATCCCAGTGCCAGCACAGGGATCTGTTCAGAGCAGGGAGAGAACCATCCCAGTGCCAGCACAGGGATCTGTTCAGAGCAGGGAGAGAACCATCCCAGTGCCAGCACAGGGGGCTCCAGGTGGGCTGAGGAGCCTGACTGCAGCTTCTCTGTTTATGTGCTGCAAGAGGAAACCACCCAAACACCAGCAAATCCCTTGTCATTTGTCAGGAAATCCAGGGAACAGGAGCTCCTGCTGAACATCTCCTCCCTCTGCTTTGTGCAGGATTTTCAGAGTGCTCCTGACAATCCTGGTGCTCTCCAGGGAGTGAGTCAGTAGCTGTTATCAGCACTTTTATTAACCAAATTCCTCTGCCCACCTAGAGAATCCTGCTCTCTCAGCTCTGGTATTAACCTTAAATGGGGAGTATTTAAATTATTCAAATTATTTAATCATTTCAATTATTCCAGAGCTTTAATTAACAGGAATGCTAAACAGGCTTTCCAAGGAAGAATTCCTGAAACAGGAGACCCAAAGGAAATCTTACTGAAGTGTTGATAGTTCCAGCCATAGCTGAGCAGGCAGTACCCAGCCAGGAGCATGGAGATGCCAGCAGGTCCCCCCTGCCTCACGTGCATGTATCTGGCACAGTAACTGCTCCAGGCTGTTGGGAGAGAAAGAAAAGGGATAAATCATGGGCTGGCCATGGGAATTCACTGTTTTCATGCAGCTTTTCCAATGGTAAAATGTTGGGGATGCTGGTTTATTCCCACTGCCAGAGGAGTAGATGGGATAGTGGGGAGGAGTTGTTCCCTGGGAGGGTGGGGAGGCCCTGGATCCCTGGAAGTGTCCAAGGCCAGGCTGGACAGGACTTGGAGCCACCTGGGCCAGTGGAAGGTGTCTGGATTGTTTTTATGGTCCCTCCCAACCCCAAACCATTCCATCATTCCATCACCTGTGCTTTGTAAAGATCCAGGCTGGCCACTTGGAGCTGCCAAGTAAATCAGGGAAGTGGGCTGGAACTGCCCCAAAATCCAGGAATTCTCACCTTTCTGCAGTGCCCCCAGCAGCCCCTGGGGAGAGAAGCTGCAGGTGCTGATCCAGGCGTGCAGCTCCCCCAGCCTCACCTCCATCAGGGGCCTCTCCCAGAGGGGACCTGCGGGTGACAAGCCGCAGATGTCACAGTGTGGTGTCCGTGCTGGGTGGGGAGCAGGGAGCTGGGATGTGACGTGGAATTTGGGCTTGGGAAAGGAGAGGGAATCACCTCTCCCACAAAATTTGGGCTCTGTCAGCCCAAACCTTCAAGAGCCTGACTCCAGCCTCCAAAAAACCATCAGCCAGTGGCTCCGCAGGGTGGAGGAGGCCCAGTTCAACCTCCTTGGATCTCCTGGATCATTTCCAGCAGCTCAGCATTCCCCGTCCCTCCTCTCCCATCCCAGCAACTCCCAGCACCGAGACTTTTGTTACCTTGTTGCCCCTGTGAGAAACCGCCCTGGGCTGTCTCCACCGCCATCCTCGCATCCTCCTGGAAACGCTTCCCTGGAAAAATCCTCAGCCCTTCATAATCAGGATACAGGTCTGGAAACCACTCCAAGCCCGCGGCGCTGCTGCCAGAGGCCCGGGATGAACAGGTGGGTTGGGTTTTGGGGGTGTGGAGCAGAGCCAGCTCCGGGGCTCTGCCCAGGCTCAGGATGGGCTCGGACACTCCCTCCCCGCTGTCCCACGGCTTCCTGAGCTCATTTTTGGATGTCCCCCGGCCGTGACCTCCGAGCAGTGACAGATGGAGGCTCTCGGGATGCAGAGCAGACACGGCGGATTCAAATCCCACCCCAACTTTCAGCTGCACCTGCTCCTCTCCTGCCGTGAATTTGTCTCTTCCCTCCTGCCGGACGAGCTCACCGGGGCTATTTCTGCTCTCAGGGGGCTCTTGAAGTACCTTTGTTGCCTTTACACTGCTTTTTTCTCCCTTGGAGCTGCCGGCCCCGCTCCCCGCGGCTCCCTGGCTCCGCGGCTCCTTGCGCTTGGATTTTTGGGCGGTTTTGCGGCCGGGCTCCGTCCCCTCGCCGCCGCTCGCCGCCGCTCCTGCCCCGCTCCGGGGCTGCTTCTCGCGGACCACCCTGGCGCGGTGCTTCTCGATCACCACCTTCACGCCTTTCTGCAGCTTCTTGGGAACATCCTCCACCTCCTCGGGGTGCAGATCCAGGCTCCGGGCCACGTCCCGCACGGCCCGGGAGCCGCTCCGGGGGGCGGCGGGGCCGGTGCCGAGGGCGGGGCGGGGATCTGGCGCTGGTGAGGGCTGGGGGTTCGCTCCCGGTGCCGATCCCGGTGCGCTGGCAGGGCCCGGGCGGGCACCCGACCCTCGGTCGCTACCGGGAGCTGGGCTCGGTTCAGGCCGCGAGGCGCTGGCGGGGGCCGGCCGGGGGCCCGGTGCCGGTGCCGGTGGCGGTGGCGGCGGCGGCGCGGCCTTGCAGTGCGGGAGGTGCGCTCGGAGGCGCTTGAAGGGGCGCTGGCAGTGCGGGCACAGCTCCCGCCCCGGCGCCGCCCCCGCCGCCATCACCGCCCGAGCCCCTCCCCCACCCCCTCCCGGCGCCGCGCGGTGACGTCACAATGGCGCATTCCCCCCCCCCGGCGCCGCCGGCCCGCACGCGGCGCTCGCTGTGACGTCACAATGGCGCAGCCCCGCCCGCGCGGGCGCACGCCGTGACGTCACGGGGGCGAGGCGGCGGCGGCGGAAGCGGCGGTCGGGGCCGGGCAGGGCCGCGCTGCCGCCCCTCACCGCGGCCTCCGCCCCGCACCGCGGCCTCCGCCCCGCACCGCGGCCTCCGCGCCCGCCCCGCTGCGCTCACACCCGCCATGAGCTGCCGGCAGCCGCTGCCGAGCGAGCGGGGAGCGAGACAGAGGTGGGCGAGGGCAGCGCGGCCTGAGGGAGGGCTGGGCTGAGGGGAGGGGGCTCGGCCGCGCGGGGAGGGTGGGGGAGGCCCCGGCGGGTGCGGAGGTGAGCGGTGGGACAGGGGAGAGCGGCCCCCGAGCGCTGGGAGGGTTAAAGGGCCCGCGGGATCGGAGGGCGAAGGGACGCGGAGGATTCGGGGCAGATCCCGGCCTGGGACCGTGGAGCTGGGCCGGGGTTGGGAGGCGGTGCGGGATCTTGGGGCCAGGGAATGGGGTGGAAAGGGCCTTACAGCCCTTCCCATCCCACCCTGCCGTGGGCAGCGACACCTCCCATAGCCCAGGGTGCCCCGAGCCCCGTCCGGGCTGCTGAGGTCACTGCAGGTGTTGAGGAGAGGAAGGATCGGGATCCTCACCGTGGGGTGAGGGGGGAATATCCCCTCTCTAAAAGCGCTCAGGGCAGCTGGGCAGCGCTCGGTGCCCGTGCTCCCGGGGATGGGCAGCGGCGAGGCAGCTCCGGGCTGTAGGCGTGGGCTGCTGCGCAGCCCGGCTGTGAGAGAGGAGCCGCTTATAAACACCTCCCCCGAGTCTGTTTTGACTCATTCGAGCACGGATTAATTTTAGGCACCAAAACAGCTCCATCCTGTGTGGTTTTTTTTTTTTTTTGGAGGCTGCTGAGAACCGTTTGATGTTTGTGCAGGAATTCTGGGATGCTGCTGTGTTGATGTCACGCACAATGATTGGCTTGGAAATCACCTTAAATCCCATCCAGTGCCACCCCCTGCCATGGGCAGGGACACCTCCCACTGTCCCAGGTTGCTCCAAGTCCTGTCCAACCTGGTTTTTGAGGTTTTCCCTTTATCTCCTCTAATCTGGGAATATCAGCACCACCCCCACCCCATTACTCTCCTGCTTTGCCGTGATGCCTGCAAAGATTTGGGTAAAAATTAGGTTAAAAGTTGTACCCACCAGGCCAGGCAGTGCGAGGTGCCATGAGAGGGTGGTAAATACATCAGGAACAGGGAAAAGTTCGTTTTCCATGATGTGTTTCCTGACAAAACCTAATTTCCACGTGGGAAATGTGATTGTTTTGGGATGTGACTCCACTCCAAACACTGCCAGGGTGGAGAGGCTGAAGGAAGTCGTTGTGAGCAGGTGAATAATTGGAAATGTGGTCACTGCCACTCGTCCCAGCGCTGTCCCCAGCCTGTCAGGTGTCACTCTGAGCCCAGGGATTATTTTTAGATGTGCAAGGCTGACAATTGTTAAATGAATTTATTTAGAAGGATGGTTTAATGGGAGTCCACGTCCCTTAAACTGGTAGGAAACATCTTGTGAGAAACAGGATCCTTTTCTCTGTGCCCTCAGGCAGCTGCTAAAAGGGGAATATGAGAGTCCAGAGCACCTCAGGCGTCTGCAGACATCCTGCATTAACTTATCAGCTGTTCCTGCTTGTTTTGGGTGCCTTCAGAGAGCAAAGCAGCAGTGAGCTGATGATTTGTTTTCTCCTGCAGGAAGAGGAGGAGGAATGGCAATGAAGATGATGGTCACGTTCCCCAGACAAAACGTAGCACCAGGAATTCTGTGCTCCAGGACTCGTGGGACACTGAGGTGAGAGCCTTCCCAGGCAAATCCAACTCTCCTTCCATGCTGGAATATCCTGTGCATTGTTTTTCTTTTCATTTTTATTTCATAGCTCTGTGTTTGAGGTTTGACTTGGTGACATCAGAGGCTGAAAAATCTGTGAAGGGCAGTTTGGAAATCAGTATTTATCCCAGGTTATCCCTGGCCTGGATGTTTCTGGGAGGAAATCTCAAATCCTGCTTTGCAGCACCCAGGGCAATAATTTCCTGCCATTTCTGGTTTTGCTGTGTCCAGAGGAGATGCTGAGGGTGGATGTGTCCCTGTGCTCGCCCTGCCTGACCATCAGCCTTGCCTTTCCTTGCAGTGAGGTGGGAGAAGGACAAAACACATTCCAGGCAGGCCTTATCTGATGTGGGGGAAATGCTCTGCTAGAGCTGCTCAGCTTCAGCAAGACTTGCTCATTCAGAACTAAAACACTCAAACTATTTGCTTTTTTTCTCATGTTTTCCATGATTTTTTTGCTGGATGTGGGATAAACTCGTTTTCTTACCCCTCACTCAGTTCTCTGGGTGCAATTTGAGATTTCTTTATTAAAAAAAAAAAAAAAGAAGCTGATTTCCCAACTGCTGCCAGATTTGCTGAGATGTCACCTGGGTGAATCACCTGAAAAATCACTGTGAGCAACGTCCTTGTGTTGCAAAACATTTGTGGAAAAGAGGGTGCAGAGCAGAGGCTCCCTCCTGGTCTCTGTCCCTGGGAGTCGATGAGATTAATTCCTTTGAAGGTTTTGGAAAGATCCTTGGTTTTTTAGAGCCTCCTCACTTTGGAGGTGGACTGTAAGGATCAATTACAGTCTGAATTATTACGGAATTAACTCAATTGTTCAGCTATTATTTTTACTGTGCAGAAAATATTCAGTTGCTGTGTAACTTTGAGCTCTTTTATAATCTGGGAATGGTTTCAAATGGATATTTATTCATTCCTGGTGTGAGGGAGACTCTCTCTTAGCACGTACAAGTGGGTTATGTGACAGGACACTGCTGGGAAATGCTCTAAGAGCTGCTGTCCATCATGAAGGAATTCTCTGGGATTAAACCTGCCCTCCTGCTGTTTTTTCAGGAGGGAGACTTTGCGTTTTTGGGGTGTGATGGGGAGCAGCAGCCCTGGTTTTGTTGCCATCTGACTGTGAATCACTTGTCCAACAGGTCAAACCCCTCCGTGTGTGTAGAGTAGTTAAAGGCTAAAGCAGCTTTGTGGCGGGAGGAGGACGGATTTAGTGTGGAACAAGGGATTGAAGTAGGAGTAATGAAATTAAGGATTTCAGGAAACCCCCCCGATGGTGAGTGGCAGAAGCACCTTTGCTTGTCGTGTAAACACCTGGTGTTTGGGCAGAGCCACTGACAGCAGGACTGGCCGTGGCTTTGTGGCCACACAGGAGGGGTGGCCTCAGCCCTGGCCTGGATTCCTGCGAGGGAACAGCACGGGCATGGCTGACCCAGGGCAAGGTCACTGCTCAGCCTAACAGAGACTCTGCTTCTTGCATGCACTTGCCTGGTAAAAGTCTGGTTTTAACACATTAAACCCTGGTGTGAGGCAGGGAGGAGCTGGCACTGCTGAGGAATGTGGGCACAGCTTCCCAAACACCCCGTTCTCCAGGGAACAGAATTCCCAATGTTTTCTCCTCATGAATAGACCTTTTTTTCCTATTTTTTTTCTTTTCTGGCTTGTTTTCTTGTTGGGTCCCTGAACTGAGCATGCCCAGAAATCCAAGCCACGAGATTAAATCTGTATTATTCCAACATTTGGTTAAGGACTCCCTGTGCCAAAGGGAGAAACAGAAATCCTCGTGCTCATTGTGCACGAGTGCTTCCGATTGGTGTCGCTTGGAAAGTCTCAGCCAGTTTGGAACACTTGGATTTATTTCCTGACACTTTGCTGTGGGCAGGGGCACCTCTTGCTGGTTAAAAATCCCCAATTTGGGGGTATTTCCTGGGAAGGGGGGAGTGGGAGCAATTTGTGACTTCCAAGAGCAAGTGAAAGTCACTTTTCACCTGCTTTTTGTGAAACATGACCCCAAGTCCTGACTCCTCTGGGCTGTTTTGGTTCAAATTGACTGTTCCCTCTTGCAGAGCGAGGCCTCTTTGAGAGCACAAGCCCAGGATGGCAATCAGGCAGCTGCATTTTAAACAGGACTTGGCTTTTGGCAGGATCTCTTCGCAGTTTTTTTCTTTCGCATGTTTTGCTCTGGAGAATGAGGTGAAGGGAGGTTTATCCTTAGTGGCAGTTCAAACCTGGGCTGTTCTGTGACGTTATCCCTCAGTCCCTCACTTTGAATCATCCAAACCAGACCCAATTCCAAAGGATTTGCTGTTTTTCCCACTGGATTGTCCTGTCCCCCAGGACAGACAGCACGCCTGACTTCCAACTTTCACAGGATGGAACCAGATTCTCTTCAGTCTCCATCAGTGCTGCTTTTTGGCCAGTTCCTGTAAGGATATGCCATTCCTGCTGCTCCTGGAGAAGCCACTCCTGGGTGACAGCCACCCTGAGGGTGACAGAAACCTCTGCTCTGGGGCTCAGTGCAGGGACAGGCACAGAAAAGGGGCTGGAACTGCAGCCAGCGTTAAACATTAGCGAGGCCTTTGCCGTGGAATTTCGCTTCCTGTTCAGCCTGTCCTCCCGTTTCCAGGAGCTCAGCTGTGTTGTTTGCCCTGTGTTTGGTTAGAAATCCCCTGCTTGCCCCCAGATCAAGGCAGGAGAAGTTGTAGTGGATCCTCCAAGGGAAATGCTGAGGTTCCCAGTTGTGCTCTGTAGCCTGGGGAATCGCCAGTGCAAACCCTTTGCTCTCGTTTTCCCAGGGAAGGAAGCGAGTCTGAGTGTTCTGGCTGACCCTTTCCTTCCTGAACAACTTCTGCAAACCCGAGTTTCTTGGGGTTCCTCTTTGTTCTGGCCGGGATTGAAACGCCGCTGGGTTCTTGGCAGGGATCAAATCAAAGTTCTTGTCCCCCACTATCCAGGGAAGGGCTGCTCTTCAGTTCTAACTAAAACCAGATCGTGGCTCTGTTAAACTCATCTTGGAAGATATTGAGAGCAGCAGCGGTTGAGTGGCTCTTTCTGCAGTTCCTGTCACGAGGGATTGTGCCAGATCTGCACGTTTTGCAGGACATTTGTTTGTTTTAAAGCTTGAAGTGTGATGTTAAGGGTTAATGAGCCCAGCAAACCTTGAAGATGCCCTTTTGATAGTTAAAATATTCATAAATGTCACCGGGCTGCTTTCCCTTGCCCCTGTAAAGCTTTGTTGATGCCTGTCTTGCTGACTTGATGACTTTAAGGATTCTTTTCTTGTCTGATTGTAGTCCAAATGCGTTACAGAATGTGCACCACAGCCTGGGGACACGGTAGGTGTTCCGTGTGATTTGGGCAATGCTGAAGGGGTGCCGGTGCTAGTGAATCTTTGCATTAGAGAACTGGAAATAAAGAGGGCCTGACAAACCCCATCTGTCACCAGCCTGAGGTGTCAGAAGCACGTCCCAGGACACACTGCCAGCCTCACAAACCTCCGAGACGCACAAAATAATCACCACTAACAGCTGGAAAATGTTTGTTGAGATGTGAAATGCGAGCAGCGAGCGAGGCCAGGTTCTCATTTGGATTTTTACCTTCATTTGCAGAAGGTGGCTGTAACGAAGCTCGCTAAGGAGCGCAGACTAAAAGGAAACAAAGTGTCCTGTGCGGTGGGTTTCTCTCCGAGGCTGCTGTGACCCCCTCCGGCATCGCGTGTGACTCTTTGTGCTGCTCCGCAACAGCAGCTGCGCTGCCCAGCACCACCCCCAGCTCCTCCCTGTCCTCCCGGGGCTCTCTCCCTCTAGATGTAGGAAGGGGAGCCGCTTGCTCCCGTAGTTCCATCTGTGCTCCCTGGGGAATGACCCCGCTGTGTGTTTCTCTCTCCTCGCAGCCCGGGGCCCTTGGCTTGGCTTGCTGTGCTCCCACAGAGCTGAAGCATTTTTGGTGCTTAGCGAAACAAAGGAATTTGTTCGGGTTGGATGGGCAGGATCGATGGTGGATCAGGGCCGGGGGGAGGGAGGGAGGGAGGGTTGTGTTCCACCCCAAACATCCGCAGTGCCTCCCTGAGCCCTGTACACGCTGCTGGGTGCAGTTTGCACCATTCCTGATTCCCTCCAGGCAAGGCCCTTCTGGGAGTGGTGCTGACTGGAAAATCCCTGAGGATTTCTTGAAATTTGTGCTCCTCTGCTGTGGCCACAAAGCTGTGACTTTTGTGGCTTAATCCTTACAAAAGTGTCGATTTTTTTTTTAGCTGCTGTCACTTACTCTGTCTGCTTTTACGAATCATTGATGGGATGGCAGAGTAGCCACTTGCTGATTGACTCACCCAAATATTTGCAGGTCCTGACCAGCAGATCACACACAACTAAAATATTCCAGCTGGAACTGATGGAACCTTTCCTTAGTAGTCCTTAAAATGGTGTTTTATGTCCTTGAGTCCCTTGTGATGATGGCAAATGCTCTTCCAGCCATTCCCATGAAACGTGGTTATCCTAAATGCCCTGGCCTCTTATTCCAGTCATATGCTGAGTTCTTTTTGCTGCATGGGGAATTCTTTGGTTGCTCTTTTCACTGTCATGTCGAATAAATTGGTGTGGAATTGCTATGGAACGCTTCCAGTTAATGCTGCCATGGAGTACTTGGTGTCAGGGTGTTCAAAGACTTAAATTGGGTGTCGTGTTTCTCACAGCCTCTCGCTTTGGATGCTTCAGGTCTCACTTTAGGATTGCCTTGTAGGAAAATGCTTTGCATGGTGCTTCCCCCAAACCTGTGCTAGAGCAGAAGTGCCACCCCTGCCCTGCCTGCCTGTACAGACACGTGCAGCTCCCTGGGAATGTTCTTTATTTTCCAATTCTCGGATGACTCCAGCAAACTTCACTAGTGCTAACGTGGGGTTGGGGGCAGAGCTGAGGGGTTTAACTGGGGAGGATTGAAATCCAACATCCCAGAGGTCACTGAACCCCGGGTGAAGGCTTTTGTCCCTTCAGCTCGGTGGCACTGGTGTGGGCAACAACAACCTCTCCGTGCCAAGGTGGATTTATTCAGTCCATCGGGCTGGAAACGGGGAAGGGAGGGCTTTATCCTAAAGGTTTGCTTCTGTGGGGTGAGGAAGAAATGTCTGATGTTGCTGTTCACCCTCTGTGTGTCCCAGTCCTCCAGCAGCGACAGCGGGAGCAGCAGCAGCAGCAGCTGTAGCAGCAGCAGCATCAACAGCCCCGACAGAGCAGAGCCCAGCCTCAACCCCAGGATTGCAGGATCCAGCCCTGTCTCCTCCCAGCCCTTCCACGAGCAATCTGCACTAAGCCAAGGTCCTTACTTCCACATCAACCAGATCCTGAAGGAAGCCCACTTCCACAGCCTACAGAGCCGGGGACGCCTCCCTACATGATGACCCAGCAGCTCCCTGCCTTCTGTGAAGGGACAGCACTGTGTAGATTTGATATTTCAACTTCAAAGTTTGTTAAAAATGGAATTGCACAAAATTGCCTGTTGCCTTTTCAGTCTATATTTGAAATAACAGGTTAACAGGAGATTGTTTACTTGTGGTTTGCTGCACTATTGCAATGCAAAAGGGGCTTTGAAGCAATTTTTATAGGATTCTTTTTGGGGTGGTTCTAAAGTATGTGGCAAGAGGAGACTGAGGAGTCCACATGTGTGTTATAGGATTGCAAACTGTCCAATTCCAATCGACTGCCTAATCTGTTTGTTAGCAAGTTGTTGCTTTCTGTAAAGTTCTCTTAAGCGTTCCTCTTCAGTTTTATAAGTCTTTTTTTAATTTCAATAAACTAGTTAAAAAATGATTTGGCAACATAATTTTTTGAGCATTTAGAGTTAGTGGGAATAGGAGCAGCGAGTGCAGGTCCTTAGGCCTGGGAGCTCCCACCCAGCTCAGGGTGATGAGTCTTCTCTCACGAGTTTTAGGGCTGGAAGGGAGAATTAGAATGTGGAATTAGAGCCAGGACAGGTCGGGCAGGTGCTGCAGGGGCCACTCAGAGCAGGCTGGTGGTGCCTGGAGGACACAGGAGCCTTCCCCTGCTCCAGCACCCCTTTCCAGCTGTGAAATGTTTTGTTTTCTGTTAGCGTGTAGGTTGTTTTGGATTTTTTTTTTTTCTCTTTAATTTGACTTTAACAATGTAAGGGTAGGAGGTGAAAGAGCAGCTCCAGCTCTGTTCCAGCAGCCAGGGGGGACAAGGACAATCCAAGATGTGCCTGGTTCCCGTGCCACGCCCTGCTCTGGCTGAGGATGACAATCCCGGAGGTGTCACCGCTTCTGCCGAAGGGACAGAGAGATCTCAGTGAAGACAAACACCCAGAGCAGGTTTATTGGCTGCTGCCTCACTTGGTCATGCTCGAGAGCCAGCCCAGCTTGAAGAGGGACGGTGCCACCGCGTCCTCGTCGTCGGTGACCAGCTGCCGGAACAGGGAGCCCGGGCGCGCCGCCTCGTCCTCTCTGGGCAGCACAGCAGCTGCAGCCTGGCCCTTTGGGAAGACAGAAGTGACTCTTGACTGTCACAGCATCCCCGGGGCTCCCTCCATCCCCTCAGCAATACAAGCTGCGAGGTGGAACCAGGGCAAAACCGCTCCTCCCAGGCAGGCAGAGCCACGCCCAGAGCAGCGTCACTGCGGGGTTAGTGACAGACACACAGGGCCACAGCACAGCACCTCGCTGCTGGCAGCTACAGTCACTCAATGCTCATGAAACCCCTGAACACTCAGAATCCTCTGAGCAGCAAAACCTCTCAGAGCAAGGGGTCACAGCGTGATAGAAGCACAGCTGGTGCCCTCGCAGGAGAACTGCAGATTTTAACCTCTCCAGAAGAGTTTTAGCATTGAAGAAGGAGCAAGCATCTGTCAGGGACCCTGGGAAGTGTGCCTAGCACAGGACACAGGTGTGCTGAGCACAGCACAGCAGCTGAGGGGAGTGACACAACGAGCCAGACATCACTGCACACTTCTATGCTCTACTCCAGCTGAGCTGTGAGAGGTAAGGAATACCTTTAGTGGGAAGTTGTGGGCTTTTAAACACCCCTTCTGCTGGCTCTGAGTAATGGAGAGTTGCAAATTAAACATCATCTCAAATGAGATGCTAAAACCAGGCCTTTAACTCTTGTCAGGACTCGACAACTTATCCAAATTTCCAAGACCACCACAGATGGATTGGGCAGGTAATAACGAAAGGAAATATTAATTGCTGCTTCCCACAGCAGTGAGGTATTCCTTGGCTCTCACCCAGCACACAGAGCTCCATCTAAGCAGATGTTTCAAACTGGGGGAAATGGAACAACAGAGAGACTGGCTGCCACAGCTCAGCAGCAGGAGAGCAGCAGGACACTCCTCACACAGCTGGGGTACCTGGCCAGGCCTCCTCGGGGGTTACAGGGCAGCATCCCACTGGAAAGGAGTTCAAGCATTAGCTACTGTCCTTCAGTCTTTCTTGCAGCCCTATTTAATGAGTTGTCTTTGATGCGTTGCCCTCATCCATGTAAATCCTCACTGCCTCTGCAGGGTGGTTACTGCCTGCTCTGCCAGAGCACTGACCCCAAAACCACAGGGGCAAAGGGTGGGGTTTTGGAGGGTGCTGGAGAAACCCACTGCATCCCCTGCTGTGCTGCCTAATGATTCATTTTACTGAAAATAAAAATCAGGTGAAATAATGTTTGGCTGCTTTCTTCTTTCCCCACAAACTCGAGTGTTGGGGGGACAATGAATATTGGGAAAATATTCCTATTTTTACAGCTCAGCTCAGACACCAACCTGGACTCTTTCTGTGCTCCTGGCAGTGGACTTGCTCTTCCGTGAGCTCGACATGCTCAGTGGCAGAAGTCCAAACCTTAAGAGATGGAAGAAAAAATGGGAAGCAGCAATTCCAGAGCAGCTTCCCAGAGGCAGGAGAATGCCTGGAAGAGCTGGGTGCCTCACCTGATCTGGCTGGATGCTAAGGGCAGGATGTTGTGCAGCTCCTGCGAGCTCAGCGCGCCGCCCCGGCTCGTGTACTGGTTCTCTGTCCCAGTCAGCAGCCCAAAGAGCACCTGGAAGGCACAAGGAGCTGCTTGGATTCAGAAAGAGAAACTGGAAGGCACTGGGAGCTGCTTGGATTTGGGGAAGAGGAGCTGGAAGGCACTGGGAGCTGTTTGGATTTGGGGTTCCTGCAGAGCTGACCCCGCAGTATGTGGTGAGTCCACTGGCACACCATCAGCACTGAGTTTGAAGTGTTTCCCTTCCCCCTCTTAACTCCTGTGTTTAATTATTCCCACAATTGAGTCCCAGACCTGTTCCAGCACTGCTCAGCCCAATTAGTGTTGCCCAGGCTGCAGTGAATCCTGTCAGATAAAGTTCAGCCAGCCCCACACGCGGGGCCGTGCAGCCGGCTCAGCCAGCTCCTCTTATCTCCTGCTGGCACCGAGCACTCCTTCCCTTTCCAAGGAAGTGCCAGTGCTTATCTCGAGGCATTAAGCAGTTGAAAGCCACCCCAGCTGCCCTGCAGGAGGTGTCTGCAGCCCTGCTCCAGCCCTGCTCCTACCGACGTTCTCTGCACCAGGCGGTTCAGGTTGCTGTTCAGGTGTGGGGTGAACACATCCAGGTCAAAGGGGTCGATGTGTCCCTCCAGGAAATCGATGACCTTCTCAATCCTGCGAGCAGAGCACGGGGCTCCTGTCAGGGGTGACATCCTGGTGATGCCAGCTCTGAGGCAGCCAGGGATTTCCTGTCTGGGGTGGCTGAGCAGAGCAGGAATTACTCAGCACAACAGCAGCTGCCCCCAGGGTTCCCAGCTCTTACACAACCCCCAGCAGCAGGAACCTGCTCCCTGTGGTACCCCCCAAGGCTGTAGCTTACACAAGGCTTTAACTCTTGCTCTCTCCAGGGCATCCTCTGAGGGTATCCTATGGACACAAGGAGGGGGACCAGCCCACTGCCCCAGCCCCTGGCCACAGAATCCCACCCCTCCTGTGGTTTGAGGATGAACTCTGTTCATGCACTGCTTCAGGGCCCCCTAGAGCACTGCTGGAGGATGTGAACCCTGGAAGGAGCCATACCCAGAGTCCTGCTTGATCCTGCTGGGTTTTGTGTCCTCACTCTTGGCTGTCAGGATGATGCTGAGATACCTCAGGTCGTAGAGTAACTGCAGAGCTCTGCTCTGGGTCAGGGGGAAGCTGTCTGGCCTCTGCAAATGGGACAGGCAGGAATGGGGCTCCTCCCCAGCACAGGAGAGGCTGCCCAAGGGGAAATATCTGAGAACACCAACCCCAAGGCACAACCAGAGTGTGAAATCTGGTGTCTGCCTCAGTTTTGGGGGAGGCAGGGTGAGTGTGAGGGTGTCCCCTCATTCCCAGCCACACTCCCATCCCACCCCCAGGTACCTTCTCCTGCTTCTGCTCCACCAGCTTTTCGTAGGCAGCGAGCACCTCGGCCATGCAGCTCCTCAGCAGCTCCTGCAGGGTGACCTTGGGCAGGGTGTGCCCACCCACCCTGTTCACCTCCTGGCACAGGCTGAACAGCAGGCACTGCACGTGCCACGAGGGCTGGGCAGAAGAACAGTGTTTGCACGTGGTCTGTAAGCTCCATTCCCTTCCACATCCCTTCAGAGGGCTGGTGGGAGTGTTTCATCCCCTCAGCCCCCACAAAGCCCTGCCCCACAGCTTGGCTCAGGCATCTCACAGGCTCTGCTTTACTGACAGCTCAGATTTAGGGTTACAGCAGCTCCCAGAGTCCCACAATGGCTTTACCAGACAGTGCAGTGAGAAGAGAATTGCTTGTGCATCTTCTGTCAGCACTGATCCCGCTCTGCCCACTCACTCCCTGGGGCTGTTCCTCCCTCATCTCCTGGGTTCCCATCCTGCTGCTTTTTGTCTCAGGTAAGAGAATTCACTGGGTAAGGTTCACTACATTTCCTTGTCCAGCCCCTCCCGTGCTGTGCACAGAACTCCCTCCAGGCCTGGCCCTCCTCACCCCTGCCACCTGCTCTGTCCTTGGGAGGTCCTTCCTGTGCCACCACACCCTTGGGAAGCCACACGCCTCAGTTCCCTTAGGATTCCACAGCCCTGTCCTTCAGTACATCCAGCCTCCATGAAATCTCTCTCCTGGGACCTCTGTGTTTAAATCAGGCCCAAGTCCTCCCCTGGCTCAGTTTTACAGGATCTGGGCCAACCTCACTCACAGAGATAAACAGTGACAATGACCTATTTCCTTCCTCTGACCTCTGTCCTCACAAGGTATCTCAGAGAGCACCAGAGAGTGGAGTGTTTTTCCTCTGCTCGTGACACCAAACAACCTCCCCAGCAGCTCAGCAAGTGCTTCTGGAACTCCTCCAGAGTGCTGGGCTCCTCCCACAGGCCGCTCCTCATACCTGCACGGGCAGCCGGATCTTGGACGTCACACTGCTCCCGGACTCGGTTTCCTCCTGGATTTCAATCTCATCCCAGTTGGTGGCCGTGGCCAGGACAGACCCAGCTGTGTCGAGCAGCAGCGTCTGGGTGAAGCTCTGAACCACACCCTGGAGCAGGAAAATAAAAGCCCTGATCACAGGACAGTTGTGACAGAACCAGGCCAGCCAGCCCACTCTGCCTGTGACCTGCTGCACCCCTACACCTCCCAAAGTCACCTAATGGACACCTTCCACTGCAGCCACCCCCTCCCTGACCGGGCAGCAGCACAGGGAGCTCTCGGCAGCCAGCACTGATCCCAGTGAGGGAACCCCTCCCAAAAAGCATCTCTGAGCAGGGAAACAGCCCCTTACTTTGGTGACAGCTGAGCTCCAGAGCTGATACGCCACCAGGCTCTGCTGCAGGAGCTCTGCCTTCACCCCCTGCCACTTGGCCAGCTCGGGGGACACTTCCTGGGCTTTGCCCTTGCCCAGCTTCTTGGCAGAGCGCGGCTCCTTGGGCACCGACTCCGCGCCGCCTGCCTGGCCCAGGACACAGCGCTGCAGGTGAGGGCACAGCTCGGGCAGGGCCTGGCACAGCCTCGCCATGAACAGCACGGCATTGAGCCTGGCATCCCCAGGGGGGTCCAGCTGGCTCTGGGCGCTCTGCAGCTGCTCCCGGACACAGCCCAGGAGGTGCTGGACGCAGGCGACGCAGCGCTCGCGGAGCAGCCCCTGCACGGTGCCGGCGTCGGCGAAGCGGTCGAAGGCAGAGCGCGGCAACACCACGGGCTCCTTGGGGACAGAGGTGTCCGTGGGGAGGTAGGACAGGACATCCTCCAGCCTGGCCTTCAGCTTGGAGTCCAGCGTGGAGCAGAAGCTCTGCACACACGGAGTGAGCGCCTGTGCCTTCATGGCCAGCCCGCTCCTGGCGAAGGGCCCGCGCTGCCCCACGCTGACCCACGCCGCGTCCCCGGGCAGGTCCCCGGGGCTCTCTGACCACAGGAACAGGGCCACGTTGTGTTCCAGCTGGATCTGCTTGCTCAGGGCACTGCTGCCAGCTTTCACCTCCAATTCCTGCAGGGCTGCAGCCAGCAACTGCTTGGAGCTGCTTGAGATGGAGTCGAAGCCTTCTTTGGTCAGAGTCTGCAACACAACCAGGAGGAAAAAACAGTTTCAATGTGCCACTGAAACACACCCTCAGTGTGGGCTGGGTAGGACAACAACTGGGGGCACAGCACAAGGCTCCCACCTGCAGCCTGTCCAGGAAGAGCTGCTGCAGCAGCTCCTCCCAGAAGGACACTGGCCTGTCCAGCAGGCGCCGGCACACGGCCTCCCAGTTGTGGCTGCCGGACTCGCTGGACAGCAGCTCCCACACGGCGTCACGGATCCCTGCCAGTCCCTTCATGCTCTTCACGTACACCAGCAGTGTTCTGACCCCTGTCCTGATGTCATCGCTGCACCTGGAGGCACAGTTTCACCTCTGTGAGGGGGGTGAGTTTCACCTCTGCACAGGGTGCCCAGCTGCTGAGTGTGTTGTGCTGCCTCTGGCTGCACGAGGAGGATGAGGGGGTGAGGAGAAACTCAGCCAGGCTGGGGTTGCCTTGGCCCAGAGACCCCACGGTGCCAGGGAGAGCCCTGTCCCACTCACATGTTGATCCACTGCTGCAGTGTCTCCCTGAGGTACTCCTGGCTGATGGGGTGTGCCAGGGTCCGCAGGGCCGGCTGGAATTCCACCACAGATTCTGGCAGGTACTTGAACCAGCTGCTGAGCTTCAGATCCTCCTCCAGCACCCCTCCTCTCCCTGGAAACACAGTCAGGAGTCAGCCCAGCACGGGGCACCCTCCTGCCCGCACGCCTGGGCAGGTGCAGGGCTCACCTGCAGGGTTCTGACCCGTGGTACTCTCCAGGGTGGAGAAGAGCAACCCACAGGGCAGGGCTGGGTCCGGGGCCATCCCCTCAGGCACGGTGTAGAAGAGAGCGTGGGCCTGGTACAGCGTGGTGGTGAGCAGCTCCATCAGGGAACACACCTGAGCTTTGATACCTGCACCTGCACAGAGGTGACTTTGAGCCAGGGCAGCCCTTCAGCACAGGGCAGTGGCACCAAAGCCTGTGCTCCCTTCCAGGGAAGGGCTGGAGGGCAAAGCCTTGTGTCCCCCTGCTTTCCCCAGGGTGGGCTTGGCTTAAACCCCTGAGAACTGTTAATTTTTGTGCTATTTTGCAGTGTCCCTGCCACCATGACATTTACAGGATCACCCACCCTTGCTCCGGGGGCACGAGGAGAGGAAGGGAAGGCTCACCCTGAGCCGTGGCACTGACCGTGGTGTGGCTGGTTGAGCAGCTGCTGGATGGCCAATTTCCTGGCCAGCAGGAAGTCGGCCAGGGCCTGGCGTGGGGAGCTGTCCTCCAGCAGCATGATGGCACACAGGGCTTCTGCCACCGCCTGGTCCGAGCCCGTGCGGCAGCGCAGCAGGGCCTTGCTCTCCTGCAGGATGGTGGATCTGCCATGGAACCACGGGAGTCACTGCCTGAGCCACACGCTCAGGTGAATGTCCCACTTACATCCTGGATATTACAGGGCTGCTGAGATGGTTTTTGTTCCCAGGTTAATGGAATGGTTTGGGTTGGAAAGGAGTTCCCTAAATCCCTGTTAATTAACTGATGGAGCCTCCAGGATGTGCTTGCTGGCCAGGGGATGTTCCCTCACATCTCTCTTTCCCAGGGCATTCCTGGAGCGCTGTTCTCCCAGATTTGACTCCTGCCACAGCCTGGGGATCCTGCCAGGGGCTTTCCTGTGTGATCCAGCTGTGCTCCCTCTTGGGATAGGTTAAGAATTCCCCCACCTTGCTGCAGCTGATTCCTGTCCTGCCTTCCCTGGGCTGTGTCTGAGCGAGTCTCACGACCGGGAATGCTTTGGGTTGGGAGGAAATTTAAGAATCAACCAATTCCAAACCCCTTCCCCTAGACCAGGTTGTTCCAAGCCCCATCCAGCTTCTGCGATGGGGCACGGGGACACTTTCAGAGATGGGGGAGCCACAACTTCTCTGGGTAAGCCGTGCCAGGGCTTCACCCCCTCCTCATCCATCCCCTCCCTCCTCACCCAGCCCTTCCCGTGCCCCGTTCCCGGCACACCTGAGGTGGCTGGCAGCCGCCACTTGCCGCAGCAGGATGGGGAAGCGGGCGAGGATGGGGCTGGAGCGGGCTCGGGGGGTGTCCAGCTGCAGCTGCCGGCGCAGGTGAGCCCCGAGCAGGTGGAGCCGGGCCGCGGGCAGGTAGCGGCCCCCTTCCACCGCCCCCCAAACCTGCTCGGGAACCTCCAGCAGCAGCTTCAGCTGCGCCGCCGCCCCGTAGAAACTGTGCTGGGACGGAGGGCGAACCTGGAGAGGGGACACCGGGTCAGAGGAGACAGAGGGGATGAGGGAATAGAGAGGGCGATAAGAGGGGGCAAGAATAGGGGAAAGCTTAAGCTGCGCCAGGGGAAATATAGGTTGGATGTTAGGAAATAGTTTTTTATGGAAAGAGTGGTAAAATACCGGAATCGTTTGCCCAGGGAGGTGGTGGAGTCACCATCCCTGGATGTGTTTAAAAAAAGATTGGACGTGGCACTCGGTGCCATGGTTTAAAGCAGATTTTGGGGCATGGGTTGGACTCGACGATCTTGAAGGTCTCTTCCAACCCAGTGATTCCGTGGATGAGTGGAGAGAAGAAGGGATAAGGAGAAGACGGTGGGAAAGGGGGCAAGAGGAGGAGAAGGGCGAGAAAGAGGGGGCGAAAGGGGGAGAAGGAGTCAGAGAGAGAGATGGAGAGGGGGAGAAGAATGGGCCGAAGGGGGAAAGAGGCACGAGGGACTCCGTGACCGCCCCCGCCGCCCCTCGGCCCTCACCGTGACCGCCCTCAGCCGCCCCTCGGCCCTCACCGTGACCGCCCTCAGCCGCCCCTCGGCCCTCACCGTGACCGCCCCCGCCGCCCCTCGGCCCTCACCGTGACCGCCCTCAGCCGCCCCTCGGCCCTCACCGTGCTGGCGGGCGCGGGCCGGGCCGCTCCGCCGCGCTGCAGCCCCCTCACGGCGCCCAGCAGGCGCTCGGAGCTCCGCCGCATCTCGGCGATGGTGTCGGCCGCCTCGATGAGGTCGCGGTAGCGCTCGCCCACCATCTGCCGCAGCTCCTCCCGCTTCTGCTCGATGCCGGCGCGCAGCCGCCGCTCCACCGCCCGCAGCTCGGCCGCCGTGTGGGCCTCGAACAGCGCCTCGGCCTCTGCGCCGCGCGCCGCCATCGCACCCAGACCGACACCGACACCGACACCGACACCGGGCCGTGGCGGCGGGGCCGCCGCCATCTTGGGCACGGGAAGGAGATGGCACTTCCGGCGTCACCGAGGGGCGGCGCCGCCATCTTTGTGCCGGGCACAGCCACACCCGGGTGACACTGCCATGGCAGCTCCGCCATCTTTGTGCCGGGCACAGCCACACCCGGGTGACGCTACCGTGGCGGCGCCGCCATCTTTGTGCCGGGCAGAGCCGCGTTGCCTTGGCGACGCGGCCTGAGGGGAGAAAACACCGCTTTATTTATTTAATTTAGCTTGTTTATTTATTTAATTGTGGAGGGTTTTTTTTTCTTCCCCGTTTCCCGGGGAAACGGGTCGGGCTCCGCGGCCTGCGGGTGCCGCTGTCACTCCACACAGCCCGGGAGGTCTCGGCCTCGGGGCCCTTTGGGTTGGGGGCTGGGGGTGTTTTCCCATCCTCGTTCCAACAGCACCGCTCTGAGCACCGGGATATTCCCCAAAAATCCATCCACGGTGGGGTGGAACGGCATTGAGCTTTAAGGTCCCTTCCAGCCCCGAAGGGAGAGGCAGATCCGGATCCAGCTCCATGGGAGATGCTGCTGTAACCAGAGCAGGTGGGCTCGGGTGTTGTTGTTTCAAACCACATAACTCCCCATTTGTGTTGGAAATTGAGTCGGGAAGAAAGAGATTCAAAGCTGTTTCGGAGAGATTTGGTTTATTTGTGTGGACAGCGTTGGTGCTGCTGGGCTGCGCAGCTGCTCAGAGCCAAACTTTTAATTTATAAAATTTGATTAACTCCGCTTCCAGGAACAGGGGGAATGGCCTCAGTTAGTGCCGGGAGAGGTTCAGGTTGGACATCAGGAGGAATTTCTTCATGGAAAGGGCTGTCCGACATTGGAGTCCCCCCTGGAGGGATTAAAGCCGTGTTGGATGTGGCCCTTGGGGACAGGGTCAGTGGTGGCAGTGCTGAGCTTGGGCTCGGTGATCTTTGAGGGCTTTTCCAACCTGAACAATTCTGGGATGCTCTTCCAGGGAGGTTTCCAAGCCTGGCTCATATCCTGCTACTCCCCCCAGCTCCAACACACACAAACAACCAGGAATTGTAGGAAAACTTTTATTTCCCCCCTCCCTGTGGCACAGAGCGTGGCAGTGGGGAGCCTTGGCTGCGGGAAGGCTCCGTCCCACACCGGGACACCGAGGAATGAACACCAGGGAGGAAAACAGGGCTGGGAGCAGGGACACGCCCTTGGCATGTCCTGGTCACAACAGATCTGACCGGGCACAGCTACGAACACGGGAGATGGACTGGGCTGCAGGGAACACAGAGACTCAGCATCACCTGCCCTGCCCTGCAGGAGTCACCTGGCAGAGTGGCAGCAGCCTCTGCGGTCCCTCCCGGCTCGTGCACGGTGCCACCGATCCAATCCCCCGGCTCATGAGGAGCGTGAGAGGGAGCCCAGACCCCCCTGTGGGGCTGTGCCAGTGAGCAGAAACCCCCCTGGGCACATCCAGTATATACAATTTACAGATATTTACAATCAGCCCTCCTCCCAGACATGGCGTGGGGTGGGATGGAGGGATGGATCGGGGATGGATGGATGGAGGGATGGAGGGATGGATGGATGGATGGATGGATGGATGGGGATGGATGGATGATGGATGGATGGATGGGGATGGATGGATGGATGGATGAATGGAGGGATGGATGGATGAATGATGGATGATGGATGGATGGATGGAGGGATGGAGGGATGGATGGATGGAGGAATGGAGGGAGGGATGGAGGGATGGATGGATGAATGATGGATGATGGATGGATGGATGGAGGGATGGATGGATGGAGGGATGGATGGATGGATGGATGGATGGATGGGGGATGGATGGATGGATGGATGGATGGAGTGGCCAGGCTTTGCTTCCCTCAGCACCTCCTGGTCGAGACACAGAGGGAGGAAGGATCCTCCCAGTCTGGCTTTTCACAGTCCAGGTCCTGGAGCAAGCAGGGAGTGGAGCTGAAATCCCTCAGGATGCACAGGTGCCAGGCTGGCACCAGAGGCTGGCAGGGAAGGGCAGAAGTGTCCTGGGGCTGGAAAGCAGCAGGTCCCATTCCAGACTTGGCAGCTTTGGGATCCTCTGTGTCCTTTGTGCCTCGCTGGTGATTCCCCCTTAGAGCAGCCCCAGGGAGGGGACGGAGACTCTCCCTGAGCAGTTTGGAACTGGCTTGTTCACAGCAAGGCTCTGAGGCAGGATCTGAGCCTGGGAGCTCTCCTTGCCTGCGATGGAACTGGATGGGGACCCTGAGCAGTTCTGGGGGGGAAGAGACCTCTCTGTGGAGTCTCCAACGAAGACAAAGTTCTTCCCATCGTGGCAGGGTGGGGAAACCCTCATGAGACACAAGCAGTGCAGCTCAGGAGATTATTCCAGTCCAAGGCAGCGCTGGAGCTGCAGGGATGCACCGGGAAGGCTCCAAGTGCAGCCCCAGCCTCTCCTGCCCATCCGAGCAGGATTTGGCTCTGCAGCACCGGGGGGCAGTGGCCTCCACAGTGCCCACAGCCAGGCTGGGCCCGAGGGGGACACTGAGGAAGGGGACAGCAGGGATGTCCCCATGGGATGGGGGAGCTGGGGAGCCACCCCTCAGCCTCACTGGGGGAACCAGTGGTGAGGAGGAAAAGGGGAATCGGTTCCCACAGGTTTTGGGGAGGCCACGCTGGGACTGGGAGGCTGTGCCGGAGTGACCAAGCCCCCAGGGGCCAGATCCCTGCTCCAGGCACACAGGGGAACTTGTGGCCACCCTGATCCCTGCTTCCCATCACCTCAGATTTGGGATAACACCATTCCTGCCACTCCAGACAGGAGCTGTCACTGATCCCTGCTGCCCAGGGCCAGGCTGTGTGTGCAGCACTCGCAGGCTCAGTCTCTCAGCTCCGCAATCACCAGCAGAGATTTCTCATCCCGCCGCCAGCAGCCCCGCGAGGCTTTGCCGAGCACATCCAGTCTGAGGTCAAGCTCCCACTGAAATCAAGTGGCTGGGAAGGAAAACTTCGTTACCGGCAGCAGCAGCAGCAGCGGGGCTGATGTTTATTAGTCAGCAATGAACAGCAGAAGGTTTTATTTTGCTGGTTTTACAGTCACTGCTGGGCCGTGGCTGCCTCCCAGCACTCCAAGGCAGCACATTTTGCTTTCCTGCCCTTTTTCCTTGGTGAGCTGTAGGAAGGTGGCCTAGGAGAGCCCTGGCAGCCCCCAGGAGCCGCCTCGTGCCCCTGCCCTGTAGCATCCCATCACTTTGGAATGTTGGTGGCAGTGCCCCACACCCCTCATTCCTCACCTGCAGCCCCATGATCCTCACCCCGTCTGAGCCCTGGGTGACACATTTCAGATCACAGCTCTGAGCAGCCACAAGTGTCACTGCCTGTGGGTTTGCCAGGACAGAGCTGGGCACGGGTCCTTCCCAGAGCCAGGAATTCCCAGGATTTCTGTATTTCCACATCAAACCAGCGCAGAGAGAGGCTCCTGCTGGGAGTAGAGCTGAGAACAGGTGTCCCCTCCTCCATCCATCGGGATTTTGGTGGCAGGGCTCGCACAGATACGGCTGGGATGAAGTCACACACCGGCAAATCTGGGTTTGGCCTGGCTGCAGGTGAGTGCTGGGGGCTCCCCACATCCCCCTCCCCGTTCCACGCCCGCTTTCCACACAGACACCTCCCCCACGGAGTGCCCACGGCTGCACTGACGCATCACTGCGGCGGTGACAGTGACAATGACACGGAGCCTCATCCCAGCCCTGCTCGCAGCCCTGCTCCCGGCCCTCCCCTCACTGTGCCTGACCTGCTGCCGGTGCTGAAATTCCTGCAGCGTCAGCAGGGAACCGCTGTGCCCCGAGCCCGGGGTCAGCGTCACTCCCCACACCGGGGCTGTGCTCAGTGCTCAGTGCCCAGCCAGGGGACAGGGAGGTGCCACACGGTGCCCTGAGCGCTGTCACTGTTCCTCGGAGGAGCAGGAAAGAGTTAAAAGCAAACAATCGCTGGGATCGCTCTGCTTTGTCTTGCAGAAAATGCCTGAGCCGTATCCAACAGAGCCAGGAGCAGGTACCCGGCTGGCACTGAGCCCTTTTTGGGGGAGCGGCAGGGGTGGCACGGCAGGATGGGATGGCCCAGGCTGGGATTTGCTGCAGGAGCTGGGCAGAGCCATGGGAAAACGTGTGCCGGAGCTGGTGCTCTGGGATGGAGCATCGCCTGGGGGTGCGTGGCTGAGCAGGTGGCACCCCAAAGCAGGTGGCACCCCAAAGCAGGTGGCACCCCAAAGCAGGTGGCACCTGGTGGGCAGTGCTCGCCCTCACCTCCCTCACTGTTTGCAGTGCCAGGTGAAGGCTCCGTGTCTGCTGGAGATGGGGACACCAGGGTGGGCTGGCACAGGGGAGGGTGACCAAGCCCCGGCTGTTTTCTCCACCTAAACGCCCCTCGTTCCCACGACTCAGCTCCGGAGCAGGAGCCTGTGAACAGATCCGGCCTCCGGCACAGCCCCTGCTCCGGGCGCTCCGGCAGGAAGCCGCCACTTCTCCCTCTCCCCTGAGCTTTCCCTGAGCTCCCGCTGCGCTGGCCAAGGAGGGGCTTCGCTGGGGGATCAGGGCTCCAGAGCCCCCGGTCTGTGCCGAGCTGGGAGGGCAGGCGGGGACAGGGACAGCGACAGTGACAGGGACAGAGCCGAGCGCTCCGGGACAGTCTTGAGAAGCCAAATAGGGCTGATGCGGGGCCAGCCCCGCCACCCCTCACGCTGTGCACAACCCGGGGGACCGATCCGTGCTGCCCCGCTCTTCCCCATGCCCAGCTGCTGGCAGCCCTGCTGTCTGCTCCGCCCGGTCCCTTCGTCTCGGACAAGGGTGGGGGCCGAGTCCCCAGCACCCCCTCCCCGTCCGCGTCCTCTCCATCACCCCCGGCTCCAGCGGGACTTGCCTGGCAGGAGCAGGGAGGTGCAACCCCAGAGATCCTCAGAGCCGCGGCCGCACAATCCCGATCTCAGCCGGGTGCGGAACCGCTGGCAGTGCCGGGTGCCCGTGCTGGGCTTCTCCAATGTGTCACCGCTGCTCGAACACTTCCAAGGCTTTCCCAGCAGGGAGCGGAGCCGGCCGCTGGTGCCGCGGGTGCTCGGAGCAGCGATCCCAGCGTGGGACCGGCCGCCGGCAGGTGCGGGCGCTGGGAGGGGCAGGGGGGAGGGAGAAGGGGGAAATTCTCCAGCCGAGGAGAAAATCTGCGGGCAGGTGACGCCGCGGCACGGGCAGGGAAGGAGCTCCCCGGCAGCGGGACCTGCTGGAGGAGGCGGGGTGGGATCGGAGGGGCCGCAGCGGGGGCACAGCTGCTGCCCATGGGGATGTCACCTCCATGCTGGCGTGTCCCCTCCGGGCAGGGCGGCTGCTGCAGTCACACAGCACGGGGAGGCTGCAGGGCAGGCGGTGGAGTGAGGAATAACCCAGGGAAAACGCAATCCCAAAAATCCCGGTCTCCTCGGCAGGGTGACGGCGGGAGCTCCCACCAGGTCGGTGCGTCCCCGCATTGTCACACACCTGTGGCCTCGGCTCCTCCTGAGGTCCCCGTGCGTGTCCAGGTGTGCCACCCGTTGTGGGGCAGAGCCCCAAAGCCAGCCGGCCCAGAGGGTGGCACAGGGGAGCCAGCAGAGCCACCCCGGCCGTAGCCGTGCCCACGGTGGCACTTTGGTGTCGGAACGCGCCGCGTCGCCGTGAGTTGTCTTTGTTTTCCTGGCGAGGCAGCTCCTCCTGATCCGTTTCCTTCCCAGCACTCGAAAGCCAGCCCAGCAGAGAGGAGCCCAGCGGGGACCCCCGAGCCCATGGGGCGCTCACAGCCGTCCCCTCAGGTGACATTCCTGCCCCGACTCCGCAGTGCCACCCCCCTGCTGCAGCCGGGAGCCAGCGGGGAGGGGAGGGCGCGGGAAGGACAAAGCCCGCTGTCCCCTCAGATGCTCGTCTGCAGGTCCCCGTTGAGCAGGGTCCTCTGGGTCTCCGTGGTCTCGTTGAGCCGGGACTTGTCCTGCTTGCTGTCGCTGCGGTCGGCCTCGTCCATGCCGCTGACCTTCACCAGGCACAGCACGTTCTGAAAGCTCTTCTTGAAGTTGTCGGACAGGAAGGCGTAGAGGATGGGGTTGGCGCAGCTGTTGGCATAGCTGAGCACCACCACGAAGTCGAACATGCCCTTGAGGACGGGCGTGGGCACGATCATGACGGACACGGAGGAGACGTTGAAGATGTAGAAGGGGAGCCAGCAGAAGATGAAGACGGCGACCACGATGGACACCATCCTGGTGACTTTCTTCTCAGACTTTTTCCTCTTGGACGAGCCCACCCTGATGCCCGAGGACTTGACTTTGATGATGATGAACAGGTAGCAGAGGCAGATGATGGTGAGAGGCACCAGGAAGCCCAGGATGAAGGCGTAGATGATGAACCCCGTGTACCAGGCGCCCGACTCGCCCGGCCAGATGATGGTGCAGCTACTCCTGCCGTGGTTGTGCTGCACCCCGGCGTAAATCATGATGGGCATGATCACCAGCAGGGAGACGCCCCAAACGGCCACGTTGATCATTTTGGCTGTCCTGGGCCGCCTCCACTTGGCAGATTTGATGGGATGGACCACAGCCAGGTACCGGTCAACGCTCATGACTGTCAGGCAGAAGATGCTGGTGAACTGGTTGATGCCATCCACGGTCATGACGATCCTGCAGAGGGCTTTGCCAAAGGGCCAGTGCACCAGGGCCACCTGCATGGCCAGGAAGGGCAGCCCGAGCATGAAGAGCTCGTCGGCGATGGCCAGGTTGAGGATGTAGATGTTGGTGATGGTTTTCATCTTGGCGTAGCGGAGGATGACGTAGATGACCAGCGTGTTGCCACACAGCCCGATGATGCAGACCACGAAGTAGATGAAGGTGAGGATGGCATTGCTGGTGAGGTCGAAGTGCTGGCCCGTGGTGTTCTGTGAGGTGTTGGTGGACGCCTCCAGGGAGAAGTTGTCGAAGGGGGACGCTGGGGAGAACCAGAAGGCGGTGGCGTTGAGCAGCTCGTACTCCAGCTCCATGGCTCTGCCGCTCCCCGGGCACTGCTGGCTCACAGGAGCCCAGATGTCATCTTCCCTGGCTCTGGGGAGAGAGGAGAAGATTCTGGAAATCAGGGAGAAAATAGAAAAGAAGGGATTCCTGGGGAGGATCTGTCCATCCTGCTGCCGAGCTCAGCGGGAGAGAGGCTGCCTGAGGAGGGGGTCCCCAACCCACCTCGCCGTGTCCCCTTCTGGAGCAGCCTGCCCGGACACGCCGCAGCTCCCCCCGTCTCTGGCGATCCCGGAGCCTCTACGACTCCACAAATCCAAGCGGTGCGTCCCGGTGGGTGCGACTGATGCCCGGGAGCACCGAGGGAAAGCCTCCTCCTCTGCCGGCCGTTCCGCGGGCGCAGCCCCTTCCCTCCGAGCCGGCCCCGGCACCCCGAGCCCGGGCGGCTCCGGGGGGCGGCGAACTCGCGGCGGGGAGCCCCCCACCCCCGGCCCCGTCCCTCCGCTGCGGAGGGCACCGGGCGGTGCTGCCCCGCCGCTCACCTGCTCCCGCCGCCCCCGGCCCGGCCCGGCCCGGCGGGCACCGGGGAGGCGCCGGCAGCGCCCGTGTCCCGCTGGGCTCCGCTGGGTTCCGCACCGCCCGGCTCCGCACGGCTCCGCGCACCCGCTCCCGGCGCGGCTCCGCCGCTGGACCAGCGCACCGGCTGCGCCCCGCCCCGCGCGGGGCGGCTCTGCGGGGCCGGGGCGGGGACAGCCCGCAGCGCCCGGAGCTGCCCACCCTGCCGTGCCCATCCCGTCCTGTCCACCTGTCTCTCACTGCCCACCTTGTGCTGCCCACCCTGCAGTGTCTACCCTGCGGTGTCCACCCTGCCGTGCTCACCCTGCCCTACCTAATCTGTGCTGCCCATCCTGCCCTGCCTGCGATGTCCGCACTGCCCGCCCTGCTCTGCCCAACCTGTTCTGCCCTCCCTGCCTGCTCTGCCCACCCTGCCTGTGTCCCCTCTCCTGCCGTGCCCACCCTGCCCCCAGCCCTGCCACCCCACTGTCCAGCCACATTTCGGCTCCAACCATGGGCTCAGCTTCTCCAGGGTCACCAGGAGATGGACAGGGAGATGACAGCAGCGTGAAGGCCACGCTGTGATCCCAATGGAGGGTGACCCAAGAGGTGTCTGAGAGCCCCAAAGTCTCCAGGAGACTCCTTCTCCTTGGCCCCAGGAGTTTGCACCTTGCCTTCACAGGCAAGCCAAGGCAGGTCCTTGCTGGTCCTCCCACCTGAGAGAGGTCGGGAGGGATGCCAAAATATTTGGGGTCTCTGGGGGACTCGTGCAGGACAGGTCGCTCCTGCCACAGCCTCTCCCTGGAGGAGGAACACCAAAAAGGAGAGGTTTGGGGCAGATAACCTCTGCTCTGGCTTGTTTGGGATCTTGAGAGCAATTAAATAATCTCTATTCCTGTCCCTCTTTCCATCACTTATCCAAGAGACAATAGCGAGCAGGAAATTAAGAGTGACTGTGAACAAAGAGCCCCGCGCTGAGGCTGCCGAGCGCGGCCGGGAGCTTCTCGTTTTCACTTCGCCATCCACTTCCCAAGGCGGATCTAAAGACATCAGGTCCTGGAGCACCGGCAGAGTCGTTATCAGCCTCATTAATCTTTAGGAGGCAGGAAAAAGCTGCTTCTGCTGAAGATGATGTGGGAATTAATGTCCCAGCAACAGCGGGAGAGGAGGGAGGTAGCGGAGGAGATGCTCGGCTGATGGGAGGGGGGATCGGATCTCTGGGGTGCTGCCATCGGGTGTCCCCAGGAATGGCAGTCCCTGGGTGGCTGCGCCGGCCCCCGAGAGGGGTTTGGTGCTTTGTGATCTTTCCAGAGCTGTTTTATCCTCTCCTGGCTCGTTGCGATGTCCTGACCGTGCCCTTCCCTCGGCACGGAGCAGCCTCGCTGTGCGCATTCCCAGCGCTGCCCCCTTGAATTTCTCCCCGGGACAGGTGACACGGCCACGTCCCCTCCCCTGGGCTCCTCGGTCACCGAGACCATCCCAGGCCGGGCTGGCAGTTGCTTCTCCCAGCTGGAGAGACTCCAGAGGGCTGGAAGAGCGGGGCAGGGGGAGCACAGGGAACCTGGGGTGCTTCCAGCTGGCTGGGGCTGCCTGTGGAGCATCAGGGCTGCAGCCTCTCCCTGCCTTTCACTTCCACCTCACTGGGAAGCCGGGGGCAGGGAGCTGGGGGAATCCAGCCAGTTCAGCCTGGCTGAACCCGGCTCTGATGTTCATTAAAACCCCCATAAAATTAATGAAATGACGGCCCGGCGGGTATTGAGGAGCTGATCGGAGCTGATCTCCATCCAGGAGGAGGGCAGCAGCAGCTGCCTGAGTCAGGAAGCCATCCTTGAGCCTTTTGAAGGGATTTTTTTTTTCTTTCTGCTTAGATTTGGGGCTGAATTAAAGCCTGGAGTGTGCTGCGTGTCCCTGGGTGGTCCCTGGTTCGGGGGGACGCTGTACCAGCAGCTGGTTTGGTGCTGGCAGATAAACTCCTCTTTGTCCTTTTGCCTGGGAAGCATCCACTGCGCTGAAAAGCGATTTACCGGCAGGGCTGGGGAGAGGAGGAACACACAGCCCCTTCCCACACGGCCCGAATCACCCCTGGGAGAAGGGCACGGGGGTGACGTGACCACAGAGAGGCTTTCAAAGCCCTGCCAAGTTTTCTGCCATCCACTCCCAGCTGTTCCGCAAGAGTCCCTGCGGAAAAGCAGCGCCGTCGACCCCTGTCCTGGAAATGAGTGTTGTAAGGAGCTGGGGCTGGGATGCCAAGGGAGGGGTAGGGTGAGCTGGCCTTTCCTCCGGATCCCTGGGATGGAGGCAGGAGATCTCCGGCGTTTTGCAGGAATAAAGGAGGCCGTGTTGGGCTGGGCTCTCAGGGGGTGCAGGGGGCAGCTGCTGCTCCCCAGTTGTCGGGAGGGGAAGGATTTGCAGCCAACCCAAAGATCCCAGAAGATCTTTGAAGATCTCTCTGTGGAGAGCCGGCTCCGAGCAGCTCTGCGATGCCCCAGCCCCCTCCTGGCGAGCACTGCCCTCAGAGGGACCCCGCTGTCCCCTGCGGCCGTGGGGACAAGGCCAGCACAGGCAGGGGTGACCGTGGTGTTTCTGTCCCAGGGACACTGGGGCTGGCACTGCCCTTCCCCTGCCTTTTCTCTTCCCAGCTCCAGCCCAGCAGCCCCGGGCAGCTTCGCTGGCTCTGCTGATCCCTGCCTGGAGGCGGCCTGGCTGCGTTTCAGAGCTGCCCGGGCTGGGGGAAGCTTTGCTCTCTGCTAATTATCCAGACAAACAGTCTGGGCCGCGGCCCCGCACCCCGAGGCACGGCAGGACCCGGCTGGTGCCTGCCAGATCTAATCGGGAGCGTCTGCAGCGCTGATGGATGGCGAGGGAGAGGCGCTGGCGCCTTCACCTGAGCCCGAGGCAGCGTCCAGACCTGCGGGGATCCAGGGCAGCATCCAGACCCTCCTGGGATCCAGGGGAGCATCCAGATCCCTCGGGATCCAGGGGAGCATTGAGACCCTTCCATGATCCAGGGCAGCATCCACAACCCCGGGATTCAGGGCAGCACCCAGACCTGTCTGAATCCAGGGCAGCATCCAGAGCTGCCGCGGTCCAGCGCTCCCCACACCCCGGGCTCTCCCCTCCACACCCCACTCCGGCTCCTACTGCTTCCAGACCTCCCCACAGCCGGTTCCTTGCTCCCTCCCCCGCCCTCCCCTTCTCGCCCCGGCGTTATTTGCCTCCGTAATTGGTTTATTGATCTCTGGAGGGGCCGGGGCAGGGCTCGCTCGCGTTGCCGGTGAATCACATCCCGGAGCCGCTGACACTAACGAGCCTTTGGCAGCCGCGGCCCGAGCTCCCGCCTGCTGCCCGCGCCTGTCCCCGCTGTGCCTGGCTCGTCGGAGGGTCCTGCGCATTAAATCGGGGCTGAACAGGCTGGCTGTGGCAGCCAGGCTTTGTTCCAGCTGGAAATGTCGCGGCTGGTGACAGCACGCGCTGATCTTGCTCCCTCCTGCTCCGAGCAGCTGCTGGAGCTCCGCGCTCCCCCTGCCCTGCAGAGGGTCCCTCGTGTCCCTCCCGGCGAGCCCAGAGCCAGAGGAGAAGGATCAAAGCGTTCCTTTGTGACAAATAGGTGACCTCAGCCCGTGGGATGGGACAGTGACCCTGCCTGGCCCCCTGCCCCGTCCTTGGGGACAGCCCTGGATGTCCTCACTCCGTGTCTCGCCGTCCAGCCGCGGCTCCGGCCTGACACAGATGGATTTGGGTTGGGAAAGAGCCCGGCCCTGAGCCCAGCCTGCACGGAGGGGACGCGGCGGGGACACAGGGACACACTGGCCGTTCCCAGGGACATCTCCAGCCCCGCCCCAGCCCGCAGTGCCCGCTGCCAGCCCTGGGCGGGATGTGCCTCTCTGCCCCAGACAAAAAGTCCCCAGGGATTGGGGTCCTGGCTGCCCCAGGGCTCTCTGGAGCTGCCCCTTGTTCACCTTGATGGGAGATGGTGCCAGATTTGTGCCGCTTTTGGGGTTTGAAATGCATTTTAGGGGCTCTGGATCTCCTCCTTCCCGTGCTGGAACAGGCAGGACCCAGGGCTGTGACAGTGGGACAGGCAGGGCTGTGACAGTGGAGGGGACAGGCAGGGCTGTGACACGGAATTGTCCCTGCACACAGAAATGCCAGTGGGGAACGGGGGTGGGAGCTGATTTTGCTGACGCTTCTGCCCATTGCCACCACGGCTGTCCCCACTGCCACCCACAGGCTGTCCCCACTGCCACCCACACGTCCCCAGGCAGGGCCAGCGCTGCCAGCCGTCCCCAGCCCGTGTCAGCGTGTCCCCAGGGCCAGCCCTGCCGGGTCACCAGCTGTCCCCAGCCCTGCCAGTGCTGCCATCACAGCCGGGATCCCCGGGAGCTCTGTGTGTCTGTCCCCGTGTCCCTCCCGTTGGCACCTCGCCCTGCCTGGCCCGGCAGCTAATGAGGGATGCAGCAATTAGAGGGCGAGATTGATTAACTCCTAAATCAGGGAGGTTTCCAGTGGCCCTGACCTTTCCCAGCGGGGGCAGCGCGGGCTGAGCAAAGGCCAGGCGACACAAACTCAGGAAGATGTGACCTTGTGCCACCCCCTGCTCCTTCTGGCGTGGCACAGGAGGGGACACCGCCAGGCCCTGTGGCTGTCACTGTGAGCCCCCAGAACAGGGAGGAATCGGTGACAGAGCTGTCTCTGTCCCCAGACCACCCTGTGGTGGACACTTGGGGACAGCCAGGTTGGACATCAGGAGGAAATCCTTCATGGAAAGGGTTGTGAAACATCGGAAGGGGCTGCCCAGGGAGGTTTGGAGTTCCCATCCCTGGAGGTGTCCAGGGAAGGGCTGGAGGCGGTACTGAGTGTCCTGAGCTGGGGACAAGGTGGGCATCGGGCACAGCTGGGGCTCGGTGACCTCAGGGACCTTTTCCAGCCTCGATAATTGTGGGATTGTGTGACATCCATGGGGCGTGACTCTGGCTGCACCCTCCGAGTGACAGGGAAGGCTGCCAGCCGCGCAGCGGGGTCTGTCTGTCCCTGTGAGCCCCCCCAGGCTGCCACGTGCTGCTAATTAAGGTTGTTAATTAGCGGGGCTGATAAGCGTGGGCAGCAAGGGGGGGCACTCCAATACCGACAGCGGGAGCTGCTTTTACGGGTGCCAGCGGGCAGCTGTGTCGGGGGGGGGGGGGGGTCTCTTTGCAGAGGGGGGGCGGCGACAGTGACAGTGACAGTGACAAGAGCAGTGACAGCGCAGAGACAGGGACATCTTGCCGCGCCCGCCCGCGCCGCCCGCCCGCCTCGCTTTGCGGCCGGCGCGCCCGCGCGAACCGCAGAGCCGCCCGCGCGGCCCGCCCCCGCCGCAATCCCATTGGCTGAGAGCCGCGGGGGGCGGGGCCAGGCCGCAGCCACGTGTGCGCACCCGGAAGCGGCGGCGGGACCGGCCCGGGCTCGGGGCTGCGGGTACGGGGGAGCGGGGAACCGGGGAACGGGGCCGGGGAACGGGGCTGGGGCTGGGGCTGGGGCTGGGGCTGGGGCTGGGGCTGGGGCTGGGGCTGGGGCTGGGGCTGGGGCTGGGGCTGGGAGCGGGGGGCTCGGAGCGGGGGGCTCCAGGGCCGGCCGGGGCCGCCGGCTGTGAGGGGGCCCTGGTGCCGTGCGGGAGCTCCGCGTCTGGGGGCTCCCGGGGTGGGTCAGGCGCTCCGCGGTGTCCGGGTTTGTGGGGCCCGCGGGTCCTGGCGCTGAGCCGGGGGGTTCAGGCTTGGGGGGCCCGGGGCTCCGGCGGCTTCAGGTTTGGGGGTTTGGGGATCCTGGGAGCGGCCCCGCGGCGGGAGGGCCCGGGGCTGCGGGGCAATGGGCTGGAGCGCTCGGTGCAGGGTCTGGGGGGGGTTGGGGGCTGGAGGATCCCCGGCAGAAAGGGGAAATCTTCCCGAGGAGCTGGGGGGGTCTGAGCCGGGAAACCCGCGGGGTCTGAGCTGGGCACGCACCTGCAGGGCTGGGGAAGAGCCTTGGGACAAGGCTGGGGGCTGGGAGAGCCTTTGGAGTCAGCGCTGGTGTGTGCGTAGTTCTCATATATTTGCATATAAACCCGTATATTTTTAATACATTCACATATGACTGCATCCATGCATGTATTATAAATTTCCACATCTCTATTTCCACACCTGGGTGCATTTCCATGGCACTGCTGCTCCCTGGGCCGTTCCCACTGCTCAACCCCCGTACCTGGGGTTTGTTCCCCTTTCCCCGAGGTGCAGGCAGGTGCTCTGAGCGTGCTCACCTTCCTCACCAGGAAAATCGGGTTTGGGGCACAAGAAGGGGCCTGGCCGAGGCCTGAGCCCCAAATCCTGCTGGGGTTGTGCTGGGCTTAAACTGCAGAGTCTTGCCTAAGGGGAGAGAGGGGCTTAGGGGAGGGTGGTTGAGCTGTGGTCACTGTGGTGCAGAGGGGTTTGCCTGGGATTTGGGGGGGCTTTGGGAGATTCCTCTGGCTCTTTCTCTGAGGCTGCTCCTCTCTCCAGGCCAGGATGATCCCAGGATTGGGGCCGGTGCTGCAGGCGGTGCTAGGGACGTTCCTCACCTGGGGGCTGACAGCAGCAGGCTCAGCTCTGGTGTTTGTGTTCTCCAGCGGGCAGGTGAGCCCTGGCAGCAGCTCCTTATCCCCGGCATCCCTCAGGACATGGATCTGAGCGCTGTGGTGGGATCTGGGGTTTGCTCATGGCAGGATTTCACTGCCTGATCCCAGCTTTGAGGGGCTCAGCGTCACTCCTGGGGCAAGAAGAGGAAAAATCCATCTCCTTTCCCAACACCCCAGAGGGGAAGGAAATGAAATTGCAGAGTGGAATGTGCTGCTGGGAGCAGCAGCTCCCCGGCCTCCAGCCTGCTCTGGCTGCCGCCTTTCCAGGGCAGCATTTGGGTCAGTCCCTGCTCACAAGGAGCAAAGTGCTGAGCCTTAAGTCAGCCAGGAGCCAAAATTAGAGGCCCCCTCCCCAGGGTGCTCCGAATTGCCCGGATGGATTCATTGTTCATGCCTGGGCCCCGTGATGGTTCATCCAGGAGGAGGCTGCAGAGTGAGGCTCCTGCTGGAGGAGCACTTTGGGTTTCCTTCCTTGGGGAGGGGGTAAAAAACCTGCCCTGGGAGTGGCAGGGACCCCTCCCACTGTCCCAGGCTGCTCCAAGCCCTGTCCAGCCTGGCCTTGGACATTCCAGGGATCCAGGGGCAGCCACAGCTTCTCTGGGGGTTCCATCCCAGCCAGGAATTCCTTCCCCAAATCCCATCCATCCCTGCCCTCTGGCAGTGGGAAGCCATTCCCTCTTTTCCAAAGCCCCTCTCCAGCCCGGTGACCCCTTTCCCATCTCCCCAGCTCTGTGGGCAGTGCTTTCACCACCAGTTCAAGGTGTTTTGTGTTTGGTTTTCTTTTCCAGAGGCGAATCCTCGATGGGAGCTTGGGCTTTGCCGCAGGGGTGAGTGCAGCATCCTCCTCCTCCTCCTCCTCCTCCCCCTCCTCCCCCGTGTTCTCTGCAGCCCCTCACGCTTGGTTTGGTTGCCCACTCGAGCCCAAATCCCCTGGATGATTCCCTGAGGGCAGGGAAGGGCCCTGGCTCAGCCTCACCCTGCCCTGGTTCCTCCTGGCTGAGGGTGGAGGTGGCACCGGGACGGTCACGAGGACACCGAGCTGCCCACGCTGGGTTTTTCCCTCTGCAGTGAAACTCCCCTGCTTTTCTGAGAGGCTCCTGGAGCGCTGGAGATGGGCAGGAGGGTTGTGCTGTGCCTGGCTGCCTTTGTGCTTCCCCATGGATGCTTCAGACCCTGGGGAGCAGAGGGAAGGGGGAGCTGCAGCTCTCACGTGGGGCTCGTGGCAGCTTCTCCTGAGGGAAAACGTGGAACTGTGGGGCTGGAAACGGTGTGGGGGCTCGGGAATGTGGGGCTGCCACTGCCCAGGTGCTGGGGCCTCACCCAGACTCATTAAATCATCCTTGCTTTCTCATTAAACATCACCTGGGATGTGCTCTGGGGTCAGGTGCCCCTTGCCACCTCTGTGCTGGGGTCACCTGGGCCCTGCCAGGTCCCCTCTCTGTGTCCCAGCTGGGCAGGTGGCACCTGGGTGCCCTGGTGGGTGACAGGAGCTGCCTTTGCTCCCTGCAGGGTGAGGATTGTCCCCCTTGGTGGGTGTGGGGGATCCTTGGGCTGTCATTTCTCCACGGATCCCATCAGGATCAGGAGCTGCTGTCCCCGTGCTGTCCTTGCTGTGGCCACCATGTCACCCTGCCAGCAGCTCTGAGTCAGCCCTGCCTGGCCCAGGTGTGGCTCAGGAAGCAGAACTCCTGCAAACATTTGCTGTTCCCTCAGCTCTTCCAACTGGCAGCGCTCGGAGCAGGAAGGGGGAGCTGCTCCTGGGGTGCCTGGAGGGGACAGGCAGGGAGGGAGCCCCTGGTGACACCGGGGACAGGCAGGGAGGGAGCCCCTGGTGACACCGGGGACAGGCAGGGAGGGAGCCCCTGGTGACACCAGGAACCCCCTGAATTTTAATTTTCCCAGCAGGGCAGCATTGCCAACAGCTGGGTTCCCATATTTTCTTTTTTCTTTTAACAAGACAAGGAACATTTTCCTGCCCCTCTTCCTGCCCCTCTTCCTGCCCCTCTTCCTGCCCCTCTTCCTGCCCCTCTTCCTGCCCCTCTTCCTGCCCCTCTTCCTGCCCCTTTTCCTGCCCCTTTTCCTGCCCCTTTTCCTCCGGGGCTTTGCAGAGGATCCATGGAGGAGCTGGAGGAGAAATCCCCTCCTGCCCCAGCCCTCTGGCAAGGGGGATTTTGGAATCTGCCCTCACCTGTGGTGCTGGAGCTGCTTCTCCACCCTCCTGGTAAACATTTCCCTGCTCATCAAAATAAACCCAGGATTAATTCCAAATGTCCCTGGCACTGCTGAGCTGGGAGGAGGACGTGGGGCAGGGGTGTCCAGGTGCCCTCAGGGGTGCAGGGAGCTGTTTTGGGGTGCAGGGAGCTGTTTTGGGGTGCAGGGAGCTGTGCCTGGGCGCTGCCTTCCCTGCAGATGCTCCAGCTGCTCTGGGGGTGCTGGGGCGAGCCTGGGCATGTGGTTCAATTGAACTGGGATGTACTGGGAGAGCCCCTGAGTGTACTGGGAGCATCCTGGCAGCTCGAGCTGCCCCTGCTGGTGGCACAGGTGTCACCTGGGGTGGAGGGACCTGTGCAGCCCCGTCCCTGTGGTGTGGGGGAGCTCAGCCCCCTCCAGCCCTGCCCATCCTGGCTTTGCCTTTTCCCTGCCTCAGTTCCCTGCCTGGAACTCTGATCCAGGGTTTTTCATGCAGGAGCCTTCGAGGTGCTGGGTTTCCATAGAGACAAAGCTGTGCTTGCTGGGGCATCTGATGGCAAATTCTGCCTTTTCTCTTAAATCTTCATATCCTTAAATGAGATTTTTTTTTCTCTCTGTGGTGCTGCAAGGCTGGGCTCAGACACCAAGAACAAACACCTGCAGCCCCTTTCCCTGCAGCCTGCACAGCTTTTCCTCTGCCTGGGCTGGAGTTGGGTTTTCCCTGTCCCAGGTGGAGCAGGAAATCACCCAGCCAAGCTCCTTAATCCTCCCCAGGCACTGCTGGGGTCAAATATTCCCTTAAAACAGCCCCGGGAACTCACACGAGGCTGATGTTGGAGCCTTAATGAAGCCAAGTGGAGAAATTTGGCAGGGAAAGTGTCCTGCCAGTGCCTCCCCTTGCACCTGACATTCCCACCTGCCAGGCAAATATCCTTTTCCCAAATTTCCTGCTCCCCACGTGTCCCTTGGTGTTCCCATTCTCATCCCGGGGATCCCCCAGGAGCCTTCCTGCTTTAATGAGGGATTTAATTGCAGCCCAGCAGGGTGGGTGAGCTCAGCCCAGTCCTGGCTGGGAAGGTCAGGGCTCTGTTTACTCTGGATTTGCAGATGAAAGCTCCAGTGTGGCTCCACAGCCACGGGGGCTGAGCTGCATCCGTGGATTTGGGGGGTGAGGAGAGTTTGAAGCCCAGGATTTTGGGGATCCCTGTGGAAGGAGGTGCCCAGCCTTGGGAGAGGTGTTTGGGTTTAAACCCTGCTGTGTTTGGATGGATTCCCAGCAGGGTGAGGGCAGGGATCTGGATTCATCTCCTGTGGGTGGATTTTTGGAGCCCAGGGAGGAGTTTGGGCTCCCCCAGTGATGCTTTGGATCAGATCCCCCAGCTGCCTCCTGCCTGTTCTCCTCCCATGTTTTCCCAAGAATTGCTGCATTTGTGGCATTGCTGCACCTTGGCTTTGGAGCACCCAGGCTGTGAAAATGCCCCAAATCCAGCTTGGCAGGGGCAGGGGCTCCCTGTGCCAGCAGCTGCTCCCTGGTAGTGGGGCTGGAGTGAGGGGAAGGGGTGGAAAATCCTCCCTCTGCCCCAGTGGCTCTGGGTTTTTTGATCCAAGGAGAGCCCAGGGGGTTTTTCCTCTTTTGTTCCTGCCTTTGCCACCAGCTGGCTCAGTGACATTGGGGTTTGGGTGCTGTCCCTGGTGGCAGAGCTTTGGGATCAGTGTGAATTTGTCACTTAAATGGCGTTGGTGGCAGAAATCCTCCCCCTTTTGTCACTCCTGAGATCAGCTGGTAGGAGCTGAGCTCTGACACTGCCCTGGGTGGGCTCCAGGCAATCTGGAGTCCCTAAATCCCACCCGGAGCTCGGGATGGGCTGAGGGGGAGCTGCTGGAGGACTCCCTTGCAGTTCTGTGATTCCATGACCATGACTGCCAGCACGTGGGGTCACGGGGTTTATCTACACAACACAGCAATAAATCACCTTTCCTTCACCTTGGGCTGGCTCAGGGCTCTGTCACCCCCTGATCTGGTGGGATCACAGCAATAAATCCCTTTTCCATCACCTTGGGCTGGCTCTGAGCTCTGTCCCCGCCCCCCAGGAGTTCCTGCTCTGGTGGGATCCTCGGAGCTGCCTCGGGTGCTGCCAGGATCTGGGGGCTGGGGCTGTCAGGGCTGTGTTTGCCGTGGGGAAATGATCTCCTAACAGGAGCTGACAGCCTCGTTCCCCGGAGCCTTCCCTGCTGCCTGTGTTTCCACACCGGGGTGTGTGGTTGTTTTTTCAAGGAGGTGGCATTTGAAATATGAGGTTTGACAGCCCGTGCTTAAGCCTGACATGACAACCCTCGTTGTTCTTACTCACAGCAGGCTCAGATCTACACAACCCCCCCGGGACTGGTGTCTGCAGCACAGGCAGCTCCTGCCTCCCTTCCCGAGGAGAGGATGAGGATGGCAGAGTTTGCTCTGAGTCCTTCAGCTGGGCAGCAGCTCCTCTTTAGAGGCTTTGGGCTGGAAGAGAGGAGGGTTGGGGTGGAAATTGGGAAGGAATTGTTCCCTGGGAAGGTGGGGAGGCCTTGAATCCCTGGAAGTGTCCAAGGTTGGATGGGGCTTGGAGCAGCCTGGGATAATGGAGGGAGGTCCCTGCCCATGGTGGCACTGGGTGGGATTTAAGGTTCCTTCCAACCCAAACCATTCTGGGGTTCTGAGCACCCTGCAAAGGGGATTTTGTGGGGTTGCTGGACAGAGATTTGGGGTCACCTTTCCCTCATCATCCTCCTGCTGCAGTCTCTGGGATCACTTCACTCCTTCCCACTGGATCCTGATCCTGCAGCCATTTCCCCACTGGAATTCCAGCTTCCCTTGTGTCCCACGGGCTCTCATCACTCCCCTTCTGTCCCCAGGTGATGCTGGCAGCGTCCTACTGGTCCCTGCTGGCCCCAGCCATCGAGATGGCCGAGGAATCAGGGACCTTTGGAGCCTTCTCCTTCTTCCCGGTGGCCGCGGGCTTTGCCCTGGGGGCAGCGTTCGTGTACGGGGCTGATCTGCTGCTCCCAGTGCTGGTGAGTGGGAATTCCAGGGCTGGGGATCATCCCTGGGGGAATTCTGGGGTTGGGAGCTCCTCCCACTGCTGGGGAGTGGGAATTGTGGGGCTGGGGATCATCCCAGTGGGAATTCTGAGGCTGGGAACTTATCCCAGTGGGAATTCCTGAGCTGGGGGCTCATCCCAGTGCTGGTGACTGGGAATTCCCAGGCTTGGGGACTCATCCCAGTGCTGGTCAGTGGGAATTCCTGGGCTGGAAGCTCATCCCAGTGGGAATTCCTGGGCTGGGGGCTCATCCCAGTGGGAATTTCTGGGCTGGGGGGCTCCTGCCCTTCCTCCAGCTGCAGGGAATTACATCTGGAAGCTGGACACAGTTGGATTTCTCTCCCAGATTTAGAGAATCCATGATTTCCCCAGCCCTGGCTGGCTCTGGCAGTGCTGGACGCAGCTTTAGGCTGGCTGAGCTGTGGGTTTTTTTTAAATCTTTCTGTTTTTCTCTCCCTTCACACTTCTGCTTTTGTTCTTTTTGCTGGCAGCTCTCCACCAACAGCTCAGGTGTGACCTCGAGTCCCAGCCCAGGGGCTTCATCTGCAGAGCTGCCAAGCCGAGGCAGCAGCCTGAGACTGGTGTTAGAAATATAAATAACTGGTGGATTTCTGCAGCTGAAAGCACAAGAACTGTGCAGGCAGCGAGGAGATTTCCCAACATTTCCAAGGAGATTTTTACATTTTCAGATTTAGTGGAGTGCAGTTTTATTTGTCTGTGGTTGTGAGGAGGAGTGGGAGGTTTTCTGCTCCCAGAGCAGAGGCTGCAGGTCCAGCCTTTCCCTGTGCCTGGCTTTTTGGAGCCTCTCCTGATGGGATCCCAGGTGCATCCTCAGCTGGGAGGGAATTCCTGGATGTTGTGGTGTCATTCCCAGGGGATGCACTGAACACCCAGTGGTGACAATCTGCTTCCTCTGCCTGGCTTTTGGGGGGCTTTTTTGGGGCTCCCAACCCCTCTGCAGGATGCAGTGGATGGCCCAGGGATGCTGTTGGATCCCTTGCAATCTGTTTGGCTCCAAGTGCTGCTGGGATGGGCTGGATCCTCTGCCTTGGGCTGATTATTCCCAGCAGTTGGAGGAACTTTGGGAGCACAAACCCCGCTTGTTCCTGGTGATTGGGGTTTTTATTGGGTGTTGAAACAGGAAGGGTTTGGGGAAAGTGAAATCCTCGTGTTGGGAAGTGGCAGGGGTGGCAGGAAGGGGAGGGGGCCTTGCAGGGAGCAGTGCAATACAGATATAAAAATATCCTAAATATCCTTAAATCCCATTTAAATGCTGCTGGGAGCTGAGCTGCTCCTGCCAGCCCACACTCATCCCATGGGAATTCTGCTGGGAATTCATGGCACAGGGAGGGTTTACACCCCACGGCTCACGGGGAGCTGGAGGAGGGTTTATATCCCAAAATAATGCTGCTGGTGTGTGTTTTCCTCCTGGAAATGGGGTGTCCCTGTGCTGGGGTGTTTCTCTACGTGGATTTTAATCCAAAATGCTGCTTTTCCTCCCCTTGGATGCTTTGGGAAGGGTCAGGAGAGCTGGCAGAGTGTGGGGGCTCTGTGCCCTCTGCCCAGAGCAGCAGGAATGGCTCCTGGAGCTGGGCAGTGGGTTTGGGATGGGATTTTTGGGATGCCTTGGGAAGGGTCAGGAGAGCTGGCAGAGGGTGGGGGCTCTGTGCCCCCTGCCCAGAGCAGCAGGGATGGCTCCTGGAGCTGGGCAGTGCATTCAGGATGGGATTTTTGGGATGGTTTGGGAAGGGAACAGAGACTCGGCGTGTTTGTGGGGTGAACACGGGGAGAGGTGAAAGCTGAGTGTGTTGAAATTAAAAACGAGTTTGGTGAGGCTTGAGCCATCCCTGGGCTGGGAATGTGGCTCTGGAGCCGTCTCCCTGCCTTTGGAGGCCAGGCTTTTCCCGGGGGAGCCGTTCAGACAAGGATTGAGGGACGGAGGGTTTGTGAATCAGCTCCATGCTGGGTTGTTCGTGCCCTGGGAGGGCGCTGGGGCAGGAGGAGGGAGCTGCTCTTTGCACGGGGAGAATTCCCAGCCTGGCACAGCTCCAGCCTGGATAACAACAACCTCTAAAAGCTTTTATTGACTCCTTATCAGCCCAGCCCGGCTCTCCTGGCAGCCGGGAGGGTTTTTCTCCTGCCTGAGCCCCGCTGGAGCTGGGGCACGCTGGTGTTTGGTGCCGGCAGAGCGGGGGTTAAACCCTCCCAGGCGGGTGTTAATGATCCCGAACAGCTGGAGTCATTACATTCCTCACAAAAGGCAGATCTAATCTATTCCATCTTTATCTTTGCCTTTTCCCCGGGTGAAGCCTTTAACGTGTTTGTTCATCCTCCAGCTGAGGAGGAGGAGGAGGAGGAGATGCTGCAGGTTGCAAACCACACCAGAAGATTTGGGGGCACTTGGAGGGCGGGATCATGGCAAAAACAGATCCCAGGGGTTGTTAAAAATTGGCTCTCCTTTATTTTGCCAAATCTCACATGGAGCCTGTTTTAACCTGCGTGGTTTTTTATTTTTTTTAAATTTTATTTTATTTTGTTGGGTTGTTTTTTGGTTTTTTTAAGCCAGGCTTTCAGCTGATGTTTGAGGAGGTCTTGGATGCAGAGGGGCAGCTCTGGGAGCATTGGTGCCTTTCCTAAAAAGGGTCGGGGCTCAGTGTCTTCAATGCCAAGCCCCGAAGCCTCCGAGGGAAAGTTTACTTTAAAAATTCAGTGCAGCAGGTCCCTGATGGCTCAGGAGCTATTTTGGGTCTGCTGCAAGGCAGAAGAATGCTGGAATTAAGTGTTATTATTCTCATCCTTCAAATCTGTCGTGCAGCTCTGCTGACTTGGCTGGGTTTTGTTCAGGGTTTGGTGTTTTATTGGGTTTTGTGTTTCTTGCTCTGGCCTCCTCCTTCCTGGGGTGATCCCACAAGAGTCCAGAGGGATTCCTCCAGTCCTGGATCTGATTTTCAGGCTGGTTTTGCTCCTGGATTTTCACATTCAGGTGGAAATTGGAAGTGTTGGAAGCATCAGGAGCTGACCCAGCTGCCCAGGGCAGGGTAGAGCCCGGTCCCTTGGTGGATGTGGCACTTGGGGACATGGCTGTGGTGGCCTGGGCAGTGCTGGGGTGGTTTTGGACTCGGTGCTCTCAGAGGGTTTTCAGTGATTCTCTGGGAGCTGCCTTTGTTTTGGAGCTGCTGAATGCCCGGGATCTGCCCTGTGGAATTCTGAGGGTCCTCCCAAGCCCCTCTGGGTGGGTTTGGGTGCAGTGGGACTTCCAGGAGCTCCCTGGCTCCTGCCTTTTCTGGATCACACTCCTCTGAGCAAGCAGGAATTCCCTGCTGGGATTGGGACTGGGACGTGGGCAGTGAGAGGGAGGGATCCAGCTGGGATTGGGACTCAGGAAGGGACAGGGAGGGATCCAGCTGGGATTGGGACACAGGAAGGGACAGGGAGGGATCCAGCTGGGATTGGGACACAGGAAGGGACAAGGATGGATCCAGCTGGGATTGGGACACAGGAAGGGACAAGGATGGATCCAGCTGGGATTGGGACACAGGAAGGGACAAGGATGGATCCAGCTGGGATTGGGGCATAGGAATGGAGAGGGAGGGATCCAGCTGGGCCTGGTGGGAGCTGAAGCCCCCAGGGGCTGCCCCAGCCCCACCTCAGCTCCTGCTGTTCCCCCTCTCCTCGCTCTGCTGCCATCATTACTAAATTGGATAATGAGGCTTAATCAGCCTCATCTCCTCTCCCTCCAGGCTTGGTTTTCCTCAGGAACATCCGTGTGCTCAGGGAAGCAGCTCCATCCCTCCCCTGTGGGATCCCAGGGGTGCTGGGGTTTCCCCTGGGTGCTGCTCATTCCCGGGGCAGGGAGAGGCTGCAGGAGTTAATGAATAATCCAGGGAAAAAGCTGCTGGGCCATTACTCAGCCCCAACCAGGAGCCTGCCAATACCTGGGGTGTAAAAGATGACCTGGGAGGGAGGATGGGGAGCCAGGGCTGTAATTCCGACCTGGAAATTCCATCTCCATTGGATTTTAGTTTTTTTTCTTGCCTGCTGAGTACAGGTTTTGTGGTTTTTTTGCTCCTGAGTACAGAGGAAATCAATAAAGCCTCATGTGATGGGCAGAGCATTCCTTGGATTTAAACAAACAGTGGCTAAAGTGCCTTTTAAAAGCCTTTCCTGGGCTTGGTGTTTATCCCATCGGTGCTGACCCCTCATCCCACAGAAGCAGCACGGCCAAAATCCCTCTCTGGGCTCCAGGGCTTGTGTTTCTCACCTGTTTTGGGAAGAATTCAGGCTCTGAATTTGCAGCTGCTCCGAGGTTTCCCTGAGCAGGGTGAGGATCTGCAGTGGGATGGGTCAGGGTGGATCAGGAGTGAGGATGCTCCTGGTGGGAGCTGAATCCCCTCAACCCCCTCCAAACAGAATTTCTTGGTGCTCCTGCCCTTTTTGGGATGTGCTTGGGAGCTCTTTGGGATTGTGGTTTGGGACTGGATGTTTTGTACAGTGAATTTTGGGCTATTTTGGGCAAGAACTCTCGGGAAGGCTTTGAGAGGTCGATGAACGGCCCCGAGGATCCTCCTGCCCAGCGATGGTGCCTGGCTCAGAATGTGCCTTCAGCATGAACATTGTGCCTTCTAAATCCATGAAAGTCCTGCTTTGGGAGGAATAGCTGGAGTGAGGCTGCAGGAGGAGGAGGAAAGACCATCAATTGTTAAAAAATGGCAGTTTTTGAAGACTATCAATTGTTTAAAAATTGCAATTTTTCAAGACCATCAATTGTTTAAAAATTGCAATTTTTCAAGACCATCAACTGTTTAAAAAATGCAATTTCCCAAGACCATCAACTGTTTAAAATTGCCATTTTTTTCTCAGGGCTAAACCACAGCTGGATTAGACCATGGGGAGCATCTGTTTTTTTTTGGGAGAGGGGGCACTGGGAAGTGATTCCTGGTACAGACCTGCATTTCAGGTGGAATTTCTTCCTGGAAAAGATGTCAGGCACTGGAATGGGTTGGAATCCCCACCCCTGGAGGTGTCCAAGGAACACCTGGACATGGCACTCAGTGCTCTGAGCTGGTGACAAGGTGGGGATTGGTCACAGGGTGGACTCTGCTCTGAATTTTGGGATTCCCTCCCTGGTGGGACAGGGCAGGGCAGTCACTGATGCCCGAGATCCTCCTGTCCCTGCTCCCACCTCCAAATCTGGGAGCTGTTCCTGCTTCTCCCCTGCTCTGCAGGGAGCTGGATGTTTTGGGTCCATCACTCCGGGAGGCAGGGACAGCGTGGGGAACGTGCAGGGTCCTGTGGCCGCTGTTGATTCCTCATCGGAGCCGAGACTCCTCTGATGCAATTTGCCGGCTCCTGCGGGATGTGCCCGCCTCACGTTCCCACTTTAATCTGCTCTTTCCTGTTCAGCTGTGACTCCTCGGAAGTTAATTAGCTGCACATCCTCATTGCAGGGCTAGGTGGAGGATTTTCAACCCGGGGGTTGTGGATTTTCTGCTTTATTAAGTTTTGGAGTGTGGTGGTGCTGCAGGAGCGGAGCCTTTCCCTCCTGGAGAGGGAGGATGGAGCTGGGGGCTCCTGCCTGAGCTCCTGCATTCCTGCTTTGCTCAGATTTCCTTTGCTCAGGGCAAAACAAACAGCAGCAAACCTCGTGTTTGTTTGGTTTTGAGCAGCCCTGGCCCTCTTCCACAGGCTCGGGGAGGAAGGAGGGATCCGGCTCCGAGGATGAAGGGAAGGAAAATTTGGTTTTTGAGAGTGTAGCTTCCATTGGGAAATGTCCTTCCCAGAGTTACCTGGGAATGGGTTTTATTCATTTATTAATTTATCAATTAACCCCAATCCAGAGGTTTTAGATCCATGAGGGATTGATCCCTGTCTGCTGTCCCAGGTGGGATTTCAGCCATGAGAGTCCCTGGAGCACCAAGGCCACCCATGGGATCCTCTGAAAGACTCAGAAATCCCAAAGATTCCTTTTCCATCTGTTTATCCATAGGATCCAGGGAAAACCTGGCTGCTTCCCACCCCTGCCCTGCCCCTGTGCAGTGGTTCAGTGCTTGAAATCAAATGGTGCCTGGATAGGTTGGAATTATTTGCTCAAAACCCCCACAAAATCGTAATTATCCTAATTTCTGCCAAAGCATTTCGCTTCATTAATGGAGGTGAAGGCTGATTTACCTCCACAGTGCAATTTGTCAGCTCCTCTTAATTAGAATTCTCTCTCATTATGCATCAGGCATTTCATAAAAACATTATTTGGGAAGCCCCAAAGCTGGAACTGCAGAGCTCCTGGAACCTGAGTTGGGGTTAAATTCCCTCCCACCCTGGTGGGATCTGGAGTGGGGTGGGGTGAAAAAATCCCTCTGGAAAAAAGCAGGGATGGAGAAAACCTGGCTGAATTGTTCATTCCATGAGCTGCTGCTTTGGACACTCCTCTCTCCATCATTCCCTTCTCCATCCTGAGCCTCTTTGCCCCTGGAGCAGGAATTGTTGGGAAAGCTGCTGATATTCCAGAGGCTTTTCCTTCCTCCTGGCTCAGCCTTTGCCGCCTGAATTTCAATTTCTGCTTGGGCCTGGCTCAGGATTGTGAAAGAGGAGAGGTTCCCCAGAAGGAAGAGCACAAAAGGATCTCCTCCATCCCCTCCCTGTGGCTCCTGCACCAGTCCCTGTTTATCCGGGATGCTCCGGATGCTTCCCCAGCTGTTCTTTGATCTCAAATTGTGCCTTTGAATTTGCTCGAAGCACAACCCCAAATTAATTCCTCCACGGTGAAAGGCAAACCTGCCATTAAAATGTCAGGGAAAAGCAGCAAGAGAGGTGCTGGGGGAAGGCAGGGAGAGAGGGAAGCTGCTGCTTCCATGGGAAAAACATCCCCACGGCTCTGGAGCTGCAGGGTAAACTCTGAGTCAGCCCCGTGCCAGAGCTGGCTGCTCCCAGGGAGCTGCACAGAGCCACCTCTGGGCCTCCTGTGGCCCCGGGAAGGACAATTCCCAGGAAGGACAGTCCCAAGGGATGACATTCCCAAGGAAGGACATTCCCAGTGGATGGTGAGTGGCCCCTCAGCTCGTGGTTGCTGGTCAGGGGTGTAAACCAGGGAATGGGGAGGAATGTAAGGGGTGCTCTTAATCCAGAGGGGATTTTTTGTCCCTTTTTATTTTTTTTTTCTATTTTCCAATCTTTTAAATGACTTGAGGAGCTGCTGGAGAGGAAAACACTGCTGGGAAATTTGGGGAAAAAATTCCCTCTCTGCTCAGCCAGGATGAGGCTCCTCGTCCAGGCATTGGGACTCTGCCTTTGTCCCACAGGGGACACGTGGCTGGGGGTGGCCTGGCTGTGTCCCCTGGGGCTGTGGCTCTCTCAGGGTGGGAAGATCTCCGTGCTGTGTTTTCCTGTCCCCCCATCCTGCTCTGGTCCTCACTGGGGTGGTGGCAGTGGCGGGACTCTGATCTGCTGGCCCCAGGCTTTGGCTGGAACACCACTGGAGGAGTCTCCTCTTGGCCCCTCAGGGGATCTTCGGGCTTGGAAAGGCTCCCAAGGGACAGGAATTTATCCCTGGAAGTGTCCGAGGCCAGCTTGGATGAACCTGGTCTTGTGCAAGTGTCCCTGCCCATTGAATGGGATGAACTTTAAGGTCCTTCCACCCCAAACCATTCCACGATCCCATGAGAATTTGTTTGGCTTCTCCTTGCTGGTGGTCAGGAATTGTTCCTCGTTACACCTCCCTTCTGTAATGAATGAAGCATTAATTGCACCCAGGGAGGACAAGGGAGGGCTCTCCTGTGCGTTTGTTGTGGAAGGTGTTTGAGGGCTCTGCCAGCCTGGCAGAGGAGCTGGAATCCCTCAGGATTTTGGTGCTTTTTGAGTAATTCTGGGCTGTGCAGGACGTGGAGAGGGGCAAAATCCCAAAAATCACCTCCTTGGGCTGGGATAGCCCCTGGGATGTGGGAGAGGGGCTGGTGCTGCTCCCTCCGAGCGCTGAGGCCTCGCTCACGTCCGCAGGGATCCCTGAGCATCCAGAGGAAGCCGTGTGTTAAAATAATGGAATTAGGGATGAAGCACTGCTGGCACGGGGCTGGCCCTGCAGCCGAGGGCTGATGGATTCTGGCTGCATCCTGCCAGAGCTCCCACACCCCACAGCTCCTTCCCCACCATCAGCTCCCCCTCTGCAGCGACAGCAGCATCCTTACCGAGGGAATAGTGGGGAGGAATGAGCTCTTAATTGAGGGTTTGTTTGCTTTTTGCTCTCACCCTGGCAAAAAGCCTGTGAAAATCCACGTGGGAAAAGGGGTGGGACTGGTCCTGGTCGGGGTTTAACCAACGTGTGCAGGAACAGCTCCTGGTGATCCCGTCTGGGGCTCCGAGGGTTATTGCAAACAATTAAAATCTCCCGTTGTGGGGTTCCCTCTGTGGCACAAACCTCTGCCACGTCCTGCTGAGGGTGCTGGGGATGTGAGGAAAAGAAATATCCCTAAAGGAAAATACCCCCACAGGGAAATAAATACCCCCAAAGGAAAACATCCCTCAAGATCTGGCTGGAACAGGCAAATCTCCCAAATCCCAGCAAACAACTGGGAGTGTTTCTTCATCCTAATTGGTTTTGCTGGGCTCAAATTCTCCACTTGGAGCAATTATTCCATCGAAAGATGAATTTGCTAGTCGTGGTTGAGGTTTTTCCAGGATTCCTAGTGGGAAGGAGGTTGGTGATGGGAAACTCCTGATGTTGCAGGGATTTGTTTGTTGAAGTTGTTCGGGTTTTTTTGGCAGAAGCAGAACAAACATTCCTGTGCTTTTGTTTGTGTCGTGGCAGGGGTTATGAAAGCCACTCCTCCCTTGTGCCACGTCAGGCATTGCTTTTTGGGAAGAAACATCCCAGGTTTCCCGTGGAAATCACCAGGAATCCCCAGTGTGTCCCCTCCTGCCTTCCCAGCAGCTTTCCTGCTGTGTCCTCCTCCCTCCTGGAAAGGGAAAAGCCCCAAATGTGAGCAAATCCACATGTGTGTTTATTTTTATAGGAATGTTGTTTGAGCCAAAGATGGGTTGGGCTGTGCCCATCTCCCCCTGTGGGATGTCCCCTGTCCCTGTTTTGGGGATCCAGCTGTGCTGGGCTGGCTGGGACAGGCTCCAACACCCCTGCATTGCAAGGGAATCCAAATTCCTGCTTTTTCAGGGTTTGGGGAGGGGATTTTTGGTAACTTTGCCTCCCTCCTGCTGCACCAGCCTGGGGGTTCTGGTGCTGCACATTTGGGCACTGCCAGGGGTCTGGCAGCTCCAGGGGCACCCCCGGGGCTGTCCCCACGCTCTGGTGACACCGAGGGTGGTGATTGCCTCCCCCTGCCCCGCTCCAAGCTGCTGCCTGCGGTTCCCAGGAACGATGAGTGATCCGAGGAGCTGCTAATTAGCAGCGAGTAAAACATCCCTGCCGTGATGTGCTGCAGATAAACTGAGCCCAGCCTTCCCTAATCCCCGCTTAACTTCCCTGGCTGCGGTTATTAGGGAAGGCTCCTGGAGCAGATCTGCTGGAAAACGCTGGGATTTTTGTCTGTGGATGCTCCTTTCCTTCCCAATGTGCCACAGCTCCCGCTGCTCGTGGGGCTGGAGCTGCTCCATGGCGAACAGGGAATTGCTGCTCTGGGATCTGTCTGGATGTGCAGGAGCAGCCTTGAGCCACCCTCTCCTGCTGCTGGTCCCTGCTCTGTTATCTCTGGCTGTTATCTCTGTGTTATCATTTATTGAGTGTGAAACAGGAGCCTCTGGGCCCCACCTGACCGAGGGTTTTTGTTGTCCCTTATCTCTGTCTGCTCCTGGATGAGTTGGGGATATTGTTTTTATCCTTTTCTTAAAGAAGGCAGTAAAATGGATTCAGTTTCTCTTCCTCGTCGTGGTGCTCTCTCCATCAGTCGGTGTTTCCTGAGGCTTTGCTGAGCCTTTTTCAGGGCATTTTCTGGGTTAAAATCTTGCTCAGGAGGAGCAGCATCCGTGACCTTCCTGGGAAAGCAGCAGCTCCAGCTTTGGGATCTCCCCAGATCTCCCTCAGTCCGTCACTATTTCTTTCTGAATTCATTCTCCTCCCTTGGCCAGGAGGAGAAGAGCAGATCATTTCTCAGAGGTGTCACTCACTCTCCAGTTCTCTTTAAAATTGGCTTCGGATCAATTAAAATCCTGGCCAGGGGGGTGTGATCCCAAATCCTTGCTTTGCCAAAAAGGATGCATCTTTTTAAAAATCTAAAAGAACACCCAGTTTTGATCAAAAAGGATCCCTTTTTTCCCATATAAAGAGCACCTTTTTTTCCTACATAAAGGATATTTCCCCCCTCATTTTCTTTTCCATGCAGGGCCAGGCCAACCCCACAGCTTCTCTGCTGTCACTCCAGGAGTGCAGTGGGAGCTCCCACATCCCTGAATAGTTTTCCTCCAAGTTCTTCCTGTCCAAATCTCTCCCCCTTTTTTTTTTGGTTGTTTTTTTTTTTTTTTTTTTAATAATCATCAACCCCCGTGGTTATTTCAGCTGACGCTAATTACTGCCACGAACTAATTAATGCCGGTTGCCTTTCCTCTCGTCTCTGCGATGTTTTTAACCCACTGACACATTCCAATTAAGGGCCTCCTGCAGGCACCGGGCGGGGATGACTCAGAGCCGGCTCCGTGTGCCTTCCTGAAGGTCACCAATATTGTCACACATCGTCCCCGCCAGCAGGGAGGGCACCTGACCTTCCCAAATCCGCCTGAAATCGCCTCCATCTCGGTGGGGATCGCTGTGGGTTTGGTGGTTCTGGATGCTGCTCCCTTTCCAGAGGGGAAGATCTGGATTTAGCAGGAGCAGGACAGGGAGGATGGAGAGAGGGTTTGGGCAAGGGATGGGGTGACAGGGAATGGCTTCCAGAGGGCAGGGATGGATGGGATATTGGGAACATCCTTCCCTGTGAGGGTGGGGATGGAATTCCCAGAGAAGCTATGGCTGCTCCATGCCTGGAAGTGCCCAAGGCCAGGCTGGACAGGGCTTGGAGCAGCCTGGGATTGTGGAAGGTGTCCGTGCCCATGGATGGGGTGGAATGGGATGGGATTTAAAGCCCTTCCAAACCATTCCAGGATTCTGTGATTTGATTCCATGACTCCCTCCTTGTTTAGGAAGATCACCCTGCAGCAGGATGAGCTCCCATTCCCAGTCCCTTCATTCCTCATCCAAGCAAAGTTCCCCTCTTCCTTCCCTGTGTCCCATCATCCAGGTTTTCCTGGAGAGCTCCTTGATCCTCCCTGCTTGCCCAGCTGCTCCAGGTGATCCCAGCTCAGGGCTGCAGGGTCTCCCCCACTCCAGAGGGGTTTAATCCCCTTCTCCTCGGGTCTCCCCCACTCCAGAGGGGTTTAATCCCCTTCTCCTCGGGTCTCCCCCACTCCAGAGGGGTTTAATCCCCTTCTCCTCGGGTCTCCCCCACTCCAGAGGGGTTTAATCCCCTTCTCCTCGGGTCTCCCCCATCCCAGAGGGGTTTAATCCCCTTCTCCTCGGGTCTCCCCCACTCCAGAGGGGTTTAATCCCCTTCTCCTCGGGTCTCCCCCACTCCAGAGGGGTTTAATCCCCTTCTCCTCGGGTCTCCCCCATCCCACAGGGATTTAATCCCCTTCTCCTCGGGTCTCCCCCATCCCAGAGGGATTTAATCCCCAGCTCCTCGGGCTGGACTCGCTGGGTCAGTGGAGGTGAGAGCTCCCCGGCTGAACTGCAGATATGTCATTAGTATTAATAGCCCTGCTCAGACTCATTATGCAAATGAGGTGAGAGGAGCCCATTGAGTTATTCATCTTTAACCTTTATTTTGGTTTGGTGTGACCCCCCCAGTGAGGCTCCTGTCACTGGCCTGGCTCGGGGGTGCTGCTTTATTGTGCTGCCCTCAACCCAACAGCTCCATCCCTGCTCCTGGGAGTCATTCCAGGGGATCCCACCTGGACATCCCTCCCTGTGAGTGCTCCTGGGGGTCATTCCAGGGGATCCCACCTGGACATCCCTCCCTGTGAGTGCTCCTGGGGGTCATTCCAGGGGATCCCACCTGGACATCCCTCCCTGTGAGTGCTCCTGGGGGTGGATTCCCAGCCCTGCAGGGAGAAGGGGACTCAGGCTCCTGCTCGCTGGTGACACCAGGTCACAAATCACTGCCATGGGACACGTTCCCTTCTCCTAGCTGTGCTCTTGTGCCTCTAATCCCGTGGTTCCTCCTGGTTTTGTAGCTCCAGGTGGGTTTGAGGAACCTGAGGACATCCAGAAACGCTGACCTGGATTCCTTTCTCTCAGGAACTCTGGTGATGGGATATTGGGAAGGAATTCTTCCTTGGGAAGGTGGAGAGGGGCTGGGATGGAATTCCCAGAGAAGCTGTGGCTGCCCCATCCCTGGAAGTGTCCAAAGCCAGCTTGGAGCACGCTGGGACAGAGGGAGGTGTCCCTGCCATGGCAGGGGTGGCACTGGATGAGTTTCAAGTCCTTTCCAGGCCCGAATGACACATCTTGGGGTGGCCGTGAGAAGCTGCTGTGACACATCCCAATGGATCCAAATCGATCCCAAGCAATCCCAATGCCAGAGGATGGGGCTGGGGGAGGCTGAGGGGCAGCTCTGGGATGTGCTGACGTGTCTGTGTTGCCTTGCAGGGGTTCACTGGCCCTTCCCACGCCGCCCTGGCCCTGAGCTGTGACCAGCGAGCTGTGAAGGAGAAGCAGGAGCAGGCCCTAGGCCAGGACATCAGGAGTGACCTGTCCATCCAGAGCGAGCTGTCCATCAGGATAGGTAGAGCTGGGCTCCAGCCAGGCAAGCATCCTGTCATATACCACCCACAGAGGGCACAGAGCCCCCCTGGCACCGGGGCTGGCACCGGTGGCATCAAAATTCCAGGGGTTTTCCCACACAAGGAAAACGTTTTCCCCTTTTCCTCCCTCTCCAGGTCTGTCCCTCTGCTGCCTCTTGTCTCAAAAATGATTCCTTGGGTTTCTCCTGCAGCTCTCAAAGCCACTTGCACTGTCTGGGTCATGAATTATTGATCAGGAGCTCTCTCTGTGCTGGAGGAGTGAAATCCTGGGGTTATTTCCAGCGTGGACTCCCCTGACCCTGCCCAGTTCTGCCTCTGTCCCCTGTGGCCTCCCCAGTCCGAGCTGGGGCCTGGCTGTCCCTCCCTATTCCGGGGGTGAATCCAAAGGGTGGAACACGAGGTCCTGCTGGCAGCTTTTTCCTCCTAAAACAGATTCTAAAGAAGGAATTTTGGGCTCCTCTTTGGGTTTCCCCACCCCCAGGGTGAATTTAGGATGGGTGGTGGGGACACATCCCCTGAGACAGCACAGTTGGCCCTTCCTCCACTCCACAACTCTCCAGGAGATGAACAAAATGTAATTGAACAAATTAATTTTATTTCTCTTCTGATTCTTCGCTCGGAATCGTGGTTTGAAACATGAAACTGGGAGCAGATTGATTTGAAGGAGTGATCCTTCCTTTTGCAAGGAGCAGCGCTGCTCCCCTCTTAAATCAGCCTCTTTATTGAACCACATTGCTTAATTACACGTTTCCTAAAGTGCTGCAGATCCTCAGGATTTCAAACAGCAGCCTGGGCTTTTCCAGAGGGATGGGAGGTGTTTTGTGCTCCATGCAATGAGCTTTGCATCCTCCCAGTCCTTCCGAGGCAGCTGCACGGGGGTTGATGTTTTTGTCAGGTGGAAACTTCTCCCATTTCAGGTGCAGTTTAATTTTATTCTTCAAGGAAGGCAGGAATGCTCAGCCCTGCAGTTCTCAGCAGCTCCAGCCGCTGAGGTTTTTATGTTTTCATCTCCTTTTAGTTGCAGACAATAACAGTGCAAATGGTTTTGGGAGTAGAAAATTTCCATTAGGCTTTGTTGTTTTTTTTCCCCTCTCTCTGGGGAAATGGTATTAAGGGCCTACAATACATTAATTCTTTTATTGTCTTTTCCTTTTTTTTTTTTCCCTTTTCTTTCTGCTGAAACAAACTCGGTGTTTTCACAAGATACCCCTCAGCCTTCCAAGAAAGCTGCTTTCCCCAGAGCTGGGTAGTGCCTGCCTGGGCTCTGGGGAACGCTCTGGGAACATAATGGGTGTTTTCAAAGTCTAATGGGTACTAAGTGGAATATTTCAGGCTTAATCACTGTTGAATCATTGACCCTTCCTTCATATTTACATCTTTTTAAATCGCTAAAGCTGTGAAAACAAAAGGAGAATCCCAAAGCAGCAGCTGCCTTGTTCTGCCCGTTGTCTTCAGTGCCTGGGGATGGATGGGGGTGAGGAGCTGGGATGGGAGATGTGGAAATCCACATCTCTCCAGGGCCTTCCCTGTGTGTCTGAGGTCTGGAAATGCATTTTTAGCGTGGCTGGGGGAGGGTTTGGGCTGTGCTCACACTCGGAGAGGATCCTGGTGGCTGTCACCGAGCCAAGGAGGTTTCCTGCTGACCTGGGGAGGAAAGGTGGGAGTTCACCTGTCCCTCATCTGCCCTGGGGGAAGAAAACAAAGCCTCATTCTGCTTTTTTTTCCCCCTCAATCAGCAGCGTTTTGGAGCAACCTGGGTTAGGGGAAGGGGATGGAATGGGATGAGCTTTAAGCTTCCTCCCAACCCAAACCAGTCCGTGATTGTTCTTCCCCATCATCCCAAATCCTTTGGGTTTCCATCTCTTGTGTTTGCTGGGAAAGGGGAAACACCTGGACAGGGCTGGAGCCCCTCTCTCCCTCCAGGGCCGGGGCTCTGCTCCCGCTGCTCCAGCCCCTCTCCAGCCTGCCCGGAATAGAAATACGATTTTTTTGGGAGTTGCTAAAAGCTGCCTGTGCCTCGTGGGTGCCTGGAGTAGGGTGTGTGTATCCCTGGGAAGTGGAGGATGGGAGGATTCGCCCTGAATTGCACTGAAAACTCTGTCTAGACTGTGTTTGATGAGTGGGATAATCACCAGGCTTTAATTACTCCAAGGGAGAGAGAATCCAACCTTGTCTCTGGGTAGGCAAGGGCTGTAATTTGTATTCCTGTTCTTCGGAGCAGGTGGGGATGGAGCTGAGTTGGGGTTTGTTCCTTGCTGTGCTGGAGCCTCTGGGGTACCAGGAGTGCCCTGGGGGGGCTGTGCCCTCCCTGCCCTGCTCCTGAACCCTTCTGGGCATCCCAGGGCTGGGGACAGCCCCTGGCGCTTGCATTTTCCAGCCCCTGGCACTTGCATTTTCCAGCCCCTGGCGCTGCATTTTCCAGCCCCTGGCGCTTGCATTTTCCAGCCCCTGGCGCTTGCATTTTCCAGCCCCTGGCGCTTGCATTTTCCAGCCCCTGGCGCTGCATTTTCCAGCAGTGAAACCCAGAGGAAATGGCCGGGGCAGGGTCACCGCGGGGCTGGAGGCCAGGCCTGACCCCGCCGTGTTCTGGGGCAGTTCCCAGAAAGGATTTACAGGAGCAGAGCACCTGGAAACCCGAGCTGTGACTCAGGACAGCTGGATATGGAACAGCGATGCCTCAGCCCGGCTGATTCACATCCCCGTGTGGGAGATGCTGTTCCCTGCAGCCTCCTCCGCTCCCTGCAACATCCCCGCTGCTCCACTGCGGCTGAGGGGAGAGCTCTGCGAAGGTGCTGGGGGCAGAGCAGGGCACGGAAATGTGGGGAAAATTCCAAATATGCCTTTGGTGCCCGGCTGGGAGCGGCCTGAGGGGGAGCGGCCTGAGGGGGAGCAGCCTGAGGGCCCGGCACTGCCCCGGGCCCAGGGAGGGAAGTTCAGCAGGAAATTTCTGTGCTGGCTGCTGACCCCAAACTCCAAATTAATGTGAGAGCTGCATCTCTGCTGCTCATCATCCTCCCCAGAGCCAGGGATGTGTGTCTGTCTCCTGGAGAGAGAGATTTTGCAGGAGCGGGGAGTGACAGGACAAGGAGGAGCGGCTTCGAGCTGGCAGGGAGAGGGCTGGGATTGATGTCAGGGAGAAATCCTTCCCTGGGAGGACAGAATCCTTCCCTGGGAGCACAAAATCCTTCCCTGTGAGGGTGGGGATGGAATTCCCAGAGAAGCTGTGGCTGCCCCTGGATCCCTGGAGGTGTCCAGGGTCAGTGGGATAGTGGGAATGTCCCTGCTCATGGATCAGCTTTCATTCCCTCCCCGCCCACCTCATCCCCCGCTCCCGTGGCTGCAGGAGTGTGAGGTCCCTGGTGTTATTGAAGGGCTCCGGCTTTGCTGGGATGACTCAGTTGGCTTTTGCTGGGCTGTGATTTAGGAATTGGTGCCCTGGCAGTGCTGCCTGGCTGCTCTCAGGGAGCGAATCCAGCTGGATTGATGAGCTGGGAAAGGAGCCCCGTGTTTGCAGCGGCGGCCGTGAGAAATGAAATTTTGTTGAACTCGTTACTTCAATGAGCTCTGGGGGCACCACGCACAAACCTCATTAGGTAGAAATTGTGTTTTTTCCTCTTAAATTGCAGCTGCTGCAGCAAATCGGAGGGGATTTGGCTGGGGAAGCCCCAGTGCCAGCCCTGCTGTGGGTGCCCCCTGTGCTGCCCCGGGACCTGCTGGGCCCCTTTCAGCAGCAGCACCCCCTTCCTCAGCTCATTTTTTCCCATTTTTTGCAATATTTTTCCCCTCCAAAGGAAGTTTCTGGTCACCAGGGCTGCACAGGAGGGGAAGCAGAAGCTGCTCGCGTAGCATCTGTTTTTATCAGCGCACTGAAGTGGGCTGGAAGGAGCTGGGGAGATAAGAGGAAGGAGAACCAACAGAGAGAGAGCTCGAGCCGAATTTTGGGCTTGGCACTGATGCTTGAGGCAGCACATCAGTGGGGCTTGTCCTTAGAGCCAAGAAATTCCCATTTTTCCTTATTTCTTCTAGATGGAGCATCTGGTTTCAGGAAGTCTGGGCATGCCCTTAGAACCAAAAGAATTCCTGTTTTCCCCCATTTCTTCTGGATGGAGCATCTGGTTTTAGGAAGTCTGGACTTGTCCTTAGAACAAAAAAATTCCTGTTTTTCCCTGTTTCTTCTGGATGGAGCACCAGAAGCAAGTCCAGCCTTGTCCCAGCTTTTTTTATCCTGATTTGTGCTGAGGGGAAAACCTGCCCAGCAATGCCCAGTTGCCCTCAGAGAAGCACGGGAAGGTTGCTGCTGCTCAGACTGTGGATTTTCTCCTCATTTCCTCCTTCCCTGACCAAGAGGGAGAAATGATGGATCCAAACCCTCGGGATTGATCGTGGCCACTCAGGCAGAGCCTCCTGAGTGCATCCAAAAGGTTCATTAAGCCCTTGTGACTTACGTAACATGAAGCTCCTGCTCAGAAACGAGCTGCTCCCCGTTTTTGCACGATCCCAGCTCTGTCTGTGCTAACTCTGACACGTTCACGCCGTGCTCCTTCTGGAAAAGTGCCTCTTTCACAAGCCATCAATTCATCCGGAGGCTTCAGAGGCAGCCTGGGTGATAAATGCCCGTGGCAGTGTCTGTATTGATTAAAAAACATCCTAATGCCCCTTTCTGAAGCGTTTCAAATGGTTATTGACCATCCCTGTCAGCCTGGGTTCCGTGCTTGGCTTTTATAGTCCAGGCTAAATGTGGATTTATGGAGCTAGAGCTCCAAAGAAATAAATGAAGTGGGGCCACCTAATTCCTGCTGAAGTGATGAAATGCCTGCTTTGGCCAGAGATCTGTACCCCCATCATTCCAGTCCCTGCCTTGCTCATGGCATCAGGAATTCTGACTTTACAGGGCTAAAATCCACCTGGTGTTTGCTGTCCTTTGCTCTTTGGGTTTACTTGTAGAGGACCCAGCTCTGCAGTGAATGAAACACCCAGAGCAGGTTATTCTGGATAAAAGGAATTAGGTTTTCCAAGTCCAGCCTGATCCCTCAGGAAATGCCAACCTGTGGCCTCCCAACTGAGCTGCAGGCTCGGGGGGGCTGTGCAGTGTCCAGGAGCTCTGGAGATGCTGTAGGGCCAGTCTTTAATTCCAGGGGGATTTGTTCATCCAGGAGCCTGGTTAAGCTCTGAGTGATGAGCTGGGGAGGCTCTGGGAGCTGCAGGGAGGTTTTTTTGTGGGGTTTGTGGCTGTTCAGAACCGCGTTTTCCCAAATGGAGCCTGAGCTCCCTGCGCTGTTATCAAGGAGCTTTAATTTCCTGGCTGCTCCTCAGAGTCTGTTTAATTCTGCAGCTGGATGAAATAAATTCCTCAGGAACTCCTCTCCATCCCTGGCAGCTCTGGTGGCTCCTGTGTGGTGTTTTGGGGGTGACAGTGGGACAGGAAAGTGTCACAGGCACCCAAGTGGCACTGCTGCTGTCACCAGCCCTCCAGAAACCCCTCCTGATTCAGGGACTTCAGGGTGAGGAACCTCTCCAGGGATGTGTCTGATCCAACCTGAGCCTTCCCAGGGTGGTTTGAGAGCAGCTGCGGGGCTGAAACCCTGGCTCAGCCCCGTGCCAGAGGCTGGGAGAGGGATTAACACCAGCAAATCCTGGGAGAAACTTCATTCCAGCGCAGCTGCTCTGGGGAAACCCTGAAATTTCAAGGTTTATTAAACCAAACCAGCAATTGGTTTTGCTGCAGCCCCTGGAGTGGAGCTTGGTTTGGCTCCATTCAGCCAGCACAGAAATTCATTTAGTTTTTGGAGGTGGTTCCTCAGCTGGATGGGGATGGGAATAATTTGAAGGATGGTTTGGAGGAGAGGAATGAGAACCTGGAGCTGTGGAGTGTGGGGAGCCCTGCACTGCTCTGAGGGAAAGGGAGGAACCTGCAGGCAGAAACAGGGGCTGGAATTCCCCAGATTCCAATTAACAAACAGTTTAAGGATAGTGGAGTGTGGAAAAAGCCATTTCCCAGCTGTGCCCATGCAGAGGGATAGTGGATGGAGGGTGTGAGGTAGGAAATGGGATGGCAGTGATTCCAAAATGGGGCTGTGAGGGCACTGAAGTGATCCTGGGTCTATGTGGAGCAGTTTGATCATTTCCTGGAGGCAGAAATAGAAATATTTAAAAATTAGAAGGATTTAAAAATTAGAAGGATTTAAAAATTAGAAGTATTTAAAAATTAGAAGTATTTAAAAGCCCTTTGCAGGTGCCCTGTTTCCTTCCCTGCACTGTCACCCCAAGGGATGGATTTAGGTCCAAAAAAACCCCTGTGCTGCTTTGGGATTTTGACTTCTCTCCCTGTGCCTCTGGTGCTGCTGGGGCCACCCTGGCTCTGCTTCTGCTTCCTCAGCTCTGAGCACCCCTAAACCTCCTCGGCAGCTCTTGGGGTGCAGAGAGGGGTTTGGGGGGCACCTCGGGCTGGGTTTTATCCCCTAAAAGCACCTGGGCTTCTTGGCAAGGTTCCGGAGCTGCTGGGGGGTGGCAGCACCCATGGGCACCCCTGGGCCCTTGGTGGGGCTGGAAAAACGGGTGAATTTCCCTCTGCCCTAGGAAAAATTAATGAAATTCCCATCTTGGCTGGGATTTGGGGCTGGTTTTGCTCTCACACACCAGTCCAGCTCTCGTTTGAACCATCCTCCGTGGAGCTGAAATCCTTTTTCCTCCTGCAGGAGCTGGTTTGGAGCAGGATTTCCTCCCTTTCCCTGAGTACCTGACTCCTCTGTGATTTGTGCTGTGATTTCCTTCCCCTCTGATTTCCATTCCCACACATTTTCCCCACAGTTCCCAGTGCTCTCAGCACGCTGTTCATGCCCAGGCCTCTCTTTTTATGCCCTTGCACGTGGTATATGGCACAGGATGATGGAAAATGCCTTTTCCCCTAAAAAATCGATGGCTTAGTTCCTCCCCCCTCCCACCAGGAAGCTCTCCCAGATACAGGTATTGATTGTGGAGCTAAAAGCCACGTTTAGATCATAATTGCCCTTTAAATCAGTGGGGCTGGGGGGTTTGCACCAGAATTGCTCTTTAATTCAGTGGGGCTGGGGGGGGTTTCACTCTTAATTATTCTTTAATTCACTGGGGCTCATGGATTTGTGCTCTAATTCCTCTTTAATTCAGTGGGGCTGGGAGTTTTGCACTGAAATTCCTCTTTAATTCAGTGGGACTGGAGGGTTTGCCCTGAAATTCCTTTTATTTCAGTGGGGCTGGGGGGTTTGCCCTGAAATTCCTCTTTAAATCAGTGGGGCTCATGATTTATCCTTCAATATATTCATTAATTCAGTGGGGCTGGGAGGTTTGCCCTGAAATTCCTTTTTATTTCAGTGGGACACATGGATTTATGCTCTAATATGTTCATTAATTCACTGGGGCTGGGAGGTTTACCCTGAAATTCCTCTTCAATTCAGTGGGGCTGGAGCAGGAGATTCCCCACAATTCCAGGAGGATTTTTCCCTCTTGGAAGGCAGCAACTCCGCAAGGGGCAGGGCAATGAGGGCTCTGCTCTTCTCCCAGTGCCAGAGAACACCCAGGCTGTGATGGAGGCTTTGTTGGCCTCTTCAGTGGATTTATTTCCTTTATTTTCTTTCTGCAGTGCATTTATTCCCTCTCAGTTTCCAGCCTCTCCAGCCAAGGAGGGAGCTCCTGCTGGTGCCATTCCTGAGGAGGGAACCCTGGCTCAGATCATCCCCCCCTTTCATCCTCCTTCCCTTCTGGAGCAGCTGCTCTGCCTGCCCTGCCTGGTGCTGCATCCCGAATCCACCCAGGGGACACGGATCCAATGGGATTTGTGCTGGGGTGTGGGAATGGGGGGCTGGGGGGGGCTCCTTTTCTGGATTTGTGGCATCAAATCCCGGTTTGTGCAGCCACCAGGAGAGGTGTTGGATAAATAACCCCAATTAGAGAGGAGCTTTCTGCCTCCTGAAATGAGTTTTGCTCCCCAGCTGAGCCCGTGAGCTGCTCCGAGATCCTGCCCATCACAGCACGTCCCTCTGGGGGCTGCAAATGAGCTTTGATTTCAGCACCATTCAGCCAAACTGAGTGGGATTTTTTGGGGGGTTTCTGGTTGTTTTCCCTCTGATTTAATGCCTGGAATGGGAATTGCACAGGGGAGCTGCTGGCTGGAGCAGGGTGAGGGGAGTGGGGCTGTCCCCCCTCTTTGGAGGCTGCGTGTGTGGGTTTGGCTGAGGAATTGCTGCAGCAGAGATCTCAAATTGGGCTTTTCCACCTCATTTTTCAGCAGGCTGGGAAAGCAGGGGGGCTGCAGTGGTGGGAATGTGTCCCCTGAGTGCCCCCTGAGTGTCCCCATCACCTGGGCATGGCACCAGTGGCCTCTGGCAGCCTGCAGGGGGGAGGTGACAGCCGGGTTTGTGCTCAGCTCCTTGGGCCTTCCACAGAAAAACACCTTTTGTTTGTATTTTTGTTTTGATTTTTTATTTTGATCTTTTATTTTGATTTTTATTTTGGTTTTCCAAGCCCTGCTGCTCTCTCATCTGTGTTATTGACAGCTCCAAGCAAACCCCTTTATCTCTGAGCCTGTGTTATCTGCAAGGCTCAGAGCTGAGCACATCCCTGCCCATCTGGGGCTCCTCCAGCAGCTCAGAGCTCACCCCCAGCCCCAATTTCACCCTCCTGGCTGATGCTCAGCGATAAAACCCCAACCCCAGGGGCCTCCCAGAGCTGGGATTGCTTCCCTTCAAAGGCCTGGGCTGGAGCTGTGGCAGCAGATGGTGTGAGCTGCCTGAAAGTTGAGTCTGAATTCCCAATTAAGTGTAATTAAAATGGGGCTCATTTATTTATTTGGCTGCCAAGGGGGCGTTGCTTCCCTTTGAACTGGGGGCTGGGCCCTGGTGCCTTCCCTGCTCCCAGGGGCTGGGAGGGAATTCATGGCATCTATAAAGGATGCTGGGGTTTAAAATTAATCAGGGGAATGTTTGTTTGGGCTCTTCCCACCCTGGAATCCTCTCCAGAGAGGGATGGGGGCAGTCCCATCCTGGGAAGAGGCAGTTTGGGGGAATTGCTTTGTTTTTGTTCGAAATGGGGCTCGGAGCAAGCTGGGATAAGGAAAAATTCCCTGCCCATGGCCGTGGGGTGGAACTGGATCAGCTTAAAGGTCTCTTCCAACCCATTCCGTGATTCCATCCTTTTCCAGGTGGATCTCAGCAGCTTTCCCAGGGGGCTCAGGGGCCAAATCCCTGCAGAACATCCATCATTTCCTGCTCCCTGGCAGTGTTTTCCTGGTCTAGGCATGGAATTATCAGACACATCCATATCCCATGTGCAGGGATCAGCTGGAAGCAGGAGCAGCCTGAGGTGCTGAGGGTTTTCCATGGAGAAGCAGCTGAGGGCTGTTTGAAATGATCCTTTATGGAATTGGAAAGAGGAGGATTTTTTTTTCCCATGTGTTCTTCCCAGCTGGATTCTGCCGGCTGAGTCATCCCTGCATTCCCACCTCGGGCTCAGGGACATCCATTTGGATTCTGAGGATGGAAAAGAACCCAGCTCCTGCTGCCGTAAACCCCAGGGAGGGTTCAGATCCCAGTTTTTTATGGAATGGATTTTGGGGTGGTGTTTGCCCTCCCCCATCTCTGGGGCTGTGCCTGGAGCATTCCCTGGGATTTTTGGGATTGGGGTGAGGATGATGCTGGGCATGGTTTGTGTCCCCTCTGTGGGGACAGGTGTTGTCCAGCCCTTGGGACAGTGATGTGTCCTCCCTGCAGAGCTGGAATGAGGGAATTCTGCTGATCCCTGACCCTCTGGAGCCATCCCAGATTTCAGCCTGTTCCTCCTGCCAGAGACAGGAGTTCTCATTTCAGAGCTGTTCATCCCAGATCCATAAATCAGAGTTTATGGAAGGAAAAATCCCAGGCCCTGAGCTGGAGCCTCATCTTCCCAAATCTTCCCTTTGGCCACAACACTCCCAGGCCAGGCTTTGCTTCACTGCTTTTATCCCTAAAATAGGAACATGAAACATTGAGCAGGGCTGGAGAGAGCTGCACTCGGAATAAAATTGGGATCCTGGCAGGAATGTGGGAAGTGTCTCCTGCAGAGCCAGCAGGGCTCTCTTCAATTCCATCTCCTTCCCTCTCGGTTCTTTCCTGCTGCAGGTTTTTCCTGCTCCTCTGGAGTGGGAGGTGGGGAATCTCCTGCTCTCCTCCCTGTGGGATTTGTTGGGATGCAGCCCCTCTGTGGGGATTCGGGGATGTGGCTCCTCAGTATCCCATGGGAGGGATGTGGTGGGATCCTCTCCAGGCTGTCCCGGTCTCTTCCCATCCCACAATCCCTTTGAAATCCAGTTTCTGTGCAAAACTCCTGCTGTTCTGCTGGGATTTTGTTTCTGTGGTTCCTTCAGGGGTGTCCCACTCCCAGTCCTGCCCATCTCCATGGATGATGGATTGTGTTCCCCAAAGCAACCCCATTCTTTGGTTATTCCTGGAGAACAGGCAAAAATCCAATCTGCTTGTCCCTCCAGAGGGAGCTGGGATTGATTTTGTGAGTCCGAGGGCTGAGAACAAAGGAGCACTTTATTTATTTTCCTCAGAAATCGATTCCTTATTTTATTTCTCCGGCTCTCAGCGGGGCCCCTTTTCCCAGTCCCTGCCAGCCCCAGACTGGGAATTTGGTGCTGCTCCAGATGTGTCTCCAGGTGTGGATTTATCCACTGGGAGCTGCTGAGCAGCAAATGCCACCTGGGGCTGGAGGAATTCCTTCTGGGAACTGGCTTGCAAGGACCTAGGGGGGAAGTTTTAAACTGCCAGAGGGCAGGGATAGTGGGATATTGGGAAGGAATTCCTGACTGGGAGGGTGGGGAGGCCCTGGAAAAGAATTCCCAGAGAAGCTGTGGCTGCTCCTGGATCTCTGGAAGTGTCCAAGGCCAGCTTGGATGGGACTTGGAGCCACCTGGGATAGTGGCAGGTGTCCCTGTGGAACTGGATGGGCTTTGAGGTCCCTTCCCACCCAAATCGTTCCAGAATTATGGGCACTGTTCCATTGGGTCACTTCCATTTCTGGGGTCTAATGCTTTTATTCATTTGTTTTCATTTTAAAATTGATTTAATTAATGTGCAAAGAGAGGAATGAAAGGAGCAGCAGGTGACTCTGGATAGTGGGAATGCCAGGGGGAGAGAACAAGAGGGATTATGGAGAACAAGAACTGAGCTGCTCCTCCTGTCCCTGGCTTAGAAATGCTGGGAGGAAATGGTAAAATCCAAGTGGGAATAACCACGGTTCTGTTCTGGGATTGCAGCGTTATCATCCCAGCCTGGTTCCTTAACAGCTCCTGATAAAATCCCACTTTTCTTTTCAAGTGGGGATCAGGCTGTGGTTTTTCCTCGGAGATTTTCTCTCTCTGATCCCTCTCCCATCAGAAGCTGCTCCCTGCCAAGGCTGGGAGACGCTCAGCCCTCGGAAATGAAGTGATTAAATTAACTGGGATGTGTAAAATTTCAGCATTAAATGATTCAGCCGAGCACTTCATCTACTGGGAGCTCTTTCAGGAGCTCTTGGAAGGGAGCAGGAATTAAGTTTGCTTAAAAGGACCTGGTGCATGTAATGCCATTAACGCGGTGCCGCCGCTCCTGCCCGAGGAATTAATCCTCAAACACGGAGCTGTGAGGTCAGGGAGGCTTTGGCAATTAGTCCCGAGTTCTGCCAGCCCCTGGCACCCCAGGGACCAGCAGCACCTCGGCTGGGCCACGTGTTGGCACCATGTGCTGGGTCACCTCTGGCACCTGGGCTGTGGTCCCTCAGTGGGAGCAGCGCTGGTGGCACCGTCACCGTGAGGTTCTGTGCCTTGCCAGGGGAACTTCCCCCACCCAGTGCGGAGTTTTGGGGGTGCCGGGAGCTTCTGGGGCTCTTTTTGGGCTGCGTTGTTCCTGGAGCGATGTTTGAGCTGGAATTTGGGTGTTGTGCTCTGGGTGATGTTTGAGGTGGGCTCTGAGTGATGTTTGAAGAGGGGTTTGAGGGTCAAACTGATTTTCTGAGGTGGGATTTGAGAGTTGTGCTCCAAGGGGAATCAGGAGGAATTTGGGTGTTGTGTTCTGGGTGATGTTTGAGAAGGGGTTTGAGTGTTTGGCTCTGGGTGATGTTTGAGCTGGAATTTGGGTGTTGGGCTCTGGGTGATGTTTGAGAAGGGGTTTGGGGGTCAAACTGTGAGTGATTTTTTGAGGTGGGGTTTGGGTGTTATGCTCCAAGTGGAATCAGGAGGAATTTGGGTGTTGTGTTCTGGGTGATGTTTGAGGAGGGGTTTGGGTGTTGGGCTCTGGGCGATGTTTGAGCTGGAATTTGGGTGTTGAACTCCCTGTTTTTGGTGGCTGTGGCCTGGTTTGGTGCTGGGGGGAGCTGGCAGGGCTGGCACAGCCCAGGCTGGGGCTCCAGCACCCTCCTGCCTGCACTCTCCAGCCGGATCCCAGCACTGCCTCAGTCCCTGGGAGAAGTGGGGATCAGTCCTGCTGGAGGGAGCAGCCTCTGCTGAGAGCTCCTGTGCACGCCTGGCTGGACACAGCCCCCAGACAAACCCTGCACTCAGTTTATCTTCCTCTGCAAGCCTCAGCACAGGCAGGCACCTCTTTGATGTGCCAGAGACGTTGGGAAATGGATTTGTTCTGTGTAAGGGCCGAGGCTGGGCCAGCAGGTTGTGGCTGCAGTCCCACACCCTGCCCAGGGCTGTTCTGAGTGCCCCATTCCCACTGAATCCCCGGGCTCTGGAGCATGGGAAGCCTGTGCTCCCTTCTCAAGCACCCTGAGCCTTCCTAGCAGTAAATAAAAGCTATTTTTAAAAAAGAAATCCTTATTTTTTGACCATAGTTGGGCAGCTCCACGGAGCCTCTTTCGCAGCATTTTTGTTGTCTGAGTGTAAACTTTCCAGGAATTGGGTTTTCCCAGCTTTGGGGGCTCATTCCTTGCTAGAGCAGCTTTTCCCTGGCAGTTTTATTCCCAGCTCTGGTGGGATGTGTGCTGTCTGAGGTGTGGATCCCAGGATTGCACCTGGTGGGAACCTGTGGGATGCAGCTTTCCCTGTCCCTGTCTGTGAGGGGCTGGCACTTATCCCCTAAGACAAGACGTGCTGTGCTTAATTACTGGCAGTAATTAAAGCCTCTTTGTGGAGGTGGGAGATAAGAGCAGCGTTTTCCTGCGTGGCAGCAGATGCTCCCTAACACACCCATCTGCTCCTCAGCATCCAGGCCCTTCTGCGCTCCCTGCAATTCCTGCTGCAGCGGGGAAAGGACCAGGAAAACAGGGATGTGGGCAAGGTTGGAGGAGGAGGAGATGCCAGCAGGGAATGGCTTTGGGTACTGAGGGGCACTGATGGCTCCGAGTGCTGCTCGAATTCCTTCAAATTCCTAAAAAACCCTTTTAAACAGGGAAAGCTGAGGGAAGACAAGGCTGGAGCCCTTGGAAAAAGCCTTTAAAATAGGGAAAGCTGAGGGAAAAAAAAGCCTTTAAAACAGGGAAAGCTGAGGGAAGACAAGGCTGGAGCCCTTGGAAAAAGCCTTTAAAACAGGGAAAGCTGAGGAGAAAAAAAGCCTTTAAAACAGGGAAAGCTGAGGAGAAAAAAAGCCTTTAAAACAGGGAAAGCTGAGGGAAGACAAGGCTGGAGCCCTTGGAAAAAGCCTTTAAAATAGGGAAAGCTGAGGGAAAAAAAAGCCTTTAAAACAGGGAAAGCTGAGGGAAGACAAGGCTGGAGCCCTTGGAAAAAGCCTTTAAAACAGGGAAAGCTGAGGAGAAAAAAAGCCTTTAAAACAGGGAAAGCTGAGGAGAAAAAAAGCCTTTAAAACAGGGAAAGCTGAGGGAAGACAAGGCTGGAGCCCTTGGAAAAAGCCTTTAAAATAGGGAAAGCTGAGGGAAAAAAAAGCCTTTAAAACAGGGAAAAGTAAGGGGAAAAAGTCTTTAAAACAGGGAAATAAGAGGGAAGACAAGGATTGAATCCTTGGAAAAAGCCTTTAAAACAGGGAAAGGTGAGGGGGAAAAAAGGCCTTTTAAACAGGGAAAGCTGAGGGAAGACAAGGCTGGAGCCCTTGGAAAAAGCCTTTAAAACAGGGAAGGCTGAGGAGAAAAAAAGCCTTAAAAACATGGAAAGGTGAGGGAAAAAAAATCCTTTAAAACAGGGAAAGCTGAGGGAAGACAAGGCTGGAATCCTTGGTAAAAGCCTTTAAAACAGGGAAGGCTGAGGGAAAATAAAGCCTTTAAAACAGGGAAAAGTAAAGGGAAAAAGTCTTTAAAACAGGGAAAGGTGAGGGGGAAAAAAAGCCTTTAAAACAGGGAAAGCCGAGGGAAGACAAGGCTGGAATCCTTGGAGTCCTTGATTCTGATTTCTCTCAGCCGTTCAGGGTGAGGATTTCACTGCAATTCCTTTGTCTTCCTGGGGAAGGGATGGCAGCTCCTGCTGTTGGTATTATCTTTGGGGAATCGTTCCTTCTCCCCTTCCCCACACCCAGCCAAGGGTCAGTCCGAGCTGCTCAGCTCTCCTGCTTTTCCTGGGACAGCAATAACCCTGAATTCCAGCTGCAGGTGCTGGCAGTGAGGAGGGTGAGACGTGTTGGGGGCTTGGAGAGGAATCTGGCAGCTGCTTTTTTGCTGCTCCCTCCAGGTGTTACCTGTGCTCTAAGCTGCCACCCCGGTGGAATCAGAATTATAGAACAGAAGAGTATTTGAGGCTTTTTTGCCTTTCCCACATTCATCAACACCCAATAATTTCCACAAACAACCAGCGAGCAGCAGTTAATTGCAGATTTTAATGAGGCTGTGGTGCATCCGTGCTTGGCACTGCCTCTCCTCCCCTTCTCCCACACCTCGGAGATGGAGCTGACAAATCCAAACAGGGGAACCAGCTCAGCCCTTAAAATTCAGCTGAAGGAAGAATCCTGGAGCTCCAGAGCCCTTCCTGGTGAGCCTGAGCCTTGGATGGGGAAAGGTGGAGGAGGGGTTTGGAGCTGGGCATGGTTTCCCTTCCAGCATCTCCAGCCAAGGGGAGCTCCAGATTGTCCTGGGTGAGGTTGTTCTTTGGAGGGGAGCTCCAGATTGTCCTGGGTGAGTTTGTTCTTTGGAGAGAGGAGATGTTGGGATGCTGCCTGGAGGACCAGCTTGTGCCAGGGGGTGCCAGCCCCTCCTGTCCCCTGGGCTGTCTGCAGCTAAACCGGGACTAAAACAGGTCCTAAACCACCTCAGAGGGGCTGCATGGGCTCCAAAGCTGTGCCAGGGGGGATCTGAGCAGGCCCACCGCCTGGAGCACTCTGAACTCCAGGGTTTAGGAGAGATTAAAGCCAAGCCTAAGTGGGGGGGAGGAGAAAGGCTCTGGAGCAGGTGTGGAAAATATGTAGAGCTCCAAACTTTGCCGGGGGGATCTGAGCAGCCCCACGGCCCGGAGCACTCTGAACCTCAGGGTTTAGCAGAGATTAAAGCCAAGCCTAAGTGGGGAGGAGTTGCAGGGCTCTGGAGCAGGTGTGGAAAATCTGGAGAGCTTCACGGGTTTGGATTTGGGAGCTGAGGGAGGGCAGGAGGAGGGGTTTGGAGCCCAGAGTCAACAGAGCCTGGCTCTGTTTGTGCACCAGAGCTGAGCTCACGGCTAATGCAAACAGTTTTCATTAAGAAATAATCAAAAATAAAAAGCCATTTCACATGCTGATAAGGAGCCGGTCGGGTTTTTCACTTCAGCAGCAGTTTAAGCCACGCTCAAAGCCATTTATCTTTTCTCCAGCGCTGGCTGCAGAGGATATGAAAAATGCAGCAGGCTCCACATATGTAATTAAACTTTTGGCAGAATCTTTGCCCCGCAGCTTTACTGAGAAATTCAATAATGATAAATCGAGTGGAATATCTAAAGGACTTTTTGTGAACAAGATTTAAAATAATGTCCGTGGCACGGAGAGTTATTTGCCACCTAATTGTCTTGGCACGGCTGTGGGAGCAGCCTGTCTGTGGTGTCAGCTTTTCTTCCCAGCCCGGCCCTTGTTCTGCTCTTATCTCCACTCCAATTTGCCATTGAGGCTTTCCTGATTCCCAGCCAAGCCCGTGCTTATCCCTAATGAGGGTTTTGTTCCCCAGCCCTGCCTTTCCAGCTGGGAATGCTCTCCTGGCTGCGGGGCTGTCCTGGTCCCTCCCGAGCTGGCAGTGGTGGCATCGCTGCTCTGTAATTATCCTTTCCTTTTTATCCTCTTTTCCAGCAGCAGTTGGAAGCTGAGCCCATCCCTTTCAAGTGAATTCCCAGCCCAGAGCAGGCTCTGTGTGACACCCCTGGGATGCTGGGATTGTCTCCCTGCTTTTGGTGTTGCTGCCTTTATCCCCAGCTAATCCAGGGATCATTTATAGGAGAGGTGATTTTGTGTTCAAACTGTCCATCCGACCCCCCTCACCGCCTTCCCTGGAAAAACTGCACCAATCCTTTTTAATTCCCACAGGTTTTCCCTGTTTTCCTCACTCCCGTGGTGTCTCCCCGTCCTTTGTCACCACTGGCCCTGGAGGGGCTTCAGATATGCTTGGAAAAGGCAAATTTTCAGCATTTTTGCCCCAACGGGAGCAAGCAGATTAATTAAAACAATATAGAAAATATAAAATAATCATCAATGAGGTTTCTGATAGAAGTGAGCTGGGACTGAGCACCTGAGGAGGTGGCAGTGAACAACAGAGTTTGTTTTTGGCGATTGGGTCCAGATTGGAAGAGAGGAGGATTAGATGGGATTTTAGGAAGGAATTCCTGGCTGGGAGGGTGGGGAGGGGCTGGGATTGAATTCCCAGAGAAGCTGTGGCTGCCCCTGGATCTCTGGAAGTGCCCAGGGCCAGGTTGGAGCAGTGGGAGTGGGAGGTGTCCCTGCCCATGGCAGGTGACACTGAGGTCCCTTCCCACCCAAACCCTTCCATAATTCCACGATTCCATGAAAATCTGCCCTGGCTGTGGTGCTGTTTTATGGAACACTTGGAGCTTTCTGGGGTTTGGTCACTTGAAGGTAACTTTTTGTCTCAATGTCCCAGAATCCCTTTATTCTGTCCCTGGAAAGCCTTTGATGCCAGAGAGGAATTCCTGCCCCTCTCCCTCCCCACCCCAGCCTGGTTTCCATGGAAGCTGCAGCTCCACAGGGAACTGGGAATTTGGGTGACCCCATATCCAGCCTGTGGGTCAGCCCGGGCAGGGTGAGCTCAGGACAGGGCCGTTTGTGGGGACAGGGGACGTGTGCCAAGCAATTAAACCAATCCAGGGCCCTGCTCGGAGCAGGGAATTGCATCCCGACGTGGCTGCAGCCTCTGCCAGGGGTCTCGGTGCCAGCATTCCCACAGAGCCTTGGCCAGGCTGCTCCGTGGGATCTGTTTGTCCTTGTCTTGCTTCAAACGAAATATTTATCCTTGTCCCCGCGGGCCGGAGCCGAGGCTGTGCCACCAAATGTCACAGCCTGGGCTGGCACTGGGGGACAGCGAGCGGCTGGCTCCGTGTGGCCGCTGACAAGGACAGTATTTGCCTGGGCAGCCTCCCGCTGTGTTTGCAGAGTGCTGGGGACAGTGGCTCTGCAGCCCTGCTGGGGCCACCCACAGGGGAGGTGACACCAGGGGCTGCCACTGCCCACGGCAGGGTTTGGCTTTCGCCTGGTTTGTGGTACCCGAAATGGAGGGGATGTGACCTCAGCTGGGCCTGGGGAGGAATTTTGGGTTGGAATTTCCTCGTGGAAAGGGTGGGCAGGGGTTGGAAGGGGCTGCTCAGGGAGGTGTCACCAGCCCTGGAGGTGTCCGAGGAACACTCAGTGCTCTGGGGCCGAGGTGGGGATCGATGGTCTTGGAGATCTTTTCCAGCCTGAGTGATTCTATCAAAACCCCTGGAATTCTTGCTTGTATTCCCTGTGTTGCTGAGCATTGTTTTGGGAAGCCTCCAGGTGCCTGCGTTTGTGTTACAGCTGGCACAGTGTGAGTGTTGGTGACACCTCTGCCTTCCCAAGGTGACATCCCTGGATTTGCATGAGCCCCGTGGTGCTCGGGTCCTTAATTGGCTCTGGAATTGCACTCTGAGTGATGTGTGATGTGCCAGGGGGCATCAGCCTGCTCCAGGTGCCAGGGCAGCATTGGCATCACATCAAAAGGATCTCAGACAGCTCCCTGCACTGTCCAGGCAAAATACCTTGGAGCTGGGGGGTCAGTGAGCAGGAGGGGGAGCTTTATCAGTCCAGAGGGGGAGAGTGATGGTGTCTGAGTCTCAAATCTTTGATTGGGGTAGCCTGAGGAATCTGAGCTCCTCAGTTCCTGCCCTGCTCCTGCTGAAGGTGGTGGGTGGGCTTTGCCTGGATCCTTCCACCCCTCCCAGCCTGGGTTTGGGTTGGGTTTTTGGGGTGTGGTTCCAAATAAGTGAATGGAAGAGAGCTGAGAGCACCAGTCCTGCCGGGAGCAGAGGTTTGGGAGAGCCTGGAGTTACCCAGGGTTGCAAAGGGTGAATGTTTTTGGTAGTGGAAGAAATAATGGTTAAAAACAGCTCAGTGGCCCCATTTTGGAAAGGGCTGAAGTACAAAGGAAGTTTTGGAGGTTTTCCTTCATCAGCAAAGGCAATGGGACTGCAGCTCTGCCAGGTTTGGGATGGGGGCAAGGTCTCACTGTGGCTCTTGGCAGCTCTGTCCCCATCACCCTCATCCTCCTCATCCTCCTCACCAGCCCCAGAGCCTGGCCCAGCCAGACTGGAGCTTTGCTGGGTAGGACCAGGAGCAGGTCCCTGGAGGAGGCAGAGGAGGAACTTGGGCTTTACCTCAGGGTCTCCCTGGGCTCTGCAGTGTGGGGGACCCCCTGCTCTGGTTGGTTTTATTCCTTTTCCTTGCTTTTTCCTTCTGGGAAGGGGGGCAGGAGCTGCCCAGCTGTGCCCTCCTGGGCTGACCCTGTTGCTTTCTGTCCCCAGACAAGGCTGAGAATGGGGAGCCCTACCAGAGGAGGAGGGGATTGGGGACCCCCCTGCCCAACAGCCCCCCAACATTCCCAGCACTCCGGGATGGAGCCCCCACGGCCGGGAGCAGCAGCTGGAGGAGGATTATGCTGATGATCCTGGCAATAACCATCCACAACATCCCAGGTGAGTCCTGTGTGTTCATCATCGGTCATCCATCCCTCCATCCATCCTTCCATCCATCCATCCATCCATCCTTCCATCCATCCATCCATCCATCCCTCCATCCCTCCATCCCTCCATCCATCATCCATCCCTGCCTGCTCCCAGGCAGCCTCATCCCATGTGGATCCCACGGATGTCCCCTCCCCTCCCCTCCTGTTCCCTCTGTCCCTCACAGATGGTTCCCCCTCTGAGTGGGTGCCTTTGGGCAGGCTCCTGTTCCAGGTCTCGTGGGGCTGAGCCACGTGAGGCCTTGGCAGCAGCAGCCCTGTGGGGAGGGGACTGGGGGGAGCTGAAGCAGCTGCAGCCTGGCTGTGCCAGCCTGGCGTGGGTGGCAGTTGTGGTTCCCGAGGGTAGATTGGGAAAGGTGACACCGGGGAGGCAACAAATCCTGCTCCCTTTGAGCCTCCCTGGTGTCTGTGAGCAGCCAGAGATGATTTCAGAGCGCTGGGTCCCTGCAGGGGAATGTGAAATCCGGTTTATTTCCAAAGCCAAGGCGTGGATTTGGACAATGGGTGGGAAATTGCAGAGCCCTGGGTCCTGTAGGGCTGAAAGAGGTGATCAGAGGATGATGAGATCAATTTGGGACAGCTCAGCTTTGTAATTCTTGGAGATGTTGAAAGTAAAATAAGGAACCTTTTCCAGGGCTGCTTTCCCCCTCCCTCCTCCTCCTCCTCTCCTTCCCTTGCCTTTCCTTTCTCCCTTCTCTGCTCTGTGCCTGGCTCAGGCTGGAGGCTGGGTGGCTGATGGGAAAGGCTTCTCTGCATCACTTGGATCTGTAAATTTGGGAAGAAGCAATGAATCCCTTGGGAAGAGCCGTGTTTTCCCAGAGTTTGGATATTGGCAGTGTGGAGCTGCCGGGCTCGGGGCTCGCTTGGACCCTCACACCTCACCTTGTGCCAGGGGACTTTGAGAGTGGCTTTCATCCAGTGCCAGGACATCCATCCTCAGTTCCATCAGGGAAGGCTCCGTTGTGTGTGTGCGATCCCCGCTCCTGGGAGTGACAAAACCCAAGGAGAGCTCCTGGCTGTTCCCTCCTCCAGCCCTTCCCAGCCTCCTGCTGCTCCTGGGGTGGGAATTGCCTCCTTCCAGCTGCTCGTGGGCACCTTTGGGTGCTGCTGGTGCCTGCCTGGTGCTGGGTTATCCTGATAACGAGCTGGGAGTTAATGATTTGCTGCTCTTCTTGCATCACCAGCACGAGCTGTTTCTGGGCATGAACCTGCTCCAGTTTGTCAGCAGCAGCAAAACATTTCTCCCTCCTCACCCCTCTTTATTTAATTAATTTGAGGGGGATAATTGGGGCGCTGCAGTTCAGCTCCAGGTGTTGGAGGAAGGTGCCTGGCAGAAAGGTGAGGAAGGAGCTTTAAATTAGGCACGCACTCCAAAAAAAAAAAAAAAAAAAGGGAAATGTCTGCAGTGAGTGAAGTGTAATTGGATTTCATCCCTCAAACGAGGTGTCAGGGGGTGAGGAGCCAGGTGGAAGCTCCCTGCCTGGCCTGGGGACTCCTGTCTGTCACCAGCAAAAAGAGAAGGTTCTGCAGGGGGGTGACCAAAGTGTCACTGTGGCAGGAGGTTGATGCTGACACGGCCCTGAGATGCTGAGCTGCCCTTTCACTGCTCCTCCAGCAGCACAAAGCCACCTCAGGATGGGGACAGAGGCTTTGAAATTCTCTTAAAGCTCACAATATTAAAGTTTCATCCCCAGAGAGGTGTGAGAGAGGGCGCTGGGGCTCAGTCAGTGCTGGTTCTGTCCTTGCTGAGCTTTAACCCCCGAATCCCCCTCCTGCTCTTTCCCAGTGGCTTTTCAGCACCCCCACAGTGGTGCTGGTGACACTGGGGCCACTCAGCAATGACAAAGCCCTGCCCAGCACCCTCCTGTCCGTGGGCATTTGTCCAAAGTCACCCCGAGGTCCCAAATCACGGAGCTTGCACTTGATGCTCCAGAGCCCTTCCCACAGGGTGCCAGCAGTGCCTGTGCCCCGATCAATAATTCAGGCTGGGGATGAATAATTCAGGCTGTGATTAAATCAGGTGAGCAGCAATTTGGGGCTCTGAATTCCTTCTGCTTTTCCCAGCAGAAGCAGCGGCAGGGTTTGGAAACACGGTAATCTGTGCCTCAATTAGCAGCCCTGCCAGAGGAAAGGCTGTAATTAGCACGGGCTCCTGCAGGGTGAGGGCTCCTCGTGCTGGGGAGGGTGGAGGAGCTGAGCTGGGAGAGGCTGGGGATGCTCTGAGCCTTGGGAAAATCACTCCGTGCTCCTCAGGGAGTCCTGGAATGGTTTGGGGGGGAAAGGGCCTTGAAGCTCACTCAGTGCCACCCCTGCCATGGGCAGGGACGCCTCCCACTGTCCCTGGGTGCTCCGAGCTTGCCTGGGACACTTCAGGGATGGAGCAGCCACTTTGGGAGATCCATTCCAGGGCCTCCCCACCCTCCCAGGGAACAATTCCTTCCTAACATTTCATCCAACTCTTTCCTCTTTCCCTTTCAAACCTTTCCCCCTCGTCCTGCCACGAGCTGCTTGTGTGAAAAGCCCCTCTCCATCCTTGTTACAAGCTCTTCTAAGGAATCTCATCCTTTACAAGTGCTTAAAATGTCCTGGAAGGGCTCTGTGAGCTCTCTCCAGAGCCTGCTCTTCTCCAGCTTCCTCTGGCAGCAGCTTGGGGCTCTCTGTGCTGCTGTGTCTGGTGCTCCCTCTGCACTCCCACAGAGTGCCCAGGTCGTTCCCAAGGATTTTCTGTCCTTCCCTCAGCTCCACATCCCTGGGAGGGGCTTGGGATGCTCTGGATGCTGCAGGAGGGGGATCCAGTCTCACCTTGTTGGGTCCCTGAGCTGCCTCAGTGCCCCTGAGGGGCTGGAGCTGCTCTGAACCCTCACTCCCACCCCAAACTCTGCCTCAATTCCCTGTCTGGTGTCCCAATCTCCATCTCTGATCTCCTGCACCAGTGGGAGATGAGCTCCCCTTTTATCACCAACAGGGAATTTCATGAGCTTTGGAGCCCCTTTTGGGCTGGGCTGGTTTGGTCCTGGCAGTGCCTCTGCCTTTGTTTCCAGCTCCTCGTGGAGGGGAGAGGATGGAACCCCAGCCCAGCCTCCCACAGTCACTCCGTGTTCTTTGGGAGAAAGGCTGGATCATTTGTTCCAAAGCTGGGAATGCCAATGGAAAGGATAAATTGATAATGACAGGAGATGCCAAACTGCAGCCTCTTCCTGCTAATTAATATTCATGTGTGCCGGGTTTAGCAGAACATTAATTATGTATTTAATCAAGCCCTGTTTATTCTGGTTTAGCTTTGTACCTTGGGTGGCTGTTATGCTGAAGAGTTCGGATTAATTAAAATGTTACTGGTGTATCACAAATAACAATTAGTGAGGTGTGAGCTGCTCAGCCTTTCCCTTTGTGCTGCTGTGCCAGGGGAGGGGAGCCTGGCAGGGCTGGATCCTGGGAAGCTCCCGGGATGTTCCTGGAGGGCTCTGCCCTGCTCCGAGCTCAGGGGTGGGTGTGCAGCCATGATTTTGGGGTGTCCTTTAGTGTGGAGCTGCTGCAGGAACCCCTCAGCTCGAGGAGAGGAGGCTCAGGAGGGAGAGATTTACCCCAAAAGCTGCAGGGTGGGTTCTGACCAGTGCTGGGAACGAGGGGCAGAAGGGATAACTGGGACTGGCGGGATTAAAGGGATTTTTGTGGAGGAGAGGGTGCAGGATTGGCAGTGCTGTCCCCTGCTCGTGTCCCTGTCACCAGGCTGGCACCAAGGCACAGCTGAACCCTTAACTGAGCGTGGCAGCTCCTGGTGCGGGTGACAGATTTAAGGCAGGCACCTCCTGCCTGTCCTGGTGACACCTCCCTGGTGACACCTCCGTCCCTCTGGAAGGTGCTGTGTGATCCCAGGGAAGGGGGGGATGGAGGGAGGGCTGCCCCAGGGGCTGGGAAATGTCACCCTGATTTCAGCCACGCTCGTTGGCAGCTCAGCCTGGCCCTGGGGTAGCGTGAGACCTGCTGCCCTCAGCGTGGTGGCATCTGGCTGGGGACAGCCCATGAGGGACAGCAGCTGCCTGGACACTGTTTTTTTTTATGGTTTCTCCCAGCTTTAGGCAGTTTTGGTGTCCTTGCTGTGTCTCCTGCTCTGTGGCTGGCTGGGGAGCAGCACACAGGGAGCTGTGGCTGTGCTGGTGGGATTTTCCTCAGGCTGCTCATCCCAAACTGGGAGCTGAGTCCCTGAGTGGGCTGGGGGGACCTGGTGGGACCCCAGCATTGTCACCCCCTGCCCTGGTGGGGCAGTGACCAGTGATGGACAGTGGGTTAATCCCATCCCTTGTTCCTTGAGCCAAATCCAGGCCCTGGCACTGAGGGGTGCAGGTGAGGGGATGCAGGTGAGGGATGCAGGTGGGGATGCAGGTGAGGGATGGAGATGGGGATGCAGGTGAGGGGTGCAGGTGAGGGATGCAGGTGAGGGATGCAGGTGTGGGATGCAGGTGTGGGATGCAGGTGAGGGATGCAGGTGTGGGGATGCAGGTGTGGGATGCAGGTGAGGGATGCAGGTGGGGATGCAGGTGTGGGGTGCAGGTGAGGGATGGAGATGGGGATGCAGGTGTGGGATGGAGGTGGGGATGCAGGTGTGGGATGGAGGTGGGGGATGGAGGTGAGGGATGCAGGTGGGGATGCAGGTGTTGGGTGCAGGTGTGGGATGCAGATGTGGGATGCAGGTGAGGGATGCAGGTGTGGGGATGCAGGTGTGGGATGGAGGTGGGGGATGGAGGTGAGGGATGCAGGTGGGGATGCAGGTGTTGGGTGCAGGTGTGGGATGCAGGTGAGGGATGGAGGTGAGGGATGCAGGTGTTGGGTGCAGGTGTGGGGTGCAGGTGAGGGATGCAGGTGTGGGATGCAGGTGTGGGATGCAGGTGGGGATGCAGTATTGAGTGCAGGTGTTGATGCTGTCAGTGTCCAAACCAGGAGGAATCTTCCCCCCAGTGAGGAGAGAGCTGCCCGTGGAGGTTGGCACCGATCCATGGGGTTTGACACCTCCCAGGTGAGCTCCCTCAGCTGTGGTGCCCTTGTGGCTGAATCCAGGAGGTTTCCAGGTGGGCTCCTGGATTCTGCAGCTTTTTAAACCTCAAACCACCCCCACCAGAAGCTCATCCCCTGCACCCAGAGCTGCTCCTTCCCGAGGTGGAGCCGATCCTGGGGTGATGATGATGATGATGGAGGCTCTGAGAAGGGAAGGGAAGGGGCTGTGGGTGGCACAGGTTCCGTGCTGCGCTGGCAGATTGCAGTTCCTGGGAAGGGAGGTGATTTCCAGGCTGGTTGCTTTTGTCATTAGCAGGAATTGATTGGATTGATCCTTACGGGACGGGCTCGGCCTCCCGAGGGAAGGGCCGTGAGCGCCAGATTGCATCTCAATTATGAGGAGCAGCGATTATTTATGTGAATATTCCCCCAGATCCATTCAAAGGCTGGCAGCATTCATTTGAAATGATGGTTTGTTTTATTTATTTTCGTGGGGCTGCTGAAATTGAGGCTGTTTTCCAATTGTTGACTTTAATGAGGATTTGGGAACCCACTGGGGCTCGTCAGAGTGTGAGAGCAGGAGCCACTTCAGCTGCACCCATTAATCTGTGCCTCGTCAGGGTGATGCCTCTTCCTGGAATTCCAACATTCCCCATGCCCCTGCCACTTGTGCTGCTGCCCTGGCTGTTCCTGGCAATTCCTGGGCACGTGGAGCACCCTCCATTCCTGCTGGAAGGGGTTACTTTTAGTGAGGAAAAGGTTTCCCTGCAGCTTTGCATTCCAAGGGATGTGCAGGTGAGGGGAGATGTTGATGGGTACAGCAATTCCATGGAATTCCAGGGAAGTGGAGCAGGAGCACACTGGGCAGCAATTCCATGGGATTCCAGGGAAGTGGAGCAGAATTCCAGCTCACAGGGATGGAAGGATGCATGTTGGAGCTGCCATGAATTTTTCACAGCGTTTCTGCCCTGGAGAGAAAATCCAGCTGGGATGTGGCTCTCAAGGCCACTGCTCCTGGCATCTCCAGGATAATTCCGGAGGGACCCTGCGGATGTGTCAGGGATGAGCAGGAATTCCAACATTCCCCATGCCCCTGCCACTTGTGCCGCTGTCTTGGCTGTTCCTGGGCATGTGGAGCACCCTCCATTCCTGCTGGAAGGGGTTATTTTTAGTGAGGATGCAGCTCTGCATTCCAAGGGATGTGCAGGTGAGGGGAGGTGTTGGTGGGTGCAGCAATTCCATGGAATTCCAGGGAAGTGGAGCAGAATTCCAGCTCACAGGGATGGAAGGATGCACGTTGGAACTGCCATGAATTTTTCACAGCGTTTCTGCCCTGGGGAGAAAATCCAGCCAGGATTGGCTCTCTGTGCCCGTGGCAGCTCCGGGGTAATTCCAGAGGGACCCTGTGGATGCGTCAGGGCTGAGCAGGGGCTGGTGCCCGTGGGGCTGTGACGTGATGGCCCCCGAGCAGCCAAGGGGGGGACAGAGGTCGGAGGGGATGGAGGCAGAGCTGGAGCTCGGCTCCTTCCAGAACGTTCCGGCAGCGCTGACTCATCGGGATCGGCAGGAGCGAGGCTGCTCTGGGAAAGATCCCTGTGACCTCTCGTTGGAGCTCCTGTTAATTGTCACCTCCTCAGCACAGACTGGGACATTTTCATCTCCTGAGCGCCTCGGTGGAGGAAACACTGCTCTGAGTCCTTGGGATAACAGGCAGGGAGGTGGGAAATGTGGGAAGGTGGCCAGGAGAGGGACAGGGGTGACATCCCCAGGTGTGGGTGATGCTCTCAGTGAAGGACACAGGTGACACTCTCAGGTGAGGGATCCAGGTGACATCCCCAGGTGTGGGTGATGCTCTCAGTGAAGGACACAGGTGACATCCCCAGGTGTGGGTGATGCTCTCAGTGAAGGACACAGGTGACACATTTGCAGGTGAAGGAGGCAGGTGCCATCCCCAGATGTGTGTGACATTCTCAGGTGAAGCGCCCAGGTGACATGCCCAGGTGTGGCTGCTGCTCTCAGTGAAGGACACAGGTGACATTCTCAGGTGAGGGATCCAGGTGACATTCCCAGCCAAGGGTGATGCCCTCAGGTGAAGGACACAGGTGACATTCTCAGCCAGGGCTGCTGCTCTCAGTGAAGGGTCCAGGTGACATTGTCAGGGCTCAGGTGACATTGTCAGGGCTCAGGTGCCATCCCCAGCCATGGCTGCTGCTCCCAGGCTGTTTTTGTCTCTGTGGCCACGGGCTCAGCTCCCTCAGGCCTCCCCCTGCTCCTCCTGCAGCTGGAGGCTCTGGAAAGGGAGCAGGTGAAGGGAATTCCAGGTGTTCCAGGATGGGAAGTTTCCCTCCCTGCTCAGGAGGGGACAGGGGGGGTCTCTGATGTCCCCTGCCACCGGCTCATCTGTCAAAACCCCATCTGGAGGCAGCCAGTGCCAGGCACTGATAACACACGGCTGCTTTGGCAGCACCGAAGGTGACAAAAGCCAATTAAACCCAGGATTGTCACCAGCTGCAATGAAATTTTCCACTGAGAGGTGCACGTGGGAGCTGCTTCCCTCCCCTGTCCCCAGCAGATCCCGGCTCTGTCACGTCAAACCTCGCTGAGCAGTGGCCTGAGAAAACATTTACGTGCTGGGAATGAAACTTTAAATATCCCTGATGGATCCAGGTGCTGCAGGGTCAGCAGAGCCCATTTCCAGCAGGGTCAGGCCCTGCTTTCAGCTCGGTTCTGCTCCATCCGTTGGGGAAAGAGTTTGCTGCTTCCAGAGAAGCATTTTCAGCATGGATGGAGGAGCTTTGGCATGTTGGGCACTTGATTTAACTCCTTAAAATCAGGTGGAATTCTCTGAAATCAGGTGGAATTCTCTGAAATCAGGTGGAGGTTGAGCTGTCAGCTCCCGTTCAGCTGCTGCAGCTCCATGGAATTGAAATGAGGATGGAAATGAGGATTTGCTTTTGTGGGAAGAGGAGAAAAGAGGAGCAGGGTGGGATGAGGATGGGCTGGCTCTTGTGGGGTTAAACCAGGATCAGGAATTAGGAATTGCCTCCTGGGTCCCAAATTCCACCTGAATGTCCTTAAACCCTCAGGCAGCACCATGGCTTCTCCTGGATCTTCTTTTTTCCCTGAATCTGATTTTTCCCTGGATCTGTTTTTTTTTCCCTGGATCTGTTTTTTTTTTTTCCCTGGATCTGTTTTTTTTTTTTTCCTGGATCTGTTTTTTTTTTCCCCTGGATCTGTTTTTTTTCCCCTGGATCTGTTTTTTTCCCCTGGATCTGGTTTTATTTTTCCCTGGATCTGTTTTTTTTTTTTTCCCTGGATCTGTTTTTTTTTTTCCCTGGATCTGTTTTTTTTTCCCTGGATCTGGTTTTATTTTACCTGGATCTAGTTTTTCCCTGGATCTCATTTTCCCCTGGATCTGTTGCCTGAAGTCACCTGAGTCACATCCCCATGGATTTGCCCTCCTTGTTTCCCTCCTTGGACTGGGCTGAGCACCCAAATCTGGAAGTTTTTATTCCAGGAAAAGCTCCTTGGAATTTCCTGGGGAACTCTGAATCCCCTTTTCCTGGCACTTTCACTCCACAGAGCCACATTTCGGGACAGGGTTTGGTGGTGCCAGCGCTGCTGAATGATCCCTGAAGGATTTTCCCACCTGAATTCTTCTATTCCCCAGTAATTTGGGTTCTCTCTGTGTCTGTTTTGCTGCTGAGCACTCAAGTTTTTCCCAGGAACATCTTTGATGGATAAATTCTCATTTTTGGATTGGAAATCCATCCCTGGAGCAGCTCTGTCCTGGATTCCTGCAATTCCCTTCCCAAAAATCCAAATTTTCCCATTTTTCTCCTGCCTGGCTGTGCTGTGCTTCGATTCTGTGCCTTCCCCTCAACCTTTGATGGGATTTTTGTCCCCCAAAACCTCTTTTTCCTCCTGAATTTGGGATCACTGGAGTGTTTCCAGTGCCTGGCCATGCTCACACCTTTATTTGTGTGGAATTTCAGGGATCTTTAAGGTCCTTCCCAATCCATTTTCACAGAAAAAAAAGCTTTTCTAAAGTGACTTTCACCTCCTCCTTGCTGGTGGAAAAGGAAAATCCCTGGGATCTGCTGATCCCTGAGCAATAATGGGAGAATTATGGGATCTAAAACTGGGAAATCCCTGGGATCTGCTGATCCCTGAGCAATAATGGGAAAATTATGGGATCTAAAACTGGGGAATCCCTGGGATCTGCTGATCCCTGAGCAATAATGGGAAAATTATGGGATCTAAAACTGGGGAATCCCTGGGATCTGCTGATCCCTGAGCAATAATGGGGAAATTATGGGATCTAAAACTGGGGAATCCCTGGGATCTGCTGATCCCTGAGCAATAATTCCAAAATGATGTTTCCTAGAGGGACCTGGACTTTGGTCAGGAGGGAAAAAACACCTGTGAGTGGCAGAGCTTAAACTCCTGGAGAAATCCAAACCTCATTAAGGCAGGATTAATTTCCCACTAGGAACTTAACAGCTCTTCCAAGAGCAGGGATGAATTATGGATGAGACCTTGGCAGCTGGAAAAGCTTCCTGGAGGAAACCTCTGGGTGTGCTGAGCCAGGGGAATCAGCTCTGGGAGGGGACAGTGCCACCCCCACCCCTGGCAGTGCCATCCTGGGGGTCCCTGTGCACATCCTGCAGGATCTGGGAAGTCTTGGTGCTTGCTTTGATCACAGGGGTGGATTTTTTGGGATGAATTCCGTGTGTCCAAGAGGTTTCTCAGCATCCCAGACTCTCTTCACTCACAGAAAAAAAAGGCATTTCTTGCTAAAAATCCAGAATTCCTGTTAAAATCCAGAATTCCTGTTAAATCCAGAATTCCTGTTAAATCCAGAATTCCAGTTAAAATCCAGTTTTCCTGTTAAAATCCAGAATTCCTGTTAAATCCAGAATTCCTGTTAAAATCCAGAATTCCTGTTAAAATCCAGAATTCCAGTTAAAATCCAGTTTTCCTGTTTAAATCCAGAATTCCTTTTAAAATTCATAATTCCTGTTAAATCCAGCATTCCTGTTAAATCCAGCATTCCTGTTAAATCCAGAATTCCTGTTAACATTCAGAATTCCTGTTAAATCCAGCATTCCTGTAAAATCCAGAATTCCTGTTAACATTCAGAATTCCTGTTAAATCCAGCATTCCTGCTAAAATCCAGAATTCCTGTTAAAATCCAGAATTCTTGTTAAATCCAAAATTCCTGTTAAAATCCATAACTCCTGCTAAAATCCAGCATTCCTGTTAAATCCAGCATTCCTGTTGAAATCCAGAATTCCTGTTAAAATCCAGCATTCCTGTTAAATCCAGCATTCCTGTTAAATCCAGAATTCCTGCTGTTTTTCCCCAGTTTCTCTCTCTGCTGATCCCTGCTCTCCTCACCTCCCCTGAAACCCCTCCGGGCAGAAACTTCTGCCAGATCCTGCTTTTCCCTTCATCCCTGCCTTCCTCCAAACCTGACACTTTTGTGGGATTTCTGCTTGCTTCTCATTTTCCCTTTCCCACGGATCCTCCTCTTCCTCCTGCTCCTTCCCTTGCCCTGCTGCATCCCCACAGGAGTTTCCTGCAAGGATGGTGTTTTTTTTTTTAGGAAAAATTCCTGTGAGAATATTCTTTAGGAAAAATTCTCCTAAGAATATTTTTAGGCAAGATTCTTGCAAGGATATTCTTTAGGAAAAATTCCTGCAAGGAGATTTTACAGGCAAATTTCCTGCAAGGGTGTTTTTTAGGAAAAAAATTCCTGTAAGGATATTTTTTAGGGGGGGAAAAAAAAGGGTTTTTTTTTTTTTGTAGATTCTTCTCTGTGGTGCCAGGGCTGGTTTGGATCTGGCAGCCCAGGGAAGCCTCCAGGTGTCCCGGGATCATCCCACATTTGCCCTCTAGCACCGTTATCCCTTCCAGGCTGAGCTTTTGGAGCCTTTTTTTCCTTTCCTTGGAAACAGAGCAGGGAGGAAAACTGATCCCAGGATTAGGCTGATCCCTGCTAATGCCTCACCGGGATCAAGCGCCCTGGATTGCAAAGCCAGGGAAGCCCAGGAGAGGCAAAATCCCTTGTTTGGGTTACATGGGAATGTTTTCCTGGCAGGGCTGGGATTGGCCATTTCTTCCTCTTGTTCTGCCAGGAGGAGCCGGATGAACCCGGAGCCTTTTCCAGGGAGCTCTGCAGAAAAATGGGATGAGTGGAGCTTCTCCAGCTCTGAGAGGAGCTGGCAGCTGCTCCAGAGGCTGAAATCCTTGGGAAAAGCCTTTGTGATGTGGAAAGTGGGATAGGGATTCTTGCCTTCGGAAAAGCCTCTCTGGTGTGGGAAGTGGGATCTGGATTCTTTCCTTTCACATCCCAAGCTGAGGGGCTTTTGTCCTGCAGTGCCTGTGGGGAATTCTTCACTGGCTCGGGATTTGGGTAGGATTTTGGGAAGGATTTTTTCCCTGTGAGGGTGGGGAGGCCCTGGAATAGAATTCCCAGAGCAGCTGTGGCTGCCCCTGGATCCCTGGCAGTGCCCAAGGCCAGGCTGGAGCAGCCTGGGACAGTGGGAGGTGTCCCTGCCATGGCAGGGGTGGCACTGGATGGGCTTTGAGGTCCCTCCCAACCATTCCAGGATTTTATGGCTCCTCTGCTCAGGATGGTGCCAAGAGCCAGAAACTCCCCAGGGCTGTTTGGTTTTCCAGCTGCAGCAGGAGGTTTGAAATGGAATATTTGGAATAAATCACAGCACTGGGTTGAGAGCATCCCACAATCCCTGCTGGATCCCACAGTCCCTGCTGGATCCCACAGTCCCTGCTGGATCCCACAATCCCTGCTGGATCCCACAGTCCCTGCTGGATCCCACTATCCCTGCTCCATCCCACTATCCCTGCTCCGTCCCACAATTCTATCCCACTGTTCCTGCTCCATCCCACTATCCCATCTCAATCCCACATTCCCTGCCCCGTAGGATCAGAGCTTTTCCAGGCATCCAAGCTGCTGGGCTGTTCCTGCTGTGCCTGACCCCACACTTTGCTGTGGGTTCTGCTCTGGGGTCACCCCTGGCTGATTTGGGATCCGTGTCCTGCCCTGGGGCCTGGCCAAGCCCTGGATTTTAGGGCTGATTTGGGCTCTCCCTGCTCTGTTTCAGGGCTGATTCTGCTCTGGTTTTCCCTGTCCTTGGCACTGCCTGCAATTCCCACCCAGGCTGGGATTTTAGGGCTGATTTGGGCTCTCCCTGCTCTGTTTTAGGCCTGGTTCTGCTCTGGATTTCCCTGTGCCTGTGGCACTGCCCAGAGTTAGAACCCCCTGTGGGATTTTAGGGCCGATTTGGACTCTCCTTGTGCCGGTTTAGGGCTGGTTCTGCTCTGGATTTCTGGATTTCCCTGTCCTTGGCACTGCCTGCAATTCCCACCCAGGCTGGGGGTTTTAGGGCCAATTTGGGCTCTCCCTGCTCTCTTTCAGGGCTGATTCTGCTCTGGTTTTCCCTGTCCTTGGCACTGCCTGCAATTCCCACCCAGGCTGGGGGTTTTAGGGCCGATTTGGGCTCTCCCTGCTCTCTTTCAGGGCTGATTCTGCTCTGGATTTCTGGATTTCCCTGTGCCTGGGCCCTGCCTGGAGTCCCCTCCTCCTCGTCCCCCGAGCTCAGTCCCCCCCACGCTGCAGCTTCTCCCCTGTTCAGCTCAGCCCTTCCCCACGCACCATCTGCTGCCTTTCATTCCCAGGATTTGGGATCTCTGCTCCCATTAATTGTGGGTTTCCCACTCCACGAGCCTTGCCACTCCTTGTGGCCTTGCCCCTCTGTCAGAGCTATTTTTGTTCCTCCTACAGATGATTTAGAACGGGAATTATTCAAAAAGGGCTTTTCCCCTTGGAATTCTGCTTCCAAAGGGATCTTTGGAGAAGAGCAGAGCCAGGGCTGATTTTGTGGAGCTCCGTGGCTGGAGGGGACCCAGGCAGGAAATTCCCTGAGTTCCCACCCAGGCTGGGATTTTAGGGCTGATTTGGGCTCTCCCTGCTCTGTTTTAGGCCTGGTTCTGCTCTGGATTTCCCTGTGCCCGTGGCACTGCCCAGAGTTAGAACCCCCTGTGGGATTTTAGGGCCGATTTGGACTCTCCTTGTGCCGGTTTAGGGCTGGTTCTGCTCTGGATTTCTGGATTTCCCTGTGCCCGTGGCACTGCCTGGAATTCCCACCCAGGCTGGGATTTTAGGGCTGATTTGGGCTCTCCCTGTGCTGTTTTAGGGCTGATTCTGCTCTGGATTGCTGGGTTTCCCTGTGCCCGTGGCACTGCCTGGAGACAGGACCCACTGTGGGATTTTAGGGCTGATTTGGGCTCTCCCTGCTCCGTTTTAGGGCTGGTTCTGCCCTGCATTTCCCCTGTCCTTGGCACCAGCCTTGGCTCCAGGCTCTGAGTGTTCCAGCTCAGGGCTCAGGGCTGGGAATGTTGTGATTTTCCCGGGTAGTGCTGCTTTTCCTGGTGTTTCCAAGGCAACTGGGGATTCACAGGGCCAGGAACACACCCAGGGTCCCCTTCCCCTGGCAGCTCCTCGCTGGGGACACAGGGACATTTCCCACCTGATGGAATGCTCACCTGAGTACCTCCTTGGAGGCTCTAAAATCCCTCCAGGTTTGCTTTTGTCCTCTGAACATTCCCCCCACCCCTTGCATGAGGCTACAAAAACCCCCCAAAATCAGGATTTTAAACCAAGAGGGGAAAAAAATACTGAGGGTTTGGTGCTTTCCGAAAAGAAGGGTTTTTTTTTCCCCTGGGAAGGCTTTTCAGCTGTTTACCTTGGGGTTTATGGGATTGAGGGTATTTAAAATTATGGGATTAGCTGTGATACACAATAATCTGCAAGGTAGGAATTCCACAATAATCTGCAAGGTAGGAATTTTCTCATGGAATTTGGGTATCCTTGTGCTGTCCCTACGGGAATTGTGCTGGTTTTGGGGCACAAAACGAGGGGAGAGGAGTCAGATCCGGGTTTAGCTCAGCTCCTGGGGGATTTATGGGGTTTGGGTCTTCTGGAATCACTGGTTTTTCCCTGTCCCTCACTGGTTTTTCCCTGTCCCTCCCTGGTTTTTCCCTGTCCCTCCCTGGTTTTTCCCTGTCCCTCCCTGGTTTTTCCCTGTCCCTCACTGGTTTTTCCCAGTTCCTCCCTGGTTTTCCCTGTTCCTCCCTGGTTTTTCCCTGTTCCTCCCTGGTTTTTCCTTGTTCCTCACTGGTTTTCCCAGGATCTCACTGGTTTTCCCTGTTCCTCACTGGTTTTCCCTGTTCCTCCCTGGTTTTTCCCTGTCCCTCCCAGGTTTTTCCCTGTTCCTCACTGGTTTTTCCCTGTCCCTCCCAGGTTTTTCCCTGTTCCTCACTGGTTTTCCCTGTTCCTCCCTGTTTTTCCCTGTCCCTCCCAGGTTTTTCCCTGTTCCTCCCAGGTTTTTCCCTGTTCCTCCCAGGTTTTTCCCTGTTCCTCCCAGGTTTTTCCCTGTTCCTCCCTGGTTTTTCCCTGTTCCTCCCTGGTTTTTCCATGGATCTCCCCAGTTTTTCCCTGTCTCTCCCTGGTTTTCCCTGTTC
>JAVTVJ010001575.1:0-39272 GCA_034509425.1 Eopsaltria australis
TGTGGTCAGTGGGTGTGATCAGTAAGGTGTGGTCAGTGGGTGTGGTCAGTAAGGTGTGGTCAGTGGGTGTGGTCAGTAAGGTGTGGTCAAGAAGATGTGGTCAGTAAGGTGTGGTCAGTAAGGTGTGGTCAGCGGGTGTGGTCAGTAAGGTGTGGTCAGTAAGGTGTGGTTAGTGGGTTTGGTCAGTAAGGTGTGGTAAGTGGGTGTGGTCAGTAAGGTGTGGTCAGTAAGGTGTGGTCAGTAAAGTGTGGTCAGTAAGGTGTGGTCAGTAACGTGTGGTCAGTAAGGTGTGGTCAGTGGGTGTGGTCAGTAAGTTGTGATCACTAAGTTCTGGTCAGTAAGGTGTGGTCAGTGGGTGTGGTCAGTGGGTGTGGTCAGTGGGTGTGGTCAGTAAGGTGTGGTAAGTAAGGTGTGGTCAGTGGGTTTGGTCAGTAAGGTGTGGCCAGTGGGTATGGTCAGTTGGTGTGGTCAGTATGGTGTGGTCAGTTAGGTGTAGTCAGTAAGGTGTAGTCAGTAAGGTGTGGTCAGTTGGTGTCGTCAGTATGGTGTGGTCAGTGGGTGTGGTCATTGGGTTTGGTCAGTGGGTGTGGTCAGGAAGGTGTGGTCAGTAAGGTGTGGTCAGTAAGGTGTGGTCAGTGGGTGTAATCAGTAAGGTGTGATCAGTGGGTGTGGTCATTAAGGTGTGGTCAGTAAGGTGTGGTCAGTGGGTTTGCTCAGTTAGGTGTGGTCAGTAAGGTGTGGTCAGTGGGTGTGGTCAGTAAGGTGTGGTCAGTAAGGTGTGGTCAGTAGGGTGGGGTCAGTTGGTTTGCTCAGTGGGTGTGGTCAGTAAGGTGTGGTCAGTAGGTGTGGTCAGAAAAGTGTGGTCACAGGGTGTGGTCAGTAAGGTGTGGTCAGTGGGTGTGGTCAGTAAGGTGTGGTCAGTAAGGTGTCGTCAGTGATTGTGCTCATTAGGTGTAGTCAGTAAGGTGTGGTCAGTAAGGTGTGGTCAGTGGGTGTGGTCAGTAAGGTGTGGTCAGTAAGGTGTGGTCAGTAAGGTGTGGTCAGTAAGGTGTGGTCAATAGGTGTGGTCAGTAAGGTCGGGTCAGTAAGGTAGAGTCAGCGGGTGTGGTCACTAAGGTGTGGTCAGTAAGGTGTGGTCAATAGGTGTAGTCAGTAAGGTGTGGTCAGTAAGGTGTGGTCAGTGGGTGTGGTCAGTAAGGTGTGGTCAGTGGGTTTGGTCAGTTAGGTGTGGTCAGTAAGGTGGGGTCAGTGGATGTGGTCAGTAAGGTGTGGTCAGTAAGGTGTGGTCAGTAGGGTGTGGTCAGTAAAGTGTTGTCAGTGGGTGTGGTCAGTAAGGTGTGGTCAGTAAGGTGTGGTCAGTGGGTGTGGTCAGTAAGCGTGGTCAGTGGGTGTGGTCAGTAAGGTGTGGTCAGTAAGGTGTGGTCAGTGGCTGGGGTCAGTAAGGTGTAGTCAGTAAGGTGTGGTCAGTAAGGTGTGGTCAGTAAGGTGTGGTCAGTAGGGTGTGGTCAGTGGGTGTGGTCAGTAAGGTGTGGTCAGTAGGGTGTGGTCAGTGGGTGTGGTCAGTGGGTGTGGTCAGTAAGGTGTGGTCAGTAAGGTGTGGTCAGTGGGTGTGTTCAGTGGGTGTGGTCAGTAAGGTGTGGTCAGAAAGGTGTGGTCAGTAAGGTGTGGTCAGTGGAGTTGGTCAGTAAGGTGTGGTCAGTGGGTGTGGTCAGTAAGGTGTGGTCAGTGGGTGTAGTCAGTAAGGTGTGGTCAGTAAGGCGTGGTCAGTGGGTGTGGTCAGTAAGGTGTGGTCAGTAAGGTAGGGTCAGCGGGTGTGGTCAGTTAGGTGTGGTCAGTAAGGTCTGGTCAATAAGGTGTGGTCAGTGGGTGTGGTCAGTGGGTGTGGTCAGTAGGTGTGGTCAGTGGGTGTGGTCAGTAGGCTGTGGTCAGTGGGTGTGGTCAGTGGGTGTGGTCAGTAAGGTGTGGTCAGTGGGTGTGGTCAGTGTGTTTGGTCAGTAAGGTGTGGTCCGAGGGCGTGGTCATTAAAGTGTGGTCAGTACGGTGAGGTCAGTGGGTGTGGTCAGTAAGGTGTGGTTAGTAGGGTGTGGTCAGTGGATGTGGTCAGTAAGTTGTGGTCAGTAAGGTGTGGACAGTGGGTGGGGTCAGTGGGTGTGGTCAGCAGGCTGTGGTCAGTAAGCTGTGGTCAGTAAGGTGTGGCCAGTGGGTGTGTTTAGTGAGTGTGGTCAGTAGGCTGTGGTCAGTAATGTGTGGTCAGTTGGAGTGGTAAGTAAGGTGTGGTCAGTAAGGTGTAGTCAGTAGGGTGTGGTCAGTAGGGTGTGGTCAGTGGGAGTGCTCAATTGGTTTGGTCAGTAAGGTGTGGTCAGTGGGTGGGGTCAGTAAGGTGTGGTAAGTTTGTGCTGTCAGTAAGGTGTGATCAGTGGGTGTGGTCAGTAAGGTATGGTAAGTGGGTGGGGTGAGTGGGTGTGGTCAGTGGGTTTGGTCAATAAGGTGTGGTCAGTAAGGTGTGGTCAGTAAGGTGTGGTCAGTGGGTGTGGTCAGTGGGTGTAGTCCGTAGGGTGTGCTCAGTGGGTGTGGTCAGTAAGGTGTGGTCAGTAAGATGTGGTCAGTAAGGTGTGGTCAGTGGGTGTGGTCAGTAAGGTGTGGTCAGTAGGCTGTGGTCAGTAGGGTGTGGTCAATGGGTGTGGTCAGTGGTTGTGGTCAGTGGGTGCGGTTAGTAAGGTGTGGTCCGAGGGTGTGGTCAGTAAGGTGTGGTAAGTAAGTTCTGGTCAGTAAGGTGTGGTCAGTAAAATGTGGTCAGTGTGTGGGGTCAGTGGGTGTGGTCAGTAAGGTGTGGTCAGTAAGGTGTTGTCAGTGGCTGTGGTCAGTAAGGTGTAGTCAATAAGTTGTGGTCAGTAAGGAGTGGACAGTGGGTGGGGTCAGTGGGTGTGGTCAGTGGGTGTGGTCATTGGGTGTGGTCATTGGGTTTGGTCAGTGGGTGTGATCAATAAGGTGTGGTCAGTGGGTGTGGTCAGGAATGTGTGGTCAGTGGGTGTGATCAGTGGGTGTGGTCAGTAGGCTGTGGTCAGTAAGGTGTGGTCAGTGGGTGTGGTCAGTAAGCTGAGGTCAGTAAGGGTTGGTCAGTGGGGTTGGTCAGTTATGTGTGGTCAGTAAGGTGTGGTCAGTAAGTTGTGGTCAGCGGGTGTGTTCAGTAACGTCTGGTTAGCGGGTGTGGTCAATAGGGTGTGGTCAGTGGGTGTGGTCAATAAGGTGCGGTCAGTGGCTGTGGTGAGTGGCTGTGGTCAGTAAGGTGTGGTCAGTAAGGTGTGGTCAGTGCGTGTGGTCAGTAAGGTGTGGTCAGTAAGGTGTGGTCAGTAAGGTGTGGTCAGTAAGGTGTGGTCAGTAAAGTGTGGTCAGTAAGGCGCAGTCAGTGGGTGTGGTCAATAAGGTGTGGTCAGTAAGGTGTGGTCAGTAAGCTGTGGTGAAAAAGGTGTGGTCAGTGGGTGTGGTCAGTGCGTGTAGTCAGTGGGTGTGCTAAGTAAGGTGTGGTCATTAAGGTGTGGTCAGAAAGGTGTGGTCAGTGGGTGTGGTCAGAAAGGTGTGGTCACTGGGTGTGGTCAGTAAGGTGTGGACAGTGGGTGTGGTCAGTAAGGTGTGGTCAGTAAGGTGTGGTGAGTGGGTGTAATCAGTAAGGTGTGGTCAGTGGGGTTGGTCAGTAAAGTGTGGTCAGTGGGTGTGGTCAGTAAGGTGTGGTCAGTGGGTGTAGTCAGTAAGGTGTGGTCAGTAAGGCGTGGTCTGTGGTAGTAGTCAGTAAGGTGTGGTCAGTAAGGCATGGTCAGCGGGTGTGGTAAGTTAGGTGTGGTCAGTAAGGTGTGGTCAGTAAGGTGTGGTCAGTAAGGTGTGGTTAGTAAGGTGTGGTCAGTGGGTGTGGTCAGTGGGTGTAGTCCGTAAGGTGTGGTCAGTGGGTGTGGTCAGTGGGTGTGGTCAGTAAGGTGTGGTAAGTAAGGTGTGGTCAGTGGGTGTGGTCAGTGGGTGTAGTCCGTAAGGTGTGGTCAGTGGGTGTGGTCAGTAAGGTGTGGTCAAGAAGGTGTGGTCAGTAAGGTGTGGTCAGTAAGGTGTAGTCAGTGGTTGTGGTCAGTAAGGTGTGGTCAGTGAGTGTGGTCAGTAAGGTGTGGTCAGTAATGTGTCGTCAGTGGCTGGGGTCAGTAAGGTGTGGTCAATAAGGTGTGGTCGGTAAGGTGTGGTCAGTAAGGTGTGGTCAGTGGGTGTGGTCAGTAAGGTGTGGTCAGTAAGGTGTGGTCAGTAAAATTTGGTCTGTAAGGTGTGGTCAGTGGGTGTGGTCAGTAAGGTGTGGTCAGTAAGGTGTGGTCAGTAGGGTGTGGTCAGTAAAGTGTGGTCAGTAAGGCGCAGTCAGTGGGTGTGGTCAATAAGGTGTGGTCAGTAAGGTGTGGTCAGTAAGGTGTGGTCAAAAAGGTGTGGTCAGTGGGTGTGGTCAGTGCGTGTAGTCAGTGGGTGTGGTCAGGAAGGTGTGGTCAGTGGGAGTGGTCAGTAAGGTGAGGTCAGTAAGGTGTGGTCAGTAAGGTGTGGTCACTGGGTGTGGTCAGTAAGGTGTGGTCAGTAAGGCGTGGTCAGTGGGTGTAGTCAGTAAGGTGTGGTCAGTAAGGTGTGGCTAGTAAGGTGTGGTCAGTAAGGTGTGGTCAGTAAGGTGTGGTCAATAAGGTGTGGTCAGTAAGGTGTGGTCAGTAAGGTGTGGTCAGTGAGTGTGGTCAGTAAGGTGTGGTCAGTAATGTGTGGTCAGTGGCTGGGGTCAGTAAGGTGTGGTCAATAAGGTGTGGTCAGTAAGGTGTGGTCAGTAAGGTGTGGTCAGTGGGTGTGGTCAGTAAGGTGTGGTCAGTAAGGTGTGGTCAGTGGGTGTGGTCAGTAGGGTGTGGTCAGTGGGTGGGGTCAGTGGGTGTGGTCAGTAAGGTGTGGTCAGTAAAATTTGGTCTGTAAGGTGTGGTTAGTGGGTGTGGTCAGAAAGGTGTGGTCAGTGGGTGTGGTCAGTGAGTGTGGTCAGTGGGTGGGGTCAGTGGGTGTGGTCAGTAAGGTGTGGTCAGTAAGGTGTGGTAAGTAAGGTGTGGTCAGTGGGGGTGGTCAGTGGGTGTAGTCAGTGGGTGTGGTCAATAAGGTGTGGTCAGTAAGGTGTGGTCGGTAAGGTGTGGTCAGTAAGGTGTGGTCTGTAAGGTGTGGTCAGTGGGTGTGATCAGTAGGTGTGGTCCGTTGGCGTGGTCAGTGGGTGTGGTCAGTAAGGTGTGGTCAGTGGGGTGTGGTCAGTGCGTGTGGTCAGAAAGGTGTGGTCAGTGGGTGTGGTCAGTGGGTGTAGTCCGTAAGGTGTGGTCAGTGGGTGTGGTCAGTGAGGTGTGGTCAGTAGGTGTGGTCAGTGGGTGTGGTCAGTAATGTGTGGTCTGTAGGTATGGTCAGTGGGTGTGACCAGTAAGGTGTGGTCAGTGGGTGTTGTCAGGAAGGTGTGGTCAGTGGGTGTGTTCAGTGGGTGTGGTCAGTAGGGTGCGGTCAGTGGTTGTGGTCAGTAAGGTGTGGTCAGAAAGGTGTGGTCAGTAAGGTGTGGTCAGTAAGGTGTGGTCAGTAGGTTTGGTCAGTTAGGTGTGGTAAGTAAGGCGTGGTTATTGGGTGTGGTCAGTGGGTGTGGTCATTAAGGTGTGGTCAGTAGTGTGTGGTCAGTAAAGTGTTGTCAGTAAGGCGCAGTCAGTGGGTGTGGTCAGTAAGGTGTGGTCAGTGGGTGTGGTCAGTAAGGTGTGGTCAAAAAGGTGTGGTCACTGGGTGTGGTCAGTAAGGTGTGGTCAGTATGGTGTGGTCAGTAGAGTGTGGTCAATAAAGTGTGGTCAGTAAGGCGAAGTGGGTGTGGTCAGTGGGTGTTGTCAGTACGGTGTGGTCAGTAAGGTTTGGTCAGTGGGTGTGGTCAGTTAGGTGTGATCAGTAAGGTGTGGTCAGTGGGTGTGGTGTGTATGTGTGGTCAGTAAGGTGTGGTCAGTAAGGTTTGGTCATTGGGTGTGGTCAGTGGGTGGGGTCAGTATGGTTTGGTCAGTGGGTGTGGTCAGTAAGGTGTGGTCAGTAAGGTGTGGTCAGAAAGGTGTGGTCAGTAAGGTGTGGTCAGTAAGGTGTTGTCAGTAAAGTGTTGTCAGTGGGTGTGGTCAGTAAGGTGTGGTCAGTAAGGTGTGGTCAGTAAAGTGTGGTCAGAAAGGTGTGATCAGTGGGTGTGGTCAGTAAGGTGTGGTCAGTAAGGTGTGGTCAGTAAGGTGTGCTCAGTGGGTTTGGTCAGTAAGGTGTGGTCAGTATGGTGTGGTCAGTAAGGTGTGGTCAGTTGGTGTGTTCAGTAACGTCTGGTCAGTGGGTGTGGTCAGTAAGGTGTGGTCAGTGGGTGTGGTCAGTAAGGTGTGGTCAGTAAGGTGTGGTCAGTGGGTGTGGTCAGAATGGTGTGGTCAGTAAGGTGTGGTCAGTGGGTGTAATCAGTAAGGTGTGGTCAGTGGGTGTGGTCATTGGGTTTGGTCAGTGGGTGTGGTCAGGAAGGTGTGGTCAGTAAGGTGTCGTCAGTACGGTGTGGTAAGTAAGGTGTGGTCAGTGGGTGTGGTCAGTGGGGTTGGTCAGTAAGGTGTGGTCAGTAAGGTGTCGTCAGTGGGTGTAATCAGTAAGGTGTGGTCAGTGGGTGTGGTCATTAAGGTGTGGTCAGTAAGGTGTGGTCAGTGGGTTTGTTCAGTTAGGTGTGGTCAGTAAGGTGTGGTCAGTGGGTGTGGTCAGTAAGGTGTGGTCAGTAAGGTGTGGTCAGTAAGGTGGGGTCAGTGGGTTTGCTCAGTGGGTGTGGTCAGTAAGGTGTGGTCAGTATGGTGTGGTCAGTAGGTTGTGGTCAGTAAAGTGTGGTCAGTAAGGTGTGGTCAATGGGTGTGGTCAGTAAGGTGTGGTCAGTAAGGTGTGGTCAGTAAGGTGTGGTCAGTAAGGTGTTGTCAGTGGGTGTGGTCAGTAAGATGTGGACACTGGGTGTGGTCAGTAAGGTGTGGCAGTAAGGTGTGGTCAGTGGGTGTGGTCAGTGGGTGTAGTCCGTAAGGTGTGGTCAGTGGGTGTGGTCAGTGGGTGTGGTCAGGAAGGTGTGGTCAGTGGGTTTGATCAGTTAGGTGTGGTCAGTAAGGTGTGGTCAATGGGTGTGGTCAGTAAGGTGTGGACACTGGGTGTGGTCAGTAAGGTGTGGTCAGGGGGTGTGGTCAGTGGGTGTGGTCAGTAAGGTGTGGTCAGGAAGGTGTGGTCAATAAGGTGTGGTCAGTGGGTGTGGTCAGTAAGGAGTGGTCAGTGGGTTTGGTCAGTTAGGTGTGGTCAGTAAGGTGTGGTCAGTAAGACGTGATTATTGGGTGTGGTCAATGGGTGTGGTCAGTAAGGTGTGGTCAGTAGGGTGTGGTCAGTAAAGTGTGGTCAGTGTGTGTGGTCAGTAAGGTGTGGTCAGTGGGTGTGGTCAGTAAGGTGTGGTCAGTGGGGTGTGGTCAGTGGGTGTGGTCAGTAAGGTGTGGTTAGTGGGTGTGGTCAGTGGGTGATGTCAGTGGGTGTGGTCAGTAAGGTGTGGTCAGTAAGGTGTGCTTGCTGGGTGTGGTCAGTAAGGTGTGGTCAGTGGGTGTGGTCCGTAGGGTGTGGTCAGTAGGGTGTGGTCAGTGGGTGTGGTCAGTGGGTGTGGTCAGTAAGGTGTGGTCAGTACGGTGTGGTCAGTGGGTGTGGTCAGTGGGGTTGGTCAGTAAGGTGTGGTCAGTGGGTGTGGTAAGGTGTGGTCCGTAAGGTCTGGTCAATAAGGTGTGGTCAGTGGGTGTGGTCAGTGGGTGTGGTCAGTAGGTGTGGTCAGTGGGTGTGGTCAGTAGGCTGTGGTCAGTTGGTGTGGTCAGTGGGTGTGGTCAGTAAGGTGTGGTCAGTGGGTGTGGTCAGTGTGTTTGGTCAGTAAGGTGTGGTCCGAGGGCGTGGTCATTTAAGTGTGGTCAGTACGATGAGGTCAGAGGGTGTGGTCAGTAAGGTGTGGTTAGTAGGGTGTGGTCAGTGGATGTGGTCAGTAAGGTGTCGTCAGTAAGGTGTAGTCAGTAGGGTGTGGTCAGTAGGGTGTGGTCAGTGGGAGTGCTCAATGGGTTTGGTCAGTAAGGTGTGGTCAGTGGGTGTGGTCAGTAGGGTGTGGTCAGTGGGGAGTGCTCAGTGGGTGTGGTCAGTAAGGTGTGGTCAGTGGGTGGGGTCAGTGGGTGTGGACAGTAAGGTGTGGTCAGTAAGGTGTGGTCAGTGGGTGTGGTCAGTAAGGTGTGGTCAGTGGGTGTGGTCAGTGGGTGTGGTCAGTAAGGTGTGGTCAGTAAGGTTTGGTCAGTGGGTGTGGTCAGTGGGTGTAGTCAGTAAGGTGTGGTCAGTAAGGTGTTGTCAATAAGGTGTGGTTAGTAAGGTGTGGTCAGTAAGGTGTGGTCAGTGGGTGTGGTCAGTAGGATTTGGTCAGTGGGTGTGGTCAGTGGGTGTGGTCAGTGGTTGTGGTCATTAAAGTATGGTCAGTAAGGTGTGGTCAGTGGGTGTGGTCAGTAAGGTGTGGTCAGTATGGTGTGGTCAGTAAGGTGTGGTCAGTTGGTGGCGTCAGTGGGTGTGGTCGGTAAGGTGTGGTCAGTAAGGTGGGGTCAGTAAGGTGTGGACAGTGGGTGGGGTCAGTGGGTGTGGTCAGTGGGTGTGGTCAGTAAGATGTGGTCAGTGGGTGTGGTCAGTAAGGTGTGGTCAGTGGGTGTGGTCAGTAGGTGTGTTCAGTGGGTGTGGTTAGTAAGGTGTAGTCAATAAGGTGTGGTCAGTGGGGTTGGTCAGTAAGGTGTGGTCAGTGGGTGTGGTCAGTAAGGTGTGGTCAGTAAGGTGTGTTCAGAAAGGTGTGGTCAGTAAGGTGTGGTCAGTTTGTGTGGTCAGTAAGGTGTGGTCAGTGGGTGTGGTCTGTGACGTGTGATCAGTGAGGTGTGGTTAGTAGGGTTTTGTCAGTAAGGAGTGGTCAGTAGGCTGTGGTCAGTAGGGTGTGGTCAGTGGGAGTGCTCAGTGGGTGTGGTCAGTAAGGTGTAATCAGTGGGTGGGGTCAGTGGGTGTGGTCAGTAAGGTGTGGTCAGTGGGTGTAGTCAGTAAGGTGTGGTCAGTAAGGTGTGGTCAGTAAGATGTGGTTTAGTAGGTGTGGTCAGTGGGTGTGGTCAGTAAGGTGTGGTCAGTAGGCTGTGGTCAGTAGGGTGTGGTCAGTAAGGTGTAGTCAGTGGGTGTGGTCAGTGGGTGTGGTCAATAAGGTGTGGTCAATAAGGTGTGGTCTGAGGGCGTGGTCATTAAAGTGTGGTCAGTAAGGTGTGGTCAGTTGGTGTGGTCAGTAAGGTGTGGTCCAAGGGTGTGGTCAATAAGGTGTGGTCAGTATGGTGTGGTCAGTAAGTTGTGGTCTGTAAGGTGTGGTCAGTGGGTGTGGTCAGTAAGGGGTGGTGTAAGAGTCTGGACGGAAATCCCTTGTCTGCCTCACGACTATCAACAGAAGCAGAGGCCGAAAACCCAGAGACCCTAGGAGGGGGAAAAGGACTTTTGCACATTGAGGTCCAGCCAGATCTTGGTGGGATGCCTGCCAGGTGCCCAGGTGTACTGCAGAGCTGTGCTGCTGAGCTGTGCTGCAGAGAACCGTGCCGCTCGGCTAACGGGGCGGAAAGGACTGCACAAGAACAATCTGTCTAGTACTGCTGTACCTGTACCCTAAAACAATGGGCCCTATTTCCCCACCTGCTGGCTACTTGCCCCTCGTCTCTGGAGGGATTGCCTTATCTCTTGCTTACCTGCCCCCCGCTTTCGAAAAGACTATAAAGAGACTCTCAAAATGTACGCCTACGAGATCTCCCTACGGACGAGATGGAGTCCATCAGATCCGGACAACGAGGATCTCGTTGTGCCGTGGTAGCTATACCCCCCTTTTCTCTCTCTCTCTCTCTTTCTTCTCTCTCTCTCTCTGTCGCATAACCGTGTTGTTGGCACTCAATAAAGTGCTTTTGATTTTGGTTAAAGCAAAAATACTTGTCCCAGTTTTCTTTTGAACTCTGAGATTCAAAGTAACGAACCATCATGACCCCCGCTCCTACGAGCGGATCGTGACATCAATTGGCGTCACGGACAGGATTCTGAGGCAGAAGGGGCTGCAAGGTTTTGTGTAATTTGTAACAGGAGAAGGACGTTTTGCTCCAGCCGCACCTAGCCCGACACTCCAAAAGGGTGAGCGGTGTCTAGAAAGCAAGGGGGGCATCTCGAATTTCCCGCAAACTGCACATGCCTAGGTGAAAAGCACCCCTATACTCTGTTGAGGGTTCTGTCTTCAGAATTTCACAAAAGAATCTCTTGGTGCAAAAGGGGGAGTGTTGTGTTTCTTTTTAAGGTGGGTGTGTAAGGAGTTAGTCTACTGGGTGTTAGGAGAGGCAACGGATTGTAACTAAACAGAGCCTCCAGTAGACTCAGTCTCTTCGCCACTTTAGGGAAGAGAAGGGCAACACAGCCCGGTTCTCGGGACTGTGGATGCAACTAAGTTTTACCTCCCTAAAGCGGTTTTCACTATCCCTTCGAAAACATGACCTCAAACACTAAAACAAAACATACAGCTGCATTTTATGCTTTGTTAGCAAAACACAATGCCCAACCCTCTCCAGGAGGGGAAGAGTGGGCACAAAACAACTGGTTTAATTTAGAAAATGTGATTGATAGAATTTACTCTTTACAGCGTGGGTCAAAATTCAAACTTGGCCGAGATAAAGCTGTCATTTGCTCTGTACTAGGAGCATGCCTTACATCGGCTATAGATCACCGCTTTAAGCGGTGCAGTGAGCAGGAAACAATAACAGACTCCCTCCAAAACCTAGTAAAAATTTTGCAGAAACAATTAGAGGAAAAAAGGAGTTACATTCTCTTGTTACAAGATCTCTTGAGAGAAAAATGTCTTAAAAACTCAAGGAACACCGATCCACCACAAGACACAAAGGAAAAGGAATACCCCCACAAAGAATTAAAGCAAGTAAAAAATTGTGGGGAAAACTGCTGTCCTCCTATGACACCTTTAATTAAAACAGAATATGTCTCCCAAGTGTCACTCACTGGAGGAGACCAAATTCATTTAACTGAACAGGAGGCCAGTGGATACTGGAGACATGGTGTTTTCTTAACAACAGGAGACAAACATAACACCTCGTCCCCAACTCAGCATGCAATTTTCCAAACTGGGGAACTCAGTCCTCCAGAAAGGGGAGACCCTTTAGTTATTGTTAGTACCCCTGATCAGCTTCTAGAAAGCGTCCACAAAGCCGCTTGTCTGCAAACGATACATGAAAAGAAGTTGATTCCTGAATATGAATCCCCTCTGCAACTGCCTGTGAAACCTGAAATGAAGACCCCTTTAATTCGGAGTCTCCCAGAATCACTCAAACCCACAGCGATTGTCTTACAGAAAACCATAGCAGTTTTGGGCCCCGTAGAGAAGCTGGAAAGATTCCTTGAAAACCCGACAGATCAAACTGGATCTACTGATCCCAGGAATGCCCCAAATTCTATACCTTCTCAGCCGTTGGGTTCACACTTGAATTCACCTGCCAGTGATCGCAAAGTTTATACATGTAGTGAGGTTGCAGAAGATCTGATTAATTACAATAGAAAATGTGGACCTGTAAAAACCCCAGAAGAGAAATCAGAGAAAACACTGGCTAGCAGGGACATTCGGGTCCCTCATAGTGAAAACCCAGACAATAGTGGACCCCCCTTGCTTTCTCAAAGTCTGGGCAGTAAGCCTAAAGAACCCCTCCCTCAGAGCCTGGGAAGTGAGCCAAAGCAGCCTTTCCTTCAAAGTCCAGGCAACGAGCCAAAACAACTTTGTCCTCAGAACCAGGTGAACTGGTTTTTGGGAATTTGGTGGAAGGATATCCCACCTGAAAGCTTAACCTTTTTAGATCAGATTAAAATGCCTGAATCTAGGAAAGATCTCCAACATGCTTTAGGGTTATTGGTGTTCTGGAGAAAACACTTCCCTGATTTTTCGTAATTGCCAGACCTCTTCATAACTTGCTGAGAAAAGGGGTGAAATGGGAATGGGATGCCTCTCAAGAAGAAGCCTTACAATTGCTGATTTTTGAAGCCACAGCTCACCAAGCCCTAGGCCCTATTCACCCCACAGATCCTTTCCAAGTGGAATGGGGATTTGCTTCCTCAAGGCTGTCAGTTCACATCTGGCAGCGGGGCCCAGAGGGTCCAACAAGGCCTGTTGGTTTTCACTCCCGTGGCTTCAGAGATGCTGAGAAAAGATACACTATCTGGGAAAAGGGGCTGTTTGTTGTTGGCTTAGCTCTGATAGAAGTGGAGAAGATGACACGACAACAACCAATTGTTTTGAGTTGCCTTTTCAAAGTTATTAGGGCAGCTTCTGCTGGGATCCCCCAACCTGACGGGGTGGTCCAGAGGGCCTCAGTTAGAAAGTGGGATGCTCAGATGGAACACTATTGTAACACTTTCTCAATAACTGAAGGAGCTGTAAAAAACCTGGCAATACAAGAAGGCTTCAGTAGCAGCCAAGACAAACCTGCCTCAGTTATTAAGGTAGCCCTCCACACTTCCTCCGGTGAAACAGAGGGGGAAGGCAGCGCCCAAGTTGGCGAGCTGATAGCTGTTTGGAGTGTTTTCCAACGTGAAGTACAGAATATCTTTTTTGTTTGTATCTATGCTTGTTTCTATGCTGTGTTTAAGGAATGGACTGAGTGGCTTTCTTTTTGGCAGCAAAAAGCATGGACAGCCTCTGATGCCCTAGGGAAGGAGCATCGGACAAATACACGCTGGATAATTCCATCATTTTAACCTTTTCTGCCCCTTGGTGGCAGGCTCTGTTGTGTTTACTTTTCACAGGGGAACTCCGAGGGACATGAAGAATTTATAGATTTAAAATAAATGCCATAGCAAAGCCCATACTGGGTGCAGCAGTCACATATCATGGTATAAGCACCCCCCTTGTGCTGGATGACAAGAATAATGCTTTTTCCCTCCCTTTATGGTAACATGAGGTGATGATGTTATAATACAATGTAAATTAATTGCTGAACTTTTTGTTAAACTTAGCTGTTGTACAATTTTCCCATAAAATCATGTGTGGTAAAAACAATACAAGATACTGGGGGGGGGGACTTGAAGTTGATACCTATCACCCAACCATCGGTTATGCTAAGCCTGAAAATTTTTGAAATTGGACCAAATATAATCAGGACCAGGTATGGTCTCTCAAACAAGTTAAATTGCTAATGCACAGAAATTCAGCCAACTTGTTCATCTTTTAACACAAAGAGACATAACCGGTGTTGTGGGAACAGGATTGGGAATCTTGAATAGCATTGATTCAGAAGTACTAATGAATAAATTGGCTGCCACTACTAGAGATTTAACCAAATTACAACGACCGCTGCAGTCGTCATTAACCCGCCAGTGGTTGTTATCAAACATATCAACTCAGTGAATGTTAACCGTATGTAATGCTTCAGTGCATTCAATATTCCCGATCATTGCATTGAGACTGAATCGGGGTGGAACTATTCTCTGTCCTTTTGAGCATAAGCAATGGGCCTGTCAAATTGATCAAAAATGGCAAACTGTGGATTTAGAAACTTGTGTCGTCCGGGAACAACTAGGGTTCATCTGTGAAAGTAATGCAATTAGAGCTCAGGACATTTGCTTAGACACAGAACAGAATATCTGTCATTTTGAAATTTATCCTAAAGAGAATCCTGAAACAGTGCTTGTGTACATAGGCAATGGATGTGCATGCTTGAGAACTGCTTGTGACCAAGTAGTTGTAGAAAATTTGGTAATGGATACTAAAAATCATTCAAATTTTTGTGTTTGTAATTTTACTAAAATTATAGGATGTGATTTTTCTTATTCAGCTCCAGTTATTTCTTATCACCTTTTGCAATCCAATTACTCACTGATACACCAAGTTGTGCCTACCCGCATTGGGATGAACCTTACCTTGGTAAAGCAATTGTTGCTACATCAGGATTTAATCGAAATTTTGGAGAAGATCAAGAAGAACGGAGAGAAAACCCTGGTAACTGTTCATCACAATGTAAATGAAATACATCGTGTTCTGGAAAGGGTAAGAAAGGATGCTGACCACAGTTGGTGGGATACCCTTTTTGGGTGGTCACCCACTGCCACAGGGGTCCTGAATAAGCTGTGTCATCCCATCATTGTTCTCCTGATTTTAGTCTTAGTTGGTTTTGTCTTATCAGCAATTTTGTATATCCTGAACTGGAGAATGATGAAACGAGTAGCATACTTGACATCCATAATGAATATGCATAATCTGGTTGATGTTTCATCCTCTGTGGACACCCCTGACATTATTGGTGCAAGGCGAGCTCAGGTGTAATAAGAAATTGGATAAATACTTTACTGCTCATTGTAATTTAATCAATTATTAATGAAATTTTAAGGTATTTTTATTGTTTTGTGATTCAATCAATTAATGTAATTTTAAGGTGTAACAATGTATTAATGTAATCCTAAAGTATAACAATTCAATTAATTATTAATATGATTTTAAGCTATAATAAGAAATTAAACTGGTTTAATCCAAATAATTATTAATGTAATTTTACTATAATAAGGCAATTGTTGCCCTGTTAAAATTTAAACAAAATTTTATGTGATTAAAATTACTTATTTTTTTGTTTTCTTTTCCTTTTCTTTTCCCTTCTCTCTTTCTCTTTTGTCTCTGTTTTCCGGGGTATACTACCGGCACGGACGAGTCCTGAAGACATCGTAACAACACTACCGAGTCCTGAAGACATCGAGACAACGCTACAGGTTCCTGACAACGATCGTGAGCCACAGGGTGGTGTAAGAGTCTGGACGGAAATCCCTTGTCTGCCTCACGACCATCGACAGAAGCAGAGGCCAAAAACCCAGAGACCCTAAGAGGGGAAAAGGACTTTTGCACAATGAGGTCCAGCCAGATCTTGGTGGGATGCCTGCCAGGTGCTCAGGTGTACTGCAGAGCTGTGCTGCTGAGGCGTGTTGGTACATGCCTGTGGGAACCACGTCTGCCCGGCTACCGGGGTAGAAAGGACTGCACAAGAACTATATGTCCCGTACGGCTGCACCTGTACCCTAAAACAATGGGCCTTACTCCCCACCTGCTGGCTACTTGCCCCTCGTCTCTGGAGGGATTGCCTCATCTCTTGCTTACCTGCCCCCCGCTTTCGAAAAGACTATAAAAAGACTCTCAAAAGGTTACCCCTATGAGTACTCCCTACGGACGAGACGAATCCATCGGATCCGGACAACGAGGACTTCGTCGTGCCGTGGTAGCTATGCCCCCCCTTTCCTCTCTCTCTCTTTCTTCTCTCTCTCCTCTATCGCATAGGCATGTTGTTGGCACTCAATAAAGTGCTTTTGATTTTGATTGAAGCAAAAATACTTGTCCCTGTTTTCTTTTGCACTCTGAGATTCAAAGTAACGAACCATCACGACCCCCACTCCTACGAGCGGATCGTGACACTGCCCCTTCCTCCAAAGATGACAAACTCTCTCGTTACCCTGTGTTCCAGGCAAAGCTCTCTGTGGGACCCATTGGAAGTGGGACTAGTTCAGAAAGCAGAGAATCAGGTATATCTTCCTAGGTCTCACTTCACAGGAATAATAGCTAGGAAATATGTCAGTGGCAATTCTTGGCTGGTTAAGATAACCTCCTAAATGAAAAGGTCCATGCCCCATTGCCTAAGGTATTGAAAGTGCCCAAGTGAAAGTTAAATACCAGAAATTAGGGTATCCTGTGTCTGCCTCTGTCATTGACTTGCCTGTAAAACAAAGCCAGCTTCCACATGCCTCCAGTTTTTTCCTGTTCCAAGCAGTTCTACAACTAGCTTGCTATACAGCGTCACCGGGAAGGGCATTACTTATGGCACCTCCCTTCATGGTGCCCAAAGGCTTAATTGCCTAAACTCAACACACCGAACCGAGCCAAGGCCAGCTAAGTGAGATGGAAAACACCAAATGTAAAGCTATGTAGAACCACCCCCTTCTCACTCACAGCAAAACCACTGCAGCTGGAATGACCGTGGCAAAGCAATATGCCTGCAGCCTGGGGGAGCCCTGGATGTGCAGCATTCACCTTCTGCCTGTGCTGATCGGAGCATGGAAAATGAGCTGGGGCCGTTCTTGGTACAGAGGAGACCAGTGGCAGTCATTCAGTGCTGAGTGAAAAAAGGTGTTACAAAATGACTTTCTGAAGAGGGAAAAGCAAACACAGCTGCACTCGAACAGCTCAAGGCCCTGGTGATGTTTCAGTAGACAGGAACTGAACTCCTTGTCACTGTTTTCTGATTTCATCAAACTGAAAGAATCCTCTGGAATTTCCAGCTTCCTAGGATCATTAGCACCCAGTAAATCAAAACACAGACCTCAGGCCTGTGGAAGAATCACAATGCAAATCCTTGTGCCACTGATTCCATCCCTCCCCACTTTTCTAAATTCTTGGTGGTAAGGTCACTTAGGCTAGACACACAGCTCACAAGAAGTGCTCCTCTATTTTTCTGCACCAAAAAGACAAGTGAGATTACACATCCTAAGTCTCTGTTCCCCTATTGTCAAACGGACTGATTTAAGGAATTTCTGAAGCACCAAACTTGCTCCCTCAAATATTACTTTGCTAGCCAAAGAGCACAGAGAAAAGATTTAATGTTAAAACCAACTTTAATGATATCTATGAAAAACATTTCAGCCATACCCAACCCTCTGAGGAGCCAGAAAATACCATAAGCTTCAAAGTCCATATCAACAACCAAGATGAAGAAGGCAAGGAATTCATGGAGTGCTACAAAGCCTGAGCAGCCTCTACAGCTTCCTCTGAACACCCAACACTAACCCAGAGGAAAAAGTGCAAGGAGACCTGGTGTAGGGAGGGACTTGTGCAGCCTCCTCATCCAGGTTGCCTCCCTCTCCTGCCTGGCTGCAAGGATGATGTTCCTTGGGAACGGAGGTCTGCGCTCGCGGCCTGCTCACGGGGCCTTGGCCCAGGAGCCCCGGCAGAGGCAGCTGAGCAGCGCTGCCCCCAGGGTCACTGCCAGGGAGGACAAGGGGAAGGCTGAGCATGGCTCAGCTGCATACAGAGGTAAGGTGGGAGCTGGGCCGCTCTCTGGTTGTGAATGCCTCACCCATGAGATGGGTTGATTGGAAAGGTGTGTTTACCTCACCCACTTCTTCCCTTTTACCTGATAACTTCTGAGTCCCTACCAACAACTCAGAGGAAGGGAGCAAGGAGATCATGGAGTGTGACAAACCCCGAGCATCCTCTACAGCTTTCTCTGAGTCCATATCAACATTATTATTATTGTCCCGAGATCTGGTAATACTCACACAAGAAAGTGAAGCAGAAGGCGCTGGACGTGCTGGCTGAAATCATAGGCCTCCTGGAAGATGCCTTGAACCCGGTGGTCATCAGTTTGGTTGAAGGAATTACAAGCAACCTCAACTCAAAGGACCCCGGGGTTTATGCCGCAGCTGTGAAAGCGCTGGAAGAATCCATTTCTCATTTAGGTAAGGCTGACCCCTGACATGGACTCTCCTCAACTGTGTCTCTGCCTCTCTGACTCAAGAGAACACCGAGTGCCTTGACAGCTGTTGCTGCCTGTGGAACGCTCCAGCTGACATCCACCAGAAGCTGTGGAGCTGCAGTCCTTACACACCAGTCCCCCAACAGGCTTGAATGTGCATCTGCATTTCCCAAAAGTCCCAGGAGCCCTTGGCTCTGTGCTGCTTGTCTGAAGAGGAAGTCCTGGACTACAGCTTTGCTAGAATTCAGAGGCAAAGGGGTTTTTGGAGTTTGCTTGGGCCCCATTTGACTTCCCAAATGAACAGCTTTGCTGTTGGCATGAAGGGACGCTGGCCCATCAGAGCTTCTGCAGAGCGGCCTCCTGCAAGGCTCTACATTATAGGCATTAGCTGCCTATTTTCCACCTTTCTTCTTTGTCTTCTTTTTTCAAAGGGGAACTTATGATTCACCAAGTTCCTTTCTTTATAACAAACAGGTATAAATCCAGCTGTCAATGGTGCCTTGTTCCACATGTTGTTTTGCATGGGGCAAGATGGCTATAGCAAATAACTACACAGCCAAGGGCTGCTGTAAATTCATTTGTTGCACAGATTTATGTCAGCTCTGATAGTGCTGCACTGGGGGAATATGCCTGAAAATGGAGTGTTGAAGAGGCAGGTCTTCAAGGGCAGTTTCCACTTTGTCCACCTCAGCTGCACTGTGAACTCACTGAACTGCCTGACCCAGTGTCTTTCTGTGTCCCAAGTACGGGGTTCTTCCCATACTTGTTTGTGAACTGGGGGGAAGGGTGTGAGATCTGTATTGCTCTTGGCCCATACCCATTTCTTGTGGTGCATGGGAAAAGTCTTGGAAAAAGCAGCAGAATCCTGCTAACAGAGGATGTGGAACACAGATCCCTTCAGGGTTTTGAATGGAGCATTCTGCCATTCCCCTGTCCCCACTTCCAAGATCACCGTCCATTTTCCATGGTAAAAGATGTCAGACCAGAAGCAAGGCACCTCTGTCTCCCATCACAATGACTTTACCCAGAGATAGGTTCAAGCAAATAAATGGAGATCTATATTTTTAGTTCTGCCCTTTTTTATTGCAAGAATTCAAGCAAGCAACAAAGTCAGAAATATTGCAAAAGTCAACATCTGGGGCTTCAATGGGGGGAAGGAAGTCTCTACCGGAAAAAGGCATGAACAAAACCCTCCCAAGTACTTTAAAACTCTCTGCCTTTACAAATTGAAATCCAGTGGCAGATGGCAAGAAACCTCCTGTACTCAAAAGGATCGTGCAACACTCCTAGCTTGGAATAGGTGAGCAAGCACATCATCCTGCGCCATTGCTGCACTAAGCTTCATAGCTAAGAGGCCAGCCCTTGTTCCAAGACTCTGTGTGCACATAGCTCACATGCTGAGGTTTTGGGGAGACTTTCTCGTCTGTCCTGTACTGTCCTGAGTCCTGACAGAAATGACCTTCGGATGGCCACTGCCTGACACAGGGCATGGAGTCAGGCCAGCAGCCCATAGGTGTTAGGGGGGCAAGGAGGGGTGTGCAGTGAAAATGAGGGCACGGAGAAGCAGATCCTTTTGCTTGTCTTGTAAATGCTGGGCTGTCTGTCCTGTGGCCAACAGGTTCAGCTGATATGCAGAGCAGAGAGTTACAGCTGAGTTTGTAAGAATTGAGCTGCCTGCCACCTTCTTTACTCTAACAGCCAGCCAGACCTCTTCAGGTCTCTAAAGGCAGCTGAAGTAACAGCTGGGTAATTGTGTTACTGACTTGAGCTTTACTGTTTCCAAGTGTACAGGGCATTTGAAACCCTTACATTGAAAGGTGACTAGTTCCTATACACTTGGATTCTTAAGAACCAAGCAAGCAGTTTCCCCTCACACACCAAACCCCAAGGACACCCCTGAAAATCCAGCTAGATACCGGTATTAACACTTCATTAATATTTTGCAGTCCTTTGAGATATCCACATCTAAGGGGTGTTTTTTTGAAAAGAGCAACTGTAAGATCAGCCTCTTAGAGGGAGGAACAGCAAATGGGAAAGAGTGTCTGCCAGTACTGCAATAGTCTGAGGCAAAACCTGAAGTGTCGAGTTAAAAAGGTGAATGGGAAGAGTGGAATTGCCAAAGCCAAAGCTTCATTAGGGTAGCAGGATCGGTTCTTGACTGCATGTTTGCATGAAGGTCATTAGGGACCTCCTTTTTGTATCTCATGCAGGAAAGGAACCCTTAATAATACCATACTATTTAAACCTGTTGCCTTTTCCCCCAAGCTGGAAAAGAAACCCGAGTTCATTTTAGCAAGGAGGTAATATAAAAGGGGATCTTTAGTTTGAAGATCTTCAGGAGCAGTTATGGAAAGATGTCCATAAAAGCCCACCCCCTCCAGGTGTGAGTACATATTTATAGCTTTTAGAAAATCAGCATAATTGATTAAAAGCACCAATTAGGAGAACAAGTGGTGATTCAATTCCACACACACCCCACCCCCCCCCCCCCTCCCTCTGGTCCAGCACCTTCTCTGGAGCCCCTCTCAGCACTGGCTCTACTTTTTTTATAAAAATGTGCCTAAGAGTTGGCCTTGGCCTTGGCTCCCAGGAAGAATCGAGATAGGACAAGGCCTTGTACCCTCCAGCGCTTGGCGTTCTGGAATTTGCTTTGTCTTTCTGTTTAGGGGAAAACCCTGGAAAAGTACTGGAAAAACTAGCTATTAATACAATAGGCTACAGAGCTACAAATACATGTGCAAAGAGTACAGAGAATATATAAAAGAAAAAAAGGCAGAAACCAAACGGCATCATTCCTCCCTTTTTTAGAGACTAACAAGATTCTGTCTTGCCTAGTCTCTGATCTGCAGACGTCTTCTTAACTCTGGAGCTGTGAATTCAAGGTTCTCTGCCAGCACCTTTGGATTTGGTGAGAGTAGTCAGGACTTGGAATGACCCTCTCCACTCAGCTTCTAAGGTTACTGTCCCTCCATTCAACACAGACTCAGTATCTAGGCTTGAATAGTTGCCAGTCTTCCTTCCTTCCAGATGACTTTGCTCAGTTCTAGATCTTTCATTGATGTAAACAGTTTAGCTTTTTGTGATGGTACATTTGATAGCAAGGCTCTTCTCTTGGTTACCTGGTTCGTGGTTGTCACTGCATAACCCGTCTTTTGTTTGCCATCTCGCATGAAGCTGCTCTCATCTGCATACAGCTCCCAGTCTGGCACATCCTTCAGGTCTGCTCTGCTGAAATAGGCTTCTTCCATGGTCTGCAGTCAGACTTAGATACACATCATCAGTTAGTGCTGGGAACAGAGACATACTAGGATTGACAGCAAACCTTTCCAGTATAACGTTATCCAGTTTCAGTAGCATGGCAGAGGGTACGTGTCCTCCATGTTCACAGAACAAACTTACAATGGGTTGCATGCAACTGTTGGATGTAGCAATTCTTGGCTGCTGGTTGGATGCAGCAATTTTCAGTTGCTGACTGCCCCAGTACTCCAGTTTCAGGATTCTTTTACGTAATAGCAAAGAGTCCTTGGTCTTTCCTACTCGCAGGGATGCAGGAGAAGGTCTTTTTAAAATTTAACTCAGTAAACCATCCTAAGATATTTGTTAACAGAGGACTCTGCTTACTTCTAGTATGGTTTAATGGAGCCTAAAAACAGCTTCTTGTTCTTTGGGCTCGGTGTTTCCCTTTTGAGTCCCTACCAGAGCAAAGAGCGCTCGCTGCCCCCGCACGGCCGGGGACGGGAGCACCATGCGGGCACCCCCGCCCAGGGGCACCCCCGGCTCGCCCGCGCTCGGCCCGTGCTGCTGCTCACAGCGGCTCTCGGGTGTCTCTAAAACGCTCTTTACTTGGGGAAAGTGCGATAGGGCCGTTCCTTCCCATAGATCTCACACTCCCGGCCCGCTCTGGGCCGGTGCGGGCGGGGCCCAGGAGCAGCGAGTGAGCCGGGCCGTGGCCGCGCAGCGGCGGCCCCGCCTCCGCCAGAGCAGGGCCGAAGCAGCGCAGCGGCAGCCCCGGTCCCGGTTCGCCTCCTGGCAGCGCTCCCCCGCGCATCCCCCGGCCCTTAGCAGGGCAGTGGCAGGGGACACCTTCGCCCCTCTCAGAGTGGCTGGTGCTCGGCTTCTGTCACGGGGGAGTGGCCGCCCTGCTCGCGGAGCCGTCCCCGGAGTCCGGGAGCCGCCCTTGCCTTAAAATCTTGGAAAAAACTTTCTACAGATGGAACACAGGAAGTGGGGGCTTCTCCCCTTTCCTTTACAATAGTGCGAACCCACCTTTGTCGGCCGCTCCACAAACCTGTAGGAACTGAGGATCTCTCCCTCGCCTCCCACCAAGAAGCAGACCAGGCCTCCCCCGGCCGCTCCATGCCCAGACGTCTCCAGGCCAGCTTTCAATTCAAAACCCGCGCGTGCTAAATGTTATAAATTTAATTTGAAAGGACTAAACAGAAGTCCAGGTCTGATTAAACAAGCAACAGGTTTATTTAGCAAGCGACAGCAAGCAAAACAGCGCTGGCCGGCCGGGGAGTTTTCGCTCCGCCAACGGCTCGCGCCTTTCCCCCGAACAGTCCCGGTCTTTTATGTGTCTCTGCTCCTGGGTCTGTGTGCTTCCCGATACATTCTGCGCCTGCGCGTCGTGTTGCTAGGGGGTCTTTTTCTGCCTCCCGGTGGTCGTGGGATGAAGGCCGGCCGTCTTCCTCAGTGTTCCCTGGATGATCTTTCCATTTTTGGTTATACGATTCTTGCAGCGGATACCTTAGCTTTGTGCTGCCTCAGCAAGTCCTAATCGAAACATAACATCCTTCAAGGCGAGCACAGCATTCCCCCCTTATCTTTGAGTCAGTCTCCTCCCGTCCTTCAGCCAGTAAATGAACAAAACACTCTTTGTAACTCATCACAATCCCCCCTTTTTCTTTTCTACATTTTGTTCATTAAACCTCTGTAATTCTTGCTTGCTTAAGATCCGGGTTCTCTCAACTAATGGCTCTTCCTTGATTGACTCATATTTTGCTCGTATAAGCATCAAATGTGCTGCTTCTAATCTGCTTTTTACAATTGTGATGACTTTATTAAAGACACAGGGTCCAAAGGTTAATCCTAATATTAACAATATCAGTGGTCCTGTTATGGTAGACAATAGAGTTGTTAACCAAGGGGAATAATTAGACCAGGACTCATACCAGCTTTGCTGCGCCTCTTGCTCTCATTTCCGTTTTGCTATTCCCTTTCGTAATTCTGCCATGGTATTCCGGACTATCCCAGTGTGATCAGCATATACACAACATTCTTCCTTCAGGGCAGCACATAATCCTCCCTGCTATAGAAGCAACAAATCTAATCCCCGTCAATTTTGTAGGACTACTTCTGACAGGGAGCGCAAGGACTTCTCTAGGGCATCAATTGATTTTTCTATCCTGGTTAAATCCTCATCTACTGCTACTCTAAGGGAATGGAACTCTTTGTGTTGATTTACCAAAGATGCGATCCCTGTGGCTGCCGCGGTTATCCCAACTGTAAGTAAAGTAGCAACAGTGAGGGCCGTGAAGGGTTCACGTTTCATCAGGTGGTATTCTTGTGTGGTTTGGTGATTATAGACAAAATCCTCTGGGTGATATATAATTTTCGGAACAATCATCACTTGAATACAATAGTCACGGGTCTGATCAAATAATTTTAAGGAAATACAGGGGGTCACTCCGACAGTAGCACACACCCATCTAGTATTCCTAGCGGGCAACAACCAGTCAGCTGGCGCCTCCTCTCTTATAGCCGATGTGACAATTTTACATAAATGTTGTTTCTGTGCTGGTACGTTGCCTATGCACCTCCCTTTTCCTGTAACTTCTTCAAGGGTAATGCCTTCTTGTTTTTCTTTCCTCCTCTTCCAGTAGCATTGTGCTGGGTTAGTGCCATTCACCCGCTTGGCTTTTGCATCCACCCCTATAGCTTCATAAAAAGGAGCTTTAATATCATAGCACAACCAGCAATGTTCAGTTATGTTGGGATTGGTTTTGTTGAGCACCGTATAGCTTGCCTGCATTAATTTCCACAATGTGTTACCACCAGTTTCTCCACTAGGTGGGGTTGGAGTACCTTGAATCTCATCTTGGGGAGGGGTGATAGGGCTGCCATCCTCCCGTTTGTTTGTGATTACAGGGTTTGGTCCTATGGGTTCAGGATCATTGGGAATTGGTTCCTTTTTGATTGTTATCAAACCACCTGTGTCAGTTCCGGATTTATAGAATTGGACCCCCCAAGTTTTTCCTAGGACCCAGCCGGGGTCCTGGGGATTTGTAATGTTTATGTACACAAAGGTGCAGATGTCAACATTCCCTATGCCCAAAAGCGGGTAAGGAGGTCGACATCCGACAGGTCCCCATTCCACTGTGATGTATTTGTCTCGCCCTCCTCCAGGTGACCAATGTGAAACGCTACTGTTTCACATCCCCAATGGGCACAATAATAATGATCAGGGTAATTACAATAGCTTCTCCCCGGATTTGAGCTGGGGCAAAAATAAAACCTCATGAGATTTAAACATGGGCACTAATTGGCATAATGTTACCCTAAAAGAGGGAGGACCAGGCCCTATTCTGGGCTGGATAAGGCGCTGACTTTCAAGTTGATAAAGACTCCATTTAAATGATTGGTGTGATGTACCTCTTATGGCTACTGCTAATAGCAACAAATATAAAAAAGTTAAAGTGTGCCAGTTAGGTGGAGGGCCTCCTTGAGGTTTTAGTCCCATCATTTGCGTGGCTATTTTTCCCCATTCAATTTGGTAACCCAACAGCTTAGACCCATATCTTTTGGTGATTCCTCAAATTTTGTAAGGATGAGTTGGGACTGGGGCAATTAATCCAGGACTTTGATGTTATCCCAGTGGATGGGTGTTTTCCTCCACAGTCTTTTATCTCTCTGTCTCGCCCATCAATTCGGTTGCTTCGAACTACAGGGAGTTCCATCTTCTCGGCAACAGGGATAGTCTTCAGGAGGTTTTGAAAGGTTTTTACGGGAGTGCCTGGTGATATATTGCACCCAATTTCTATCCTTTACGTGAGGACCAGAGCACCGTAAGTATTTTAGGGTCTTTCGACAGCGTAATTGGGTGAGTTCTGCTATAAAGGGTACTGGTTCATTCGGATGATAGCAGAACTTCTCGGGATTTATTCCCTTACTGTAGATTTCCCACCACTCCCGGGAGCCTCGTTGTAGCCTTCCCAGGGATTCCTCTAGATGGAGTACTTCAGCTGTTAACTTCCTTTCTCTGTTCAAGCACAATTTACAAATTCCCCTAGGCGGAAACCCTCTACGGCAATGAGTCCACCACCTTTCCTTGCACACCTTACATACAAAGCATACAAAAGGATAACAATCAGAGTTAAATATGCAACATTTAACAATAACGTCTCTAATACTTACAAAAGAGCATCCTGCCTTAATACCATAATTGCTTATTTGAACCACATCTACCTCTGAATTCATCAGTCTTTAGTTATGTTCTTTTCAGTTTTGAGTTTCAGGTCTCCTGGAGAACTCACGATTTCCCAGGTGCACTCTTGCAGTGGTCCTTTGACGCAGCTCGCGTGGGTCCACCCCTTCTCGGCGGTCCTAATAGCTGTTTCTGTAGTGAGCAAAACAAGATAAGGACCTTCCCATCGTGGGGTCAAGGAGGTTTCCTTCCAACATTTAATTAGTACTTTATCTCCTGGTTTTATTTTGTGGATGGCTATGTCTAAGGGGGGGCCGCTGTACTACTATTCCTTTATTTCTCAGTTGTTCCCTGCGGGCCGTTAATTGGGTTATATACATTTGGACCTGTGAATCTTCCAGCTGTGGATGATCCCTAGGGGCCTCTAGGTCATAGGGCATACCATATAGCATTTCAAAGGGGGAAATTCCCACATCTGTGCGAGGTTGTGTCCTTATATTCAGTAAGGCTAGGGGTAGGCACTTTACCCAAGACAGTCTAGTTTCTAGCATTAATTTGGTAAGTTGTTTCTTTATTTCCCCATTAATCCTCTCAGCCTTCCCTGAACTCTGGGGGTGCCAAGGGGTATGGTATTCCCATCTAGTCCCTATGGCCAAAAGAGTTTCTTTTATTACCTTTGATACAAAGTGGGGGCCCCTATCCAAATCAATTGCTTCAATGATCCCGTATCTCAGGATTATTTCTTCTAACAATGTTTTTACAACTACCTGAGCTGTTGTGCAGCAGTCGGGTATGCTTCTACAAAATGCGTCAGATTGTCTACGATGGCTAACAAGTATTTATATCTGCCTACCTTGGGTAATTTGGTAAAGTCAATTTGAATTCTTGCAAATGGTCTATGAGCTAATTCTCTCCCCCACCCCCCCCGCGGTCTCTCTCTGATTTGATGCTTGTTGATCTTTTGACATGTTAAGCAGTCACCTACTATTCTTTTAGCAATATTGTATATTCCAATGCACATATATTTGGTGGCAAATTGATCAACCAAGGCTTGTGTTCCCCAGTGTGTTTTCTCATGAAATTGCTTCATGATCTTTAATGCCAGGGATTTTGGCAGGACTTCTCGTCCGTCAGGTAGCTTCCACCTTCCCTTATCTCCTTCTTTGATTCCCATTTTGTCAAACTTTTCCTTCTCTTGTATAGTAAAGCTTAAAATGGGGTAGCATTCTCCATGGAGGTAACAATATTTCATTCCTGGGGTATCACAGGCACATTGCACTGCCTCTATTCCCCAGTTCTCCCAGCAACTGTAGCAAGGGGGTTCCTTTAAATCACATCCACATGAGTGGCATTTTTTTCTAAATGCCCATGGGTCATTTGCAGCTCTTTGGCGTAAGGCCAGTAGGGCACCCCTTTTTGCTTCTTGGTCAGCTACTTAATCCCCCTCTACTCAGGGGATTAAGCCCCTTCTGGTGGCCCCTTAAATGTACCACTGCTATCCTAATGGGGTCCCTCAGTGCCTGTAAAACCTGGGTGATCAATTCCTGATGTACCAGTCCTCTTCCTTGAGAACTGATTAAACCTCTTTCCTCCCAGATTTTCCCAAAGGTGTGTATTACGCCGTAGGAATATTTTGAGTCTGTATAGATTGTTCCAATTCTACCTTTTAGCCGCTGTAAAGCCCGTAATACTGCATACAATTCACATGCTTGAGCTGACCAACTAGGGCTTAATGGTCCTGATTCTAATATGATAAAGTTTTTCCCATCTACAAAAGCATATCCAGATTTTCCATCCACCACCCAGGAAGACCCATCTACAAATAGCCTTTCACCCTCTTCCAACTCTTCTTCTTCCAAATCTGGCCTAATTTTTGTTTGCTCTTCGATATTATACAGACAATCATGTGCTAATGAGTCGTCACCTGGTTCTCCATATAAAAATTGGGCTGGATTCTGCAAGGTTGTGATTTCTAGGGATAATTTAGGCGAGGAAATCAGAATGCCTTCATATTTTAATAGCCTGGAATCGGTAATCCATTTTTCCGCTTTTTGCTGCAGAATGCCTCTTATATTATGAGGTGATAATATTTTCAATTCTTCCCCAAAGGTAATCTTATGTGCTTCTTCTGCTAGTAAAGCAGCTGCTACTATGGCCTGTAGGCATGTTGGCCATCCCCTGCTTACAGGGTCTAGCAGTTGAGACAAATACCCTATTGGTTTCTTTTTCCCTGCCCACTCTTGAGCTAGGACTCCAAAGGCTGTTCCTTCATCAATATTTACAAATAGGAAGAAGGGTCTCCTTAAGTCCGGTAGGCTTAACACAGGAGCATTGACTTAAATCAGTTTTCAAATTTTTCAATTTTAGCTCATCATCTTGGGTCCATTTTAATAACCCATCTTGGGTGAGTTTAACATATAAAAACTTCACTTTTCTACTATAATCTTCAATCCATTGCCTGCAATACCCGACCAACCCTAATAGTTGTCGGACTTGTCTTTTGTTTTTCGGTGGGGGCAGCGGTAGGATCCCGTTTACTCTTTCTGAGTCTAATTTCTTAGTACCTTGACTCAAACGGTGTCCCAGGTATTTTACTTCCTTTTCAACAAACTGCAGCTTTGGCTTTGACACTCTCAACCCCTGCAGTCCCAAAAACTTTAACAGTTTAATGCTTTCCTGTCAGACAGCTTCCTCATCCTTTCCTGCTAAAAGCAAGTCGTCCACATATTGAACCAAAGTAACCCCCTCCCCCAATTCATAACCTTGTAAAATTTGCTCTAGTGCCCGCCCGAATAAATTTGGAGCTTCAGTGAACCCCTGCGTCAGGACCGCCTACCTTAGCTGCTGTTTTCTGTAAGTGTCGGGGTCCTTCCATTCAAAGGCAAATTAATCCCTACATTCTTCCTTTAAGGGACATGTCCAAAAGGCATCTTTTAGGTCAATTACACTATTCCACTGATCCTCTGGACCCACTTGACTCAGGAGAGTATGTGGATTAGCTACAACAGGGAATCTGGCCACCATTCTCTTACTGATTTCCCGCAAGTCATGTACAAGCCTGTATGTCCCATCAGCCTTTTTTACTGGCAAAATAGCTGTATTGAATGGAGACATACAAGGCTCTAACAGCCCCTTTGCTATCAGTCTCTCTATCTCAGGTTTAAGACCTAACATCCCTTCTCTAGGTATAGGGTACTGTTTTATTTTGATAGGTATTTCCGGATTGTTTATGGTAATAGAAAACGGGTCAATATTCAATTTTCCTACTGTCTCAGGGGTATACCACACCTCTGGGTTAATCTTTTCCTCATCTTCGGTTCTCAGGGGACATAACTTAACCCATAACTTCTTATCTATAACCTCTAAATTGATTCCTAATTCTACTATTAAATTTCTTCCCAAAAGATTATAATCTGCTTCGGGTAGTAGTAACAAAGATCCTATTCCCAGTTTTGATTCAGTCTCAAAGAGTACATTTTTTATTACTTGCAATCCAAAGGGCTCCCCCTTTGCACCAATTACCTGTACCTTCTCTGAGGATATCTGACATCCTCGGGGCAAATTTTGGACAGTGCATCTTTCTGCCCCTGAGTCCACAAGGAACTCGATTTCCTGTTGCTGAGGTCCCACCTTTAATTTTATCAAGGGCTCGGTTCGATCTTGACTCCTCAGCAAATAGAGCCCCTGACACCCCTAATCTTCCTTAAACATCCTCTCATCTTTCATCCTCTTTCTACAGTCCCTCTTCACATGGCCCCTCCCCCCACAATAAAAACATGTCACGGTTTCATTGCCTGCTTTCGGGTTTCTCCTCGGGCCAGACTCCACTTGCCGTGGCCCAGACCCCTGCCTACCGGCTCCAGAGTTAGTCCCCTTTTGCCCTTCCCTAACCGCTGCCACCATCATCCTGACTTGTCTTTTTTGTACCTCATCTTCCCTCCTTACAAACACCTTCTGAGCTTCTCTCAACAATTCATCTAAGCCCCTCTTTTGCCAATCCTCCATTTTCTCTAGCTTCTTTCCTGATTGTCGTGGGTTGACCCTGGCTAGGTGCCAGGTCACTCTCTCACTCCCTCTCCCACTGGGAGAGGAGAGAGGATAATATTGAAAAAGACTATCAGGTTAAGAAAAGGCAGTTTTATTACAGCGGGGAAAAAATAGAACAAGCAAGCTGAGAGTTGCGCACGCAAGAGCAGGGAGGAAAACAATCAGTCTCTACTTCCCATCAGTAGCGATGTCCGGACACTTTCTGGGAAGCAGGGCTCCAGCACGCGTGACAGTTGTTCAAGGAGGCAAACATGGACCAGCCCTGAGTGCCTCCTCCTCCTCCTCCTCCTCTCCTCTCCCTTCCCTTATATATCTGAGCTGATGTCATTTGGTATGGAATATTCCTTTGGCTGACTGGGGTCAGCTGGCCTGCTGGTGTTCCCTCCCAGGATCTTGCCCACCCCCGTCCCCTTCAGTGGGGGAAGGAATGTCAGAGGGACAGCACAGCTTGGCAGTAGCCAAAACACTGCTCTGTTATCAACGCCAGCTACCAAAGCCCAGCACTGTAAGGGCTGTGAGCTTTACCCCAGTCAGACCCAATACAATTTCCACCCCTTATTCCATACCATTTGCATCATGCTCAGAAATCCTTTCCTACTCACACATGCAATTTAAGCTACATCCTTAAACCATCCCCATAACATTAACTACTATCTCCTGTCCTTTCACATCCTTCCAGGTGGTCTCCATTTCCAGCAGAAAGTGGGGCCAGGGCAGGAGGAATAATAAATTTGATTGTCAAGGACTTGCACCATCCCTGCTCATTGTGGCCTTTTTCTTGCTCCTTGCTGAAATTCGTTCTTCGTCAGCTCATGTCCCTTCTGCTACTTACATCCTGCAACATACAACTTCCAACATACGTTATTCTTACCCCGAGGTTAAATCACCTTCGGGTACACACTGTGTCTCCCCATCCTCCCGCATTACCCACCAAGTGCACCCAGGTCCTTGGGCAAAGATCATCCCACGAATGGGTTTGCCCTTCCCCATGGGGGACGCAACCCACACTGACTTCCCCAGCCACTTTCCTATGTGTAGTGCAGGAACCTTGTCTCCCTCCACAATGTCTAAGGGTTTAGTTTGGGCGGGACCAGGGCCTTTAACAGATCCCCTAGTATTGACTAGCCAGGTGGCTTCTGCCAAGTTCACATCCCGATGCTTCCATGTCTCATTACCTAGTGCCCATAGCATAGTTTTTTGTTGTGTTCCCTGCTTCTTAATCCCGCTCTGATCCCAGCGGCAGAGCGCTAGCGCAACCCTGAGAAGCCGTTTGCCTTCCGATCGTGAAGGCTTCCCCGGGGAGCCGGCGACGGGCTCCGCTAGTCTGTGTGGGGCTGAGGAGTTTATGCCCTCAGAGCACTGCAGGATAGCAAAGAACTACCTGAAGAAGGAGGACTCTTAGTATGAAGGTTCGGCAGGTTTATAACCCCCAAGGGAGCTCAGGGACTAAGAGCCCCGAATAGCTCATCACATGGATATTTAAGGGAGGGATAACATCCAGTAATCTGAGGGTGCAGGGGTAATACAAGGGAGGGTCCAGGGTGCGTAGTTGAATGAGGTTTAGGGAGGGGAGGGGGGGAAGAGAGAACAACGAATGAACAACCGAGTAACAGGAAATGTTCCAGAGCTGGGACACATAACAGACAAATCAAGGAACCAATAGCAGGAACTTGGGGTTCGTGGCTTGGTGGTCTAAACCATTGTCTCTGGCAGCTCCAGGGGGAAATTCTCTGTCTGTGGAACATGCCACCAGAAGTCTTCGTCCTCTGCAAGCCCATGGAGGGACTCTAATCCTTCCTGGTTCAGAACCACCGCTACAGTTTTTAACAGTCCATTATATCTTTCAATCTTCCCAGAGGCCTGTGGGTGATAAGGAATATGATATATCCACTTACTGCCATGCCTCTTTGCCCAGGAGTTAATAAGATTATTTCAAAAATGCGTCCCAACCTGGGAGCTGGCCGGGGACATGGGCATCTACACGATGCACTTTCACAGTCATGTTTTCTATCCGTGCAGCAATGTCTTGCCATAATGCAGCAGCCCAGATGGGTTTTCCCCTGCGCTGCCAGTTGCTTTTCTTCCACTGCTGCAGCCATCCCCTTAGGGCATTAGCCACCATCCAGGAGTTGGTCTAGAGACAGAGTATGGGCTACTTTTCTCTCTCAGCAATCTCTAGGGCTAGTTGGATGGCTTTCACCTCTGCAAACTGGCTTGATTCACCTTCCCCTTCAGCAGTCTTAATGACTTGTCGTGTGGGATTCCACATAGCAGCTTTCCTCCTCCGATGGTTTCCTGTCACTCGACAGGATCCATCAGTAAATAAAGCATATTTTCTTTCGTTTTCTGGTAACTCGTTATATGGTGGTGCTTCTTGGGCACGAGTCACCTTCTCAGACAGTGCTCCAAAATCTCTGGCTTCTGGCCAACTCAAAATCTCTTCTAGGATTCCTGGGAAGTTGGGTTTTCCCATTCGGGCTCATTGTGTAATTAAGGCCACCCACTTACTCCATGTAGCACTGGTTGCATGATGCATGGAGGGAATGTTTCCTTTGAACATCCAGTGTAGGATAGGCAATCATGGTGCCAAGAGGAGACATGCTTCTGTCCCAACAACTTCTGAGGCTGCTCGAACCCCCTCATAAGCTGCTAGTATTTCTTTTTCAGTTGGAGTATATTGGGCTTCTGATCCTCGATAACTCCTGCTCCAGAATCCTAATGGCCGACCTCGGGTTTCTCCTGCGGTCCTCTGCCAGAGGCTCCAGGTGAGACCCTGCTCCCCAGCTGCAGTGTAGAGTATATTTTGCACATCTGGTCCTGTCCGAACAGGCCCAAGAGCCACCACACGAGCTGTTTCCTGTTTGATCTGCTCAAAGGCCTGTTTCTGCTCAGGGCCCCACTTGAAGTCATTCTTCTTCCAGGTCACTCGATAGAGGGGGCTCACAAGTTGACTATAGCCTGGAATGTGCATTCTTCAGAATCCTACAAGGCCTAGGAAAGCTTGTGTTTCTTTCTTAGTAACTGGTGGAGACATATTGGCAATTTTGTCAACCACCTCTGTAGGCACATGACGGCGCCAATCCTGCCATTTTATTCCTAGAAACTGGATTTCCTGTGCAGGTCCCTTCACCTTCCTTTGTTTTATGGCAAGACCAGCTTTCAGAAGAATTTGGATTATTTTCTTCCCTTTTTCAAAAACTTCTCCTGCTGTATCACCCCACACAATGATGCCATCAATATATTGCAGGTGTTCCAGAGCTCCACCCTTTTCCAGGGCAGCCTGGATCAGGCCATGGCAGATGGTGGGGCTGTGTCTCCATCCCTGGGGCAGTCGGTTCCAGGTGTACTGGACACCCCTCCAAGTGAAAGCAAATTGTGGCCTGCTCTCTGCCACCAGAGGGACTGAGAAAAATGCATTAGCGATGTCAATCGTGGCATGCCATTTGGCTGCTTTTGACTCTAGCTCATATTGGAGGTCCAACATGTCTGGTACGGCAGCACTTAGAGGTGCTGTGACTTCATTCAGGCCCCGATAGTCCACTGTCAGCCGCCATTCCCCATTTGACTTCCACACTGGCCATATGGGGCTGTTGAAGGGTGAGCGGGTCCTGCTGATAACTCCTTGGCTCTCCAGTCGATGAATTAGTTCATGGATAGGAGTCCCGGAGTCCCGGTTGGTGCGATACTGCCTCCGGTGCACTGTCCTGGTAGCAATCGGTACTTGCTGATCTTCCACCTGCAGCAATCCTACGATGAAGGGATCTTCCGAGAGGCCAGGCAGGGTGGATAACTGTTTGATCTTCTCTGTATTCACCACAGCTATGCCATCGATATCCCTTTGGATCCTTAAAATACCCTCTTCTGAGGTAGTCAATGCCAAGGATACAAGGGGCCTCTGGGCCAGTCACAACTGGGTGCCTTTGCCATCTGTCCCTTGTTAAGCTCACCTCAGCTTTTACTACCGACAACTCCTGGCATCCCCCTGTCACTCCAGAGATCCAGAAGGCTTCTGCACTCTTGTGCCTTGATGGCATCAATGTACACTGTGCACCGGTGTCCACTAAAGCTTTGTACTTCTGTAGATCTGATGTGCCAGGCCATCGAATCCACACCGTCCAGTATACCCGGTCATCCCTTTCCTCCTCCTGGCCGGAGGCAGGGACCCTCTATTCCTGTTCTTGGTCAGAGTATTCACTGTCTGACCTTTGTGATGCCAAATCAGAGGTTCCCTCATCAGGATTGTAGGAAACAGTTTTAGTTTACTTATATCTGGGAAATCGCTGATTGTCTTCTGGTCTCTCTGTGGTAACTACACTGACAGTCTTCTTGGGTGGCCCCTTTTTAACAGGTCTCTTCCCCCTCAGTTCTCGGACCCGGGCGCCAGTTCACCATCCCATTTCCTCATGTCCTCTCCATGCTCACGCAGAAAAAAACAGAGCTCACTACGTGGCCTGTTCTTGGGGATTCCTTTCCCTCTGACTGGAGTTGGAGAGGAGCGATCTCTTGGGCTGCCCCTAAAAGTTGGGCTGGTGGCTCGCAGGGATGAGGGAGCACCCAGAGTTTCTTCTACATTTCGGGGCCAGGCGGACGCCAACTCTACAGTTGGTGTATCCATTTGTGGATAATAAAGTGCCACCAAGCTGCTGGAATATGATGCCAGTGTGCCTTGAACCACCTTCCTCCACATGGCATGTGTACAAGGGACATCCTCTGGATCTTTGGTGACACTATCATCCTTTAGATCACTATAGACAATTTCCAGCACTGCTAATCCTCTCAGGTACTGGATACCTTCATCCACATTGGTCCACTCCCCTGGGGACTTTACAAGATCTTCCTTAAAAGGATATCTTGCCTTCACACTTGAAAGAAGCCGTCTCCAGAGGCTACAAGTTGCTCCTTCCTTTGCAAGTCCTCTTTCAATTTCCCGATCCCTAGCAAGGGATCCCAGCTGTTGGGCTTCATGACCTTCTAACTGCTGACAATCGGCCCCGTTATCCCAGCATCGCAGCAGCCATGCAGGGATCCTCTCACCTGACTGGCGGCTGTAACCCTTTCACAAGTCTCGAAGTTCGGATGGGGTCAGGGACTGAGTAACTTCGGTCTCCTGTTTAATCTGCCTCACTCCCTTCGATTCCTTTGCTGAGGGACGTTCCTCTTGATCTAGCCCCATCTCTTCTTCTTCTTCTCTTACTAATCGGCCTGAAACTTGCCTTGTCCATTTTATTTTTTCCACTACAGGGGCAATTACTATAGTTGTTGTGGTTTGGGTTCCTATCTCAGACATAGTTGTTATGGTTTGTATCCGTGCCTCAGCCATAGTTGTAGTTTGTGTCCCTGTCTCAGCTATAGTGTCCTCAGACACAGTTTGAGTTCCTGCCTCAACCACAGTCCTCTGAGAGTATTGAACAGAGGCCCGGTAGGCCCAGGCCAGCCCCCAGTACAGGGCGAGAAGCTGCTGGCATTCCTGGGAGTAAACGAGGCACCCCTCTGTCAGTGATGGGCCAGTTTGTTAGGGTTATTTACCTCTTCAGGAGTAAACTCCCAGGCAGCGGGAGGTGATAACCGCCCTAGGAGCCTGCCCAAATCCCTCCATATACCTTTCCACCCAGGAACTGGGTACCTCAGGGCAGATTTTAACAGCTCTTCACCCAAGGGTTGTTTCCTTCTGTACCAGGGAGATGACAATTTCCATGAATTCCATAAGGTAACAACAGTGTTGGCTAATATTATTAATAATATCAGGAAGCTTATGTAAGGGTTGGCAATAATCACAGGAGCCTGCAGTAAAAGATCATCCATACTCAAATTCTCCCTGGGCAGAGAGAAGGAGTTATATTCATTCACAGTCATTGTTTGTTTCAACATGTTCCCAAACATAGCAAAACAAAGATAAGCAGTGTGGCAGCCAAAGGCCGTATGCCATGCAGGAGTTTACTACTTAAGAGCTGCTATCGGTAATTACTAGAGCATGCAATATATATATATATATATATATATATATATCTCTGCCTTTATCTTGCCCCACGTTTGGGCGCCAAAAGAGACTGTCGTGGGTTGACCCCGGCTAGGTGCCAGGTGCCCAGTCAGTCACTCTCTCACTCCCCCTCCCACTGGGAGAGGGGAGAGGATAATATTGAAAAAGACTATCAGGGTAAGAAAAGGCAGTTTTATTACAGCGGGGAAAAAATAGAACAAGCAAGCTGAGAGTTGCGCGCGCAAGAGCAGAGGGGAAAACAATCAATCTCTACTTCCCATCAGTAGCGATGTCCGGACACTTTCTGGGAAGCAGGGCTTCAGCACGCGTGACGGTTGTTCAAGGAGGCAAACATGGACCAGCCTGAGTGCCTCCTCCTCCTCCTCTCTTCCTTCCCTTATATATCTGAGCTGATGTCATATGGTATGGAATATCCCTTTGGCTGACTGGGGTCAGCTGGCCTGCTGGTGTCCCCTCCCAGGATCTTGCCCACCCCATCCCCTTCAGTGGGGGAAGGAATGTCAGAGGGACAGCACTGCTTGGCAGTAGCCAAAACACTGCTCTGTTATCAACACCAGCTACCAAAGCAAAGCACAGCACTGTAAGGGCTGTGAGCTTTACCCCAGTCAGAACCAATACACCTGGACATACATAGTAGAGGTCCCCTTGAGGGGATCTAACAGATCGTCCTCCCTTCTGTAATATCTGGCATCTCGGTCACGGGAGGCTGAGGCTACCTTCACTTTAGTAGACCCCCTGCCTCGGGTAGTGTTTCCCTCCTTGAGTTGCTGTACCCGTGCTGCCGGGGCAGCAGTGTGTTTCTTATCCCACTCCTCATGTCTTCCCTGTGGTCACACAGGAAGAACCACAGCTCAGATCGTGGGGTGTACCCTCTCTTCCTGGCTGGGGGGCGCTGGGCTCTGACTTTGGGGCTTGTGACTCGCACTGGTGCCGCACTCATCAACCTCATCTCCTCCCTCACCTCCCTCATCATCTCCTCTCTGAGGTCTTTGACCACAGCAGAGACCTGAGCCTGCATTGGGCCACTGATCATGCTATCATAATTCCTGAGTTTGGTGGCTATGGAACCCACTGTCTCTCGGTTGTCATCAGCATTAATTGTTGCAATGAAGATGGTGTACTGGGAGGGCCCTAGCTTCGCCAGGTTCCACAACATTTGCCCTGTACACTTGACCTTGTCGAGGTCATTATCATGCTGTCCATGCCTCCTGAAGAGTACCTCCAATACTGCCACCTCCCTCAGCTGTTGGATTCCCTCCTCAAGAGTCTTCCATGGTCTTCTATGATGGTACTCCTGCATTCTCTCCCTGTTGACAAACCTCTCTCTTACACTTATTAAAAGCCATTCCCAGAGAGACAGGGGCCCTTCGTCTCTTCCGAATACCTGAACCACCCCCGAGTCATGGGTCAAGGGTCCCAACTGCCTTGCCTCAACACTATCCAGCTGCACGCCCATACCCATAAGGTCTCAGACCCGAAGTAACCAGGTTGTAAAAGGCTCACGACCCCGTCGCACAATGTCTTTTCATAGATTACGGAGACTGTCATACCCCAGGGACTCAGTAGTGATTTCAATCCTGGGCCTCCCTACTGGTTGAGAGGGCCCTGCTTCCCCATCATTACTCACTGGCTGCTCTGGTTTGACCTTAGTCTTCCTCTTTTCCACAGGGGCCACTGCTGCTGGCTGTGGCTGCCCTTCTGGTCTGACTGGAGCCTGAGCGGTTGTAACGTCTCTGGGTTCCCCTGCTGCCCCATTAGACTCTCCCTCTTTGGGGTAGGGGGAGGGTTTCCCACCAGCTGGGCAAGCGTATTCCTTCAGCACTTGGCCCATCTTGCGTATCTCCTTCACCAGGACTCCCACCCAATCCGGGTGGTGTGTTTCTGAGGTGGGTTGTGGGGCCGGGTCAGACTCTGTAGCAGCATCCCTAGTGTCTGGGGCAATGTCAGGTTCTGGGACGGTGTCCCTAATCTCTGGGGCCATGTCAGGCTCCGTGGCAGCATCCTTAGTCTCTGGGGCCATGTCAGGTTCTGTGGCAGCATCCCTAGTTTCTGGGGTCAGGTCAGTTTCTGTGGCAGCATCCCTAGTCCTTGGGGCCATGTCAGGTTCTGGGGCCTCATCCCTATTGCCTGGGGTAGGTGTCAGGGTGGCTCTCCAAGTCAAACCCCCATTATCCCTGAACGCTAAACAGAGTAGGACTATCAGCAACGCCAGCCACTGTCTGATATCATTAGCATTTAGAGAAGATTTGAACCCTTCAAAGATTGGCAGAATAGGCCCAAAGAGCTGGGTGAAGGGTTGTGAGAAGATTTCTTTTGGTGTCATTTCCTTGCAGTAGGTACCATTATTAAAGTAACCCTGAAAACATGTCATTAGTGTGTGGTAGCTCTGAATCCACATGCCTGCCTTCCAGAGGAAGTTGAAAATCCATGAATTCCTCACCTTATCGACCCATAACCCAAACTGTATAACAGCCACTGTAGCCTTAGTTATAGGGCCCATGTTTAGATATGGGGCTGCAAATGGGAGAGAGACAGTCGTGACCACTTGCCATACGAACCGGGATAAGCTAGACCACATGGTGCAACCTAATGAGGTTCCTATATCCAGCACACAAAAACTGCATTACTCAAGAACTGTTATCCTTTTTCCTCTCGATGCCCTCGGGCCGCACTTTGGGCACCAAAATCTGTCCTGGTTTGAAAGACAGGTGTCTGTTAAGGAAGGCAGAAACCTCCCTTGGAATGGGAAACTGTAACCCCTCTCCCTCTGAATTATGATAAATTTGAAATCAAGAGGCTCTCAGGCAAAGATATGAGAATAGGAACAACAGTTCTTTACTAATAGCTAAAACAAAGCTAAGAAATAACAACAGCTATGGTGTTAACCCACAAAGAAAACCAGAAACCCAATGGCAGCCTGCTTGGCTTCAGGCACCTTTCCCTTTTGGCGCAGTTCCAGTCACAGCCTGCAGGGGGCGCTCTAGGTGTGATGATTGCCTGGCGGCTGCAGGGGGCTCTCTGGGTGTGATGATTCCCTGGTGGCTGCAGGGGGCTCTCTGGGTGTGATGATTGCCCGGCGGCTGCAGGGGGCGCTCTGGGTGTGATGATTCCCCAGTGCCTGTAGGGGGCCCTCTGGGTGTGATGGTTCCCCGGCGGCTGCAGGGGGCCCTCTGGGTGTGATGATTGCCCGGCGGCTGCAGAGGGCGCTCCGGGTGTGATGGTTCCCCGGTGCCTGCAGGGGGCGCTCTGGGTGTGATGGTTCCCCGGTGCCTGCAGGGGGCGCTCTGGGTGTGATGATTCCTTGGTGCCTGCAGGGGGCGCTCTGGGTGTGATGGTTCCCCGGCGGCTGCAGGGGGTGCTCTGAGTGTGATGATTCCCTGGTGGCTGCAGGGGGCGCTCTGGGTGTGATGATTCCCTGGCGGCTGCAGGGGGCGCTCTGGGTGTGATGATTGCCCGGCAGCTGCAGGGGGCGCTCCAGCGTGAGCCCAGGTAGCACACGGCAATGGCGGCTGCCCGAGGCAGGGAGGGATGGAGGAGAGCCTTTGTTCCACAGACTCTCGGGGGGGGCGGCTGGTGTCCGTGCTGCAGCGGGATCCCCGGACACAACGAGCTGGGACTGCAAGAGGTCTCTGCGTGCAGGGGGAGCCCAGTTACAATGTAGCGAAAAAACTTGGAGCAGCGTGGAGGAGCAGGGGTGAGAAAGGCTGGTGGCAGGCAGCTCCTGGTCGGGGTAGAGGCAAAAACTCACAGCACACAGACCGGCAGCTCCGTGCTGGCTTCTCAGGGGCCATGGGTTCAGCAGACAGCAGCTCCAACCGTCCGGCTCCGAGGGTCCCGAGCAAGAGAGCGACCTCCCCCTGCCCTTGCTTTTTCAGTCTTCAAAATCTGGTGTTGTCAGGCCCTGCTTCCATGAGAATGATTCTGCCCCACCCTGCCAAGGAGAAAGGCCCTAGCCTTGTGCTTTTTTCTCTTAAGTACTCAGCCATTAGCTCAGTCATTAGTCTCCTAGCAACCCCTGGGAGAAAAATTCCTGAGGAAAAAAAACTAAATCAAAACTCCAACACATTAGCATATCTAACAAGAGGGCCAAATAAGGGGCTGGGGCAGGCTAACTTCTAGTTTACAGACTCTGTCCTGCTAGGGCACCTTGAGTGCTTACGACAATAGAATGTTTGGACTTCTAACTCTACAGTTTCTGGGGTGTTTGGTC